>PYUH01000097.1:789984-837732 GCA_016808085.1 Suaeda aralocaspica
TTTTGTGTGATTCTAAATATAATTTCTGTATGGTTAAGAGGAAACTAGTAATGGCCGCCTATGGGCTAACCCGACGCATTCCGCCATGTTAGTACATTCGCCCCCGAATCCAATCTTTGGTTTGCTCGACCACAACTTGGAGTCATCCCCATGGGATCGGAGAGGATTTCCGTGCAATTTAGACAAACGTCCCTTATTCGGTCCCATTCGTATCTAGGTTCTAAATACACGGTTATGGAGTTTGATTCCTAAAACTCATTGGCGACTCCTTACTAGCATCGTCCGTATTCGTATATTATTATCTCACTCAAAAAAAGAATTTAAAACAAAAAAAAACACCAAAATAGCGTAGCGCGACAGACTTTGTCACGCTAACGTCGCAGCGTCACAAAGCTTGCCGCGCTACACCTGCAGCGTGACAAACTTTGTAGCGCTACACAGTCAGCGTGAGAAACTCTGTCACGCTACCACGCTAGCGCGACTGAAATTCCTGCGCTCCAGTTTTTTTGCAAAATACTTTTAAAAAAGTCCATTTCGCCTATCCTTAAGCCAATTTTTTAGGTCTAACTTGACCTATGGACGGTTTGGGAAAGGTGACCAAAAAATTTGGGACCCTAAAATCCGGGGCCCCTACAGTGGCGACTCCACTGGGGACTAAAAGAGGGTGAGACTTGAAAATTTTCTCTCAAATTATACACTTATTATATTTAGAACATTTGCATTTTTTTAGTCATATTGCATACATGTAACATACACTTGGCCTCCATGTGTTTGAAATATGTCTTAGGATTACCGTGATACTTCTACATTTCGGGGAGGAACTATTGACTTGGTGGGGCCCATGGTCTCTAAGCAACCGAGCAAGATAGAACCTTATCCCAACTACATCAATTTCTAAGCCGCCCATGGTACTTAGATGGGAGAAACTTCATATCTAACGGTTATTATACCGCAAAGTGTTGCAGCACACTCCTTAGATGTAGGACCCTTTTGACTGACCATGACTGATCGTAATTTGACTGCATTATTTAGTAATTATTTGCTTCCCTTTTGTTTTATAAAGTTGCTTGTTTTGCTTTTTATATTTTGTGCATATGTAGATTTTCCGAGGTTTTCAAATCAATTTTAATCACAATATATTATTAGCTACCTAAATTAGTTGCTTACGTTAAATATTTTCCATAATTTTAAATTATATTCTTTGATATCATTTGATTGCTTGGAAGATTTTTATGCACCAATATATTTGATTTAGTTAATAAAATATTGCAAAAGATATTATTAATCAAATCCTTGATCTTCTTAGGATTTGATTAATAGAATCTTTGATTAAATAGAAACTAACTTATACACTTAACATTTATTAGAAAATTCAAATAATATTAACGATTTCAAAAATACTTTAACTTTTTGAGATTTTTAATATAATTCGAATCTTTTGGAAATTTACTAATTAATTCCTTTCATTTAGAATTTTATTAGTTTAATTCCAAATTTCTAATAAATCTAACTATCTCACTTTCCCTTGTATTATTTTCAAAAAACCAAACACTTAGAATATTTTTTTTTTTAAAACTCAAAAAAAAATCCATCAAGGTTAATCATGATATTTATATTTTTTTATCTTATTAATTTTGATTTTTCCCATGAGCTTCACATCAATTAACCTTGATTGTTATAACTCTAAGTGTTGAATCTTGTTTCTTTCTTCTTCTATCTTTTTTTTTTTTGGCTTCCCTCATCATCTCTTTGTAAGGATCCAATAATGATAATATGAAGTTTATTAATTGCTTGACAATGCACGATTTTGATCAATGTTTTTAATGACTCACATACAAATTACATCATCACCAATCTTTCAAAAGTTCAGTCTAATATAGGCTCATTTAGGCCTAAATAATGTATATATGGGCAACATGGACATGAATCCAAACCCATTAAATACAAACTTAATGATAACTTAGAAAAAATCAATAGAAACTTGCAGCGTAACTAACTTTACAACGCTACACAAACAACGCAACTCTTCTAATTGCGCTACACTGTTAGCGTCACAAGTTTAATAACGCTACCTTGCTAGCGCTACTTCTTTTGTCACGCTACAAAGCTAGCGCTAGAACTTTTTTTGCGCTAAAAAGTCATGTATTTGAATAGTTTTGATGAATATGTAGTATTTATTTGAAATTACTCATACACATTTAAATCATAATTAACCCCAACTAAAAGGGTTTTAAGTTATTTTAGAGCCCGTTATGGTTCAATAAGAACCCACTTTGGTTTTTTTTTTCAACATTTTATCTATTAACACATACTGAATGGACACATTCTTGTAAGTGCAATCATTATAATATGAAATTGCAAGGGTTGCTACATATTATTGGCATACAAAATGATGAAAAAATGCCTAATGTAAACAAAAGAAAATTTGTTTGCTTTAGAAAGTGATAATATGTGCTATATTACTACTTTTTTCTAAACACTCCATCCCACCTTTGCATCAAACGCATCATTCTAAGTGTTTCAATTATGAGCCCATGGTTCAACCTACTCCTAAATGTTTGATTTAGAATCTATTGATCAATAGACCCAAGGTCTATAGTTTGGACTGAAATATAACGAAGTTTCAATCAATTATGGTCATTATTTAAAATTCTTCAAATGCAAGCTCAAGAAAATCCGAAGAACATTATTCAAGACGATGTAGACGCGTACATACAAGAAACATGATTTGGACCAAAACTAGAACTCCATTCACTTTCCTAGTTTAATTTCTCTCTTTTCTTTTCTCCTTCTTTCATGGTAGAGTTTGAGACTTTTGCTGCCAAGTATCATTTATGTACTAATTTCAACTATCAATAAAATAAAATTTATTTCATCTTCAAATTGTACATTCTCTCTCTACTCATCATCTTGCTTAAACAATTACAAGTGAATGAACTCATCAAGTTGAGTTAATCAACATGGCAATCAAGAACAAGTTAAAGCATAATTGGCATAATATAGACTACGTTGTTCATATCAAATGCACCCTCAATTTGACGCATCCACACCTTGAACAACTTACTCTATATTTTACATCCTTTAAATGAAATGTGTCAATTACTTAATTAAGTTATTAAAGCACAGTGGTTCAAATAAGTTCTCTTTTGGGAAACAAACTTTACTTTATTAACCATAGACTTTGTCGTCACGAGCCTAAAAGTTTAATTGAGGCTCAATTTAAGTCTCAAAAATTGGGGGCTCACTCCAAGTCCACTTAGTGTTTATTTAAAGATGCAATACACCAACATAAGAGGCACCTTTGAAACCCTAAAAATGTCTCCCTTATCTTGAATAACCTATATTATGATCCACTTTCTTGGTAGCCCGTTTGCGCCTAAATACATAGCTTGTTTCTTCCAACCTACATCAAACTTAGCCTGGGGATGGGATGCTACGAGGGCATAAATTAAAAAGCAACTCATAAAGCAAATATATAATGCTAAAGCAGCTCTGATTTTCAATTCAAACAAATGGAAATGCATGAAAAGTTGTCAACAAGTAAAAATTTAAATAATAGAGTTGCTCAAGTTTAAGAACAAGTTTGTAGCATAGTTTGGGTTAATTATGGGTATTTGAGCCTCTTTTCCATTTCTTTCTTACACCCTAAGCTTAGCCACGATACAACCCTGAAAAAGCCCTCCTTGAGGTGTAACAAAATTGCAAAAAACTTGTGTCTTTACCTTTAACACATTAATAACTCAGAAGCAAGAGCTACGTAAGACCTGATTCCAACTCGAATTGGATACGTATGTAACCTTTCATAAGGTGCGGTCTACCATACAACGTATCCAAGGACTCAAAGAGTTGCCCGACTAGTTGCAACTTAATATCTATGGGCAACCCTCCCTCAAAGTGACTAGCCTTCAGCTTCTCCGTTGCTACAACCTCCTTAGCAAACCTAGACAACTCTATAAACTTCGAGTAGTACTCATTAAGTGGCATACTCCCCATCTTAAGCTCCAAAAACTCATCAGCTTTCTGGTTTTGAAGGAACACATGGTAAAACGTGTTGCGAATTTGCTCATGAAACACTGTCCAATTGAAACCTTGCAAAGCCCTTATCACAGCTTCATTCTATGACCACCAAAGATCCGCTTCTCCTTTTAGATAGTAAAGTGCATGGTTTACCTTAGACTCTTTTGGACACTTAACTGCCTCAGACAACTTGTTGAACCCTCTCAGCCATCCCTCTAGAATAGTTGGATTGGGTTCTCCTTGGTATGTAGGCGGCTTACTTTGAGCAATTTTCTTGAAAAGTTCCCCAGCGGGGTCGCCTCCATTACCATTTCCTTTAGCAGCTAAATGTTTAGCTAAAGTAGGTAATTGCCTCACTACATCACTCAGTTGATTGTTGTTACGTTCAACCATCCTATTTCTCCTGTAGAGGCAAAAAGACCTTTATATTAAACTATGTGTAACTCTAAGTTAGAACAACAAAAAACTTATAACACTACATGAAAGCATCTTCTCAATTCGTCTCATAAAAGAAATTTCCATTTTTTAGAGCGAATGATTCACTTAGTTTTGATTATTTACACAACCATTCAGATAAAATAAAGCACATAGTACAAAAAAAAAATTCCCTTGGTTTTGCTCTACTTAAGACATCATTTAAAAAATAAAATAAAATAAAATAAAAAAACTGACTCATTTATTCCTTTATTCTCATAATGCTTCTTAGATGCTTAATTTCCTAAAAATTCTTTATGGCTTACTGCCACTTATTCACAAAGAAAATAACAATCTAAAATGTCTAACATCCTCACATCAACAATACTAGACAAAATGAAATGAAACTAAACTCATGTTCCTCACAAAATCTTCAAACATTAAGGTTATCCTGCGTGTCCCTAGACATCACATATTTCATAGGTACGAACCTAGGATCTTCTTCAATATCATCTTCAAAATCTTCCTCAACATATCTATGCATGTCTTCCTCGGGATCAAGTTCATTTTCTTGTTTTTCAGAATCAGTCACTAAGTCCTCATACACTGGGATCACTGGATCTGGATTCTCAATCTCATAACATGAACTATCCTTCGACTCATAGCTTTGAGAACCTGAAGCAGCTTCATTTTCACTCGTTGCAACATTCTCTTGATCTCTTGGGACTGGTGTGGGTGGGGACTCCTCTCTTGCATTCGACTTCAGAAACTCTTGCTCCTTTTAAATACAATCTTCCAAGTACCTCCAATCAGTGCACAACCCCATTGACCATTATGATCCTTATACTTAGCATAGTTTCAAAGTCCTCCAATAAAATGAAAGTCATCAAACTTCGCCTTGATCTCAAAGTAAGGTGGACGGTTAGGCAAACAATGCACAATCAAAGCAGACACATGATAAGGTTGGTCGCACTCCTTTAGCTTCAGCATTGCACTCATGTATGAGCAGTAGAAACGAATCTTCCATACACACTGAGGTGGACTTTCGTAATCCTTCATCTCCAAAGTTCCCATCTGTGATTTCTCACTAGGCATGTTATCCATCATCCTACAACGACACTTAGAACTAATGGGCCATCCTTCCCACACAACAAAACCAAGCTAAACAGTTCCACAACAAAAAGGTTTGGTGCCTAACATACAATTTCTTGTACACATAACTATCCACTTAAGCAATGTTTTCCAACATTTACTTAAACGCATGAGGGAAAATAAATAAAGCCTACTCTACATGCCCAAACTTCTTACCCAATCTCACGACATGTTATGAAAGCAAAAACACATAATACATGTAAGTGATTTAAACTTTTTATTTTTAAAAACTTTCTATTTTCAGAAATTACTATTTTTGGAAAATTTCTATTTCTAGTAACTTTCTACAATAAGAAATTCCTTTTTTCCAGAATAAAACTTAGGGTACCCCAAAATAAAAATTTATTTTATTTTGAAAACTAAGCTTTGGTACCATTTTGTAACACCCTAGAATTTCCTAGCTTTCCTGCTTTAGATTTCCGGAAATATAATATAAATATAATAGTAAACAATAATAAATATACATCCTACTTAACTAGGAAAAACCAAAGTATTACCGCCACTATGATAACGACTAAGCCTTTTATCAAAGTAGTACAGCGGAAGTCTTTAAAAACCAAATTAAAAATCATGATAATCTTAAAAACAAACCAAAGTTAAAACCAAAATATATCTTTATTGCACTTCGAGATCGTATTAATGGCAATTCAAAACCAAACAAACTTTAAAAATTTCGAAAACCAAAAGTAAACATCAACAGTAAATAACCAACAAGTCCACAAAACTAAGAAAACTATAACGCAAGCACTCACACTCTAACCCAGCATAATTAACTATGCCTACCCGTAATTGTAGCTTTCTCTTTATTCTAGACAACTACTCGCCATCAAAATGGGTCGTCGTTAGGGTCAAGTCAAAGACAAAGACATTCCCACAAACACACACAATTAGCGAAGCTGAGTACATAAAAACTATAGACCATGCAAAACATGATTAATATTAAAATAAAAGAAGAGAATAAAACTCATGCTCCTTGCCGTTGACATCTGTTCATACCTGTGCATAGACTCAACTCGTATAAATTATTTATTATATTTAAACTTTGGATTTCGCATCGAACGGGTTTCCTTTCTTTAATAATCGCCCTATTGGGCACCAACTTGGGAGAACTCCAATAAGGTGCTACCTATGTCACTTATAGTGATGGAATTCCAAGGCATTTAAAAATATAAAAGAGTACAACGTGTTGTACCCTAATTAGAAGTTACAGTAAACACCTATAACTCCCTCCATATTTCATACTCAAGGTATATACGTTCCAAGAGTTTTGGTGTGAATCCTGTTTCACTTTACGTGATTAACAGGTTTAATAATATTATGACTCACACACAACACATAGAAGCATGCATAGAATCAAGCAACCCACATTAATTTTCTTGGATTTAAAGTGATTCTAATAATAATTTTGTGTGTCCTTCAATTAAACTAAACTTCTTTCAACACACATTAACTGTGAGTGGCTAACTATTTGCTCATTTGCTCCTTTAAACATATGAATAAAAATTACTAACTACCTTTCTTGTTGATTAGGTAATAATCAACTTAACTAACTTTCGTTTCTCCTCTGTTGACTATTAGTCAAACTTTAGAAATAACTTTAATATTCAAATTACTCATGATATAATTAACAGTAGTATCAAAGTGGACCGTCATATAGTATATGAATCATACTTTTCAGCTCCATGCTAACATAACTTCTCATACAAATCAACCAAGCAACAACTTATATTCACATACATAACATACAAAGTCAACAAGTCAAGCATGAATAGTACTTACATACATTGTATAATAATAGTGATCCGCCACAACATCTAAAAGTCTCCTAACTCAAATTCTCCTACATAGAGAAAATCAAAACTAAATTAAAAACCGTGTTGACCAACTTCTACAACAACTCTAAATTACTAACTTTTTATATTGGAAACTTATTAAAAACCTTCCCTATATGGTCTCTATTCAATTCCATACATTATTTTAATTTTTCTTTTGCAAAAAACTTGATTTTCGGTAACTTTCCAAAAATGGCGGTTCTATAAAATTGCTTAAAAACACATTAGAACCCTTCTAAATATCATAATTCGATCCCAAAACATTATATTCATGTCCTTAGATCATCATATTATATTTTGATGTATTAAAAATCATTATAACTTATTATTTCATGTGCTACTATTTTTATTAGGCATAAACACGTGTTAATAAAATTTAAAACATTATATTTCTATTCAAAACTCATTATAGTCACATAAAAACTTCATAAATCAAGCACAAAACACTTTCACAATCTCATACTATCATCATACATATAATCTATGCTTTACAATAACTTTTTCATGCCTCAAAACATGTTCATAAAATTTTACTCTTAGTTTTAATAACTTAAAAAATTTGACAGCAATATTAAACAACTTAAAAATCATCATATGAAAGTTTAGATCATTAAAAATCATAAATCTATAAATTTCATAATTTCATAAACCCTAATTTATGATTTATGATTTTTAATGATCTAAACTTTCATATTATGATTTTTAAGTTGTTTAATATTGTTGTCAAATTTATAGAGTTATTAAAACTAAGAGTATTATGATTTATAAACTCACAAAATATTAAACAAATTTATGCATAGTTGAATTAAAGAGAAAAGAATAGAAAAGTTTTTTTTTAACGGCTAGAAATATACCACACAATAGCGGAGGAGGAGATGGTGGTTAGTGGTGGTAACGCACAGTAGTAGGCGGCGGAGAGAGGGGACGGCGCCGACGAGGAATGGCGGATGATGGAGAGGAGCAACGAATAAATTTTTTTTTTTCGGAAATCCAAATTTTCTAACTCACTTTTTTTTTGAAATCCTAAATCACTAAATTGCCAACTAACTCTGCGTGAAAATCAATAATAGGAATTTAATTATAAAGTTCATGAATATGTTAATGCCAAATATGTTAATGATGTAGTTCAATATTAATCGATTAGTTCCTGATTAGTAATTAAATTCAATTCCTATTATTGATTTCTATCGGTTATAATTTTTATTATAGCCAAATTTAGTTGTAAGTTTGGAAGTCGTTAAGTTGAGGCCGAGATGTAACAGTACCACAATAAGACCTAATAAGAAAAATGAGTTTATGCGAGCGAGAGCCAGTAAAGGAGTTTTGAGGGAGTCTAAATTTGAGAAAATTTGTCAGCCCTAGTTTAATGAACTTTAGCGAATTAATTGGTTTTTATTTTGTGAGTTTGTTAATTGTTTATGGTGAACCGATTGCCCTAGGTTCTTATTAGTTGAGTCTAAATTCGTGTTTCTGATCATTTTCTGTAATTTTTTATTGTTTAGTGAAGAAAAATCAACTAAGGCCCCTTACATAGTTCTGTACGTTTTAGAGCTAATAAAATTTAATAGCCTCTCTGAGGATTCGATCCTTACTTTCCAAGCTATATTAGTTAAAGTTGTCGATTTTTTTTTAGAGGTGCGCAATAGCCTGTTTTTTAGAAGTACTATCCTTCGAAGTGATCTGCAACACTTCGAAGCAAAATCACAAATTTCAACCAAGAAGCAGATGAGACATTATTTGAAGCATAGAGTTGGACCCGGGGCTTTTACGACCGACCCACGTGCCCCGGCCTTTTAACTCACATCGAATGTCTTTTGTTTGTTTGCTTACTATGAGTATGCTTCGATTAGGGTGTGAGTCTAGAAGCTTGAAACCCAAGTAGAGAAGTAGCCAGCGTGCTCTTTTCGGGAGCACATAGAACCCCATTCGGTCTATCCCAAAGGAAAATTGACAACCAAGAATAAGAAGGTCTCATATTTCTTAATTCGGAGACGAGAGTAAGGACAAAAGTATTTCACAATGTCCCCCCCCCCTCTGGCGTATAGCGGCCTCTACTTAGTCTCATATGTAACTTCACAATTGCAATATCGAATTATGGCATAAATATTTTCCGTTAATCCTAAAACACAAGGAAATATTGTTAGGCGGGTTTTGATTAATGCACACATATTTTTCTAAATAACATGAAAGGGTAATCACTTTAAGAATTAATCATGATTTAAATACCTAAGCAGATTTACAATAATTTATCTTTACTTTAGCGATAACATGCTATGTGATTATAAACAATAAACAATTAGCATTCATAATAACATAAACAACCTAATTAATGTTTCTGCTTAAGATTCATTTTAACCTAAACTCAAGTCATTGATTCAGTCAATATTTCATGAATTAATCAAAACATATCAAATTTCTAATACAGCAATAAAAACACATAAACTAACACATATTTTGAAGAATTCAAGATGATGTTGCTTATGGGGTCGGCCTCATTTATTATTTATAGTACCTTTCGTGCGGTAGTTAAAACAACTTATTGATTTGAATGCTTCAATAAGAACTTTAATAATAATTATAACGATAATATATAATAATTATAATTATAATAATTATAATATAATATGAATTTAGTTCAGGATTTATGATGATGTTTAAAGTGTTTTAGGGTTCTCTAGAAAGAATTTTGTAGGAGAATGGTAGCCTATCGAAGAGGCTACAGGAGATAAAACATACAAGGCTCACAAGGCTACTAGTAAGGATAAGTAAGGATTGTATCCCACAAGATAAAAGTTTTTACACTAAGGTGGTCTAAAGAGAAAGTATAAGTCGGAATTACTTTAGGAAGCAAGATTGTCACTAACGTTGATTTTATTAACTTAAGTCTAAGATTAAAGACGATTAAGGTAAGGGATAAACCACTCACTGCCTACATGAAGGCCCCGAATTCCAAGGTCAAACCGAACATAGAGGGAAACATCAAGGAGATCTCGCTCTAAGAGTCATGTCTACTCTCTCGACCAAGCATGATGACCGGAACTATAGACACAACCTATTCTCGTGGCCTGAGCAAATTACGGCTCCTAAGCACTTTATTCATGAAGACTAGCAACATCTCTTAACTCGAACACCTACNTAATAGCCTCTCTGAGGATTCGATCCTTACTTTCCAAGCTATATTAGTTAAAGTTGTCGATTTTTTTTTAGAGGTGCGCAATAGCCTGTTTTTTAGAAGTACTATCCTTCGAAGTGATCTGCAACACTTCGAAGCAAAATCACAAATTTCAACCAAGAAGCAGATGAGACATTATTTGAAGCATAGAGTTGGACCCGGGGCTTTTACGACCGACCCACGTGCCCCGGCCTTTTAACTCACATCGAATGTCTTTTGTTTGTTTGCTTACTATGAGTATGCTTCGATTAGGGTGTGAGTCTAGAAGCTTGAAACCCAAGTAGAGAAGTAGCCAGCGTGCTCTTTTCGGGAGCACATAGAACCCCATTCGGTCTATCCCAAAGGAAAATTGACAACCAAGAATAAGAAGGTCTCATATTTCTTAATTCGGAGACGAGAGTAAGGACAAAAGTATTTCACAATGTCCCCCCCCCCTCTGGCGTATAGCGGCCTCTACTTAGTCTCATATGTAACTTCACAATTGCAATATCGAATTATGGCATAAATATTTTCCGTTAATCCTAAAACACAAGGAAATATTGTTAGGCGGGTTTTGATTAATGCACACATATTTTTCTAAATAACATGAAAGGGTAATCACTTTAAGAATTAATCATGATTTAAATACCTAAGCAGATTTACAATAATTTATCTTTACTTTAGCGATAACATGCTATGTGATTATAAACAATAAACAATTAGCATTCATAATAACATAAACAACCTAATTAATGTTTCTGCTTAAGATTCATTTTAACCTAAACTCAAGTCATTGATTCAGTCAATATTTCATGAATTAATCAAAACATATCAAATTTCTAATACAGCAATAAAAACACATAAACTAACACATATTTTGAAGAATTCAAGATGATGTTGCTTATGGGGTCGGCCTCATTTATTATTTATAGTACCTTTCGTGCGGTAGTTAAAACAACTTATTGATTTGAATGCTTCAATAAGAACTTTAATAATAATTATAACGATAATATATAATAATTATAATTATAATAATTATAATATAATATGAATTTAGTTCAGGATTTATGATGATGTTTAAAGTGTTTTAGGGTTCTCTAGAAAGAATTTTGTAGGAGAATGGTAGCCTATCGAAGAGGCTACAGGAGATAAAACATACAAGGCTCACAAGGCTACTAGTAAGGATAAGTAAGGATTGTATCCCACAAGATAAAAGTTTTTACACTAAGGTGGTCTAAAGAGAAAGTATAAGTCGGAATTACTTTAGGAAGCAAGATTGTCACTAACGTTGATTTTATTAACTTAAGTCTAAGATTAAAGACGATTAAGGTAAGGGATAAACCACTCACTGCCTACATGAAGGCCCCGAATTCCAAGGTCAAACCGAACATAGAGGGAAACATCAAGGAGATCTCGCTCTAAGAGTCATGTCTACTCTCTCGACCAAGCATGATGACCGGAACTATAGACACAACCTATTCTCGTGGCCTGAGCAAATTACGGCTCCTAAGCACTTTATTCATGAAGACTAGCAACATCTCTTAACTCGAACACCTACTCTCATGGTTTTCAAACTAATCAAACATGGGGAGTCTTCACTCAACTTCATCTCTCGATCCTTCGTTGAGGAACCTAAGACGACATCTATGGAAGCAAGTCATAGACTACGTGAATTATAACCCCATGTAACGACTCTAGTCACTCTCAAACTTGGTTTTTACTAAGAACCTACTTAAGTCATGAAGGTGGTGAAGGTTTCACTTACACCGTAGCACTAAAACTACTAACTACACATTTTATTATTTAAACACATATTTTTATTCATGATTAAAGTTATAACAAAGAAAAAGTTGTGAGAATGGATTATAAACTAAATTAAACAAACTGTCAAAAGAAAAGAGCTTTGTTTATTTATCAATTTTATTGCAAAGAAGTAAGTTGTGCTAGTGAACTAAAGAAAACTACAAAAGCAATAAAGATATAAGGGCAAGGACAAGATTAACTTGAAAAGAAACTAAAACAAAAGGGAAATAGAAACTAAAGAACAAGGACAAGATTAACTTATGAAGAAAGTAAGAAAAAAAAGCAATAGAAACTAAGAACAAGGACAAGATTAACTTGAGAAGAAAGTAAAAACAAAAAGCAATAGAAGCTACGAACAAGGACAAGATTAACTTGACAAGAATTATGAAATAAAACTAGAATCTATAAAAAGACAAGTAGAACAGTATGATAATTGAAATGGGAACTAAAGAAGAGATGAGAGTTTTACGATGAAGGTGGAATTATGTAATTTGTGTGATATTCCAATCATCCTTGTAACAATGATGAACTCCAAAAGCCTTGAATAAATGATGATCAACCAAGAACATAAACCAAGAACATAAACCAAGAACTAGAAACCAAGGGCTAGAAACCAAATAATGTCAACAAATGATGATCAACCAAGAACAAAAACCAAGAACCAGAAACCAAGAGCTAGAAATCAAATAACTTGAAGAACAAACTTGAATTGATTGAAAGATTGAATTACAAACTAGTTTTGAATTTTTAAATAATTAAGCAACTAATGTTCTATGAATAAAAAGATTAATCTAGAGAGTTTCTAACTGTTCTAATGATATCCACTAATGTCTAACTTATTTTCAAAAGCCTTACAACTGAATATATATACAAACTAAGACCCAACCAAGTGGGAAGGGGAAGAAGCAAAACTCAATTTTGTACGAAGTAGGGACTTGCGGCCGCATACCAGGTATTATGCGGCCGCAACCCCTGCTCTGTACTTCGCCTGCTTCTTTTACCAGTAAAGTGGGGGAAAGAAAGAAGTGGGTTTCTTTACTTGGGCTTCTAGGGGCTTTGCCTACGTCGCCGAGCCATGGCTTGCGATATCGCGAGACGCGAAGAAAAAGATTGAATCGCCTAAGCCAAGGCATGAAAACCAATAAAATAATCTCTCGTTCCTTGCTACATACTCCATAAGACCTTGTGTGAATATTGCCTCGGTTTTTGAACTTCAAAAAAAAATCCTACAAAATAGAGGTGACACGCAAAACAAGGTAAATACGAGCATAATATGATAAAAATGCAGGGGAACGAGAAATTACTAAAAACTAATTAAAGAAAAGGAAGAAAAACTAAATAAAGAAACTACGAAAAATATAAACAAACAAACACTACATCAAACTCCCTCAAGCTAGACCATTGGTTGTCCCCGAGAAATTTTAAACTTTTAACAACTTAAGGAGTAAGATGAATCCCTCAGGGAAACGATTAGAAAAGACTTTATAAAATTTCTCAAATGAACTAAATCTCAGACAATAAAGAAAGTAAATGGAAAGCATCACTCTTAAGAATGAATTCAAATAGCAACCTTAGTATATTAGAGTGAACTTGTGGGTTTCAACCAATAATAAATCATAAGCTCCTATAAACAATTATCGTATGTAATCCTCCTTGAGGGAGTTCTACAAAAACAAGAGCATAGATAAGGAGAGAAATGGCTAAATGCTAACATCTTGCGTAAAGTACCCTCCAATATGCTTGCGAAGTGAGTTTATTGATCAAGTAACCTTTGAACTTTGTATTTTGGTCTCATATGGACTTTAAGGGTTGTAATGGGGTTGAGGTAAAGTGGAAGTTGGAAAGTTAGGCTATTTTGAGGAGGTAAAACTAAGTGAAGCATTTACAACTCAATAATGAACTTTACAAACTTTTGACAATAAATAAAGAACTCAACACATCGAACCTCGATTTTCCACTATGATCCATTGAACATGAAGAATAGAAGTGAAAAAAGCGACTTAAAGGCCCATTTTTTAACTAAAAAACTATCCTAAAACGAATAGGACAACAAAGACATATGACTTTTCAACATTTTAAAAGATAATCTTTGACGAAATGATGATGAAAAGTCATTTATTCACTTCAAATGATTTGAACAAAAACCAACTTTTTTATTGCTAACTGTGGTTATTTACAAAAGCATTGGAATTTCTTTATTTATTATTTCTCTTTTTCTCTTTTTTTTGAAAGAACTATACAAGAGGACAAGAATGATGACAAGCTTCACTAACTACATAGGGTGACAACGGTTGTAAGCCGCGGTTCTAATGTGGTTTAGTGAACGAGGGTTAGAGAACAAGGGGGAACACAGAGTATATGCTTTTTTGGAATGAAAAGAAAAAAATAAACCTAAGAAGGGTTGGATTCTAAAAAAAACATACAAAATGAGGGCCATGATCATATTACCAAGAACAAAATGGGCACCATTCCCAAAGTCACAAGGCATGTTCTCAATCTAGGTACCCACAACAAGGAAAATATCAACACTCAAGAAAGGAAAATTAGACCAAGGTGGTGGTCTATATATGCATGGAAGCTCAAAAGCTCACCGTGGTTCAAAAATGATCATTGTGTGGCATTTGAAATAGCCAAGCAAGTAAGCAACCAATATTCACTACACAAGTTCATCAATCATATAGCATGGTTTTTATACTAAAAAATGCAATGAATCATGAATTACCTTTCTTGAATTTTTGGAGATTTTTTAGTTCATGAGAAAGGGAAAGTCTAAGCTAATAGTCTCTATTTCGATCACAGGGATCTAATCCTAAAAACTAACTAAAAAGACCTAAAAAATGAAAAATTTATTGGAATTTTCTTTTTGAATGCATGCTGAAAATAAAATAAGTGCTCTAAAAATATATAAACTAAGGGAAAATAGTACAAAAAATGGAAATAAACTACAAAAATAAAACTACGTGCTCTATCAACTAAATGCATTTGGATTTTAAGGGAAAGAAACGGGGAGGAAAGAATTTGGATATAAGGGAAAGAGGGGAAAAGAGAGAATAACTTGGATTTTAAGGAAAGAGGGAAAAACATAGAATAATTTGGATTTTAAGGAAAGAGGGGAAAAGAGAGAATAATATATATTTTTCGAAGGTTGGAGCAAAAAGATCCATCAACATCATCATCAAAAAGCATCACTCATCAACCATCATCAACTATCAAGAAAAAGGAGATCAAAGACTGAACAAATCACCACATTAGCTCACTCAAAGCTTCCACAAGGTATCAGCCTCAAATCAGAAACAAACCCCAAGCTCTTACGACTAACTAATGTAAAAAATCTCTCTCAAATTGTCAAGGATCAACAAGAAAACAACAAAACAAAGATGAACACCACTAACTACCTACTTATGCACACCAATGTTAGAGGATAACCACCCCCCCAAGGTAGGACGAAGCACCATATCGATGCTCAAGGAGATGGATGGTCTCGCCTATAATTATAGGTGGGATCCACATCGGGTCACCTAGCATCGGAGTTACGAGGCTGACCATATCGTGGTGCATTAGGATAGTTACTATACTCGAAAGGACAAGAATCAAAGGGGTCCCATCCACACGTATACCCTTGTGGCCAACCCTCACCGGGTTCACTAGGATCTCCACGAGGGTCACAACCTCCGAAACATGGAAGTTGTAACCCGGTTCAATACGGGTAAGAAAGTAAGGCCATGTGGGTTGGTTATAATCCCAACCGAGAACTGGGCCTTGTTGGACCGGGCGGTATGAATAGTTCAAGTATGGACCAAAGTGACCTTGGGTGATATGGTAGTGATAAATAGAACTATTTTTTTATCGTAGCCAAGTCACGGTCTTGTTTGAATTGTTCTTATCGTTGTTCCATGTAACTAAACATTTGAGTTTGTTGGAGAGAAAGGCTATTGAAAGCATTCATCAAATCATTATATGGTGGGGCATAGGTCGAGGGGGGGCTAGAAGAGCCCTCTTCATGAGTTTGTTGTTGGGGTTGTTGGCCAATGGGTGGTTCTTGTTCAAATGGAGCTTACTCCCTAGGTTAAGATGAGGTGCTAGTCGTGCGTATTAAGCACGATCTTGTGGAGTTAGGGGTTGGAAAGGGATAATATAGGCATTACCCCTTTCCAACGTAGTTAGTGCGGCATTTGGCAAGTAACAATGGTGGACTCGCCGCACTGACCAACTCCATATCCCTTCTCTACTAGTGCTATGAAAAAATTTATGATTTTGAAATTCATTAAGATAGAAAAACACGTTAGTAAAGACATGGTCCATAGCACCAAAGTGCTTGGAATAACCTAATTAGGAAGCAATCAAGGTAATGTAACCACCCAATTGAATTGACCCGATCATTGAGGGACGACTTGTGAATTGTAGACACTGACGCAAAAACCGAATTGTAGTGTTTATCCTATTGACGAAAGATTCACTACAAGAAAGGAAAAGGCAAGAAAGCTCATCTATACTCATTTTCCCTAAGTCTTGCTTAGAGAAAATTGAAAAACCAAACATCCTATGAGTCAAACGCAAACAAGGCTGGTGCATTTGGCTAGCTAGACTATAAATGGAAGAAATGCTAGATTCGCCACTAATACTTTCCGAAAAGGCATTATAGCTAGCAAGCTCGAGAAATCTCTCAATTGATGGTTGAAATAAAGGATTTGTCGGGTCACGCATAAGAATCTTATTTAACCGGGCGAGAGTGATTGTATGTCTATGATTAAGCATACGAAAAGTGATATCATGAGAAGGAAATTCTCCTTCTGCAGTGGTGTTTGAGTGAGTAAGAGTGCTTCAAAATTCTAGGGTGAGGGACTTGAAAGTGTATTGCGCATTAGTGGGGCGCATAAGCCTTTCCCACCCTAGATTTTCATACATAAATGCAAGTTCAGCTTCATAACCTAAATATCTACAAGGTTGAGGATGGAAATTTTTTGTTTATTTGATTATTCGCTTGGAGAGGGACTCATATATTTCCTTGAATTGTGAGGGGATTTTAAGAGGAGCAGGAGGAACAATTTCCTCTTTCTCGGGTTCGGTAAGAGGAATATCCCATAGCATATGCATCCGGTTTCGCTTTTGCTTTTTGCTTATGTGGGAACGAGGCATGGTGACAAGTTGTAGGCAAAAACAATAAGAAAAAAACCAGTTATAGCAACACAAAACAATAAGAATACAACTTCTCCTTCCTAACCAAATAAAGAACTAGAAACCTAACTCAAATGGTTCAAGTTCAAACAACTTCTCTTGTCTAACCAAGAAGAGGACCAAGAAGCCTAACTCCAAGTACTTCAAGGTCTCAACAAAAGCAAAGAATGAAGAGAAGTATAATACTCAAGAACAAATATAAGCTTTAAACCAACAATAACTAATAAAAAACCAAAATCAACTAAATACAACCATAAACATTTAGATCAAGTTAAACAAAACCAAAAGAACATAGACATGCAACGAGGAACAAACAAAATAACTAATTAAGTCATGAAAATCGAGAAACTCATGAAAATAATGTTAGGGTTTGAAGAGTTTATACCAAAAAGAGTGTGAGAACACTCGTTAACCAACAAAAACGAGAATTTGAAGCCCAAATTTGAAGTTGGAGAACCAAAACCCTAGCTTTGCTCAAAACCTTATGATTGGTATGAAATTCTTGAAATTTTTGTTGAAAGAATGCAAATTTATGGTTAATTTAGTGATTTGTAGAGGTATTAAGGTAGAAAAATCGAATTAGCAGAGAGATTTATGAGCTTAAGTATAAAGATTTATGAGTTTGATGGTAAGAGAAGAGGGGAGTATACCTGGTTTGGGAGGTGGTTTTGAAATAATAAGCAAAGGATGAAAAATGAATTAAAACCCGCAAGGGAGGGGGGTTGCGGCCGCATGGGGTATGGCATGCAACCGCATGGTCCTTTTTCTTTTGAAAATTTCATTTCAAAGAAAAAAAGACAAATTGGAAGAAAAACACGGGTTGCGGCCACATGGTTGAGGGCATGCCGTCTCATATAGGGGGTTGCGGCTGCATGGGTCAGATTATGCGGCCACACTGAGCATAGGATTTTCATGCCTTGAAAAATTCAGCAAGAGATGCCACATATGAGGCCGCATGGGGGAGCATGCCGCATATCCCCTGTTTTTGCTCAAATTTGCTTCTTTGAACCTTAAAAGTTTGTATTTCTAACTTTTTCACTAAAAGAGGCTTATGAGCATAACAAAAGGGGTACGAGGCACTGGTTGACGTATGCAAACACAATCCATCATGCTTGTGTTACACTACGGGACGATGAATATCCCATTTTTAACCCAAAAACCGTCTAATGGTTAAATGAACTTCTTTTATTCACACTTGTTGATTTCAAAAGGAAACCCAATGATGTCCATGGGGTTTTCTTGGCATTTAAGGTTCGTCAAGGGTAATGGGATGATAAAATTCCCAAAACTCACAAAACATGCTCAAAAGGAGCCTAAAATGCTCAAAATGAGCTCAAAACTTGTGAAAACGTGTAAATGAGTGAACAGGTGCCCCCCATGAGCGGTTGCTTAACGTCCTCAGTCTAACGCATCCTCTAGAAACAGTAACTAAGATGTGACTGAAGCCACATCAAAGTCATCTAGATAGAAGACTAGAGGTTGAAGAAGAGAAGGTCTTTGAAATAATTCGTTAAGGATTCGACGATTAGTTTTTAATGGCTTTCCGTTTTCAGCTGCCACTTCCTTAAAAGGAGAGGAAGTGTTGAGCCTGGCTAACAATGATTCAAGTTTTGAATCTTCGAAAGTAGCATCAAAATGTTGAGAGCTGGGGGTGTGAAAACGGGCCTTGCTTTCTACCTTCTCATGTAAAGGTCTAGCTCTTTTCTCCGTAACTTTTATGATCGGGTTATGTATGCTCGACGGTGCATGATGAGGGATATTGCAAGCCTCGAGTTTAGGTATGATAGGAGTATCGACCTTTGCGTTGGTCATGTGATGACCGACAATAGTAAAGCTGAAATTTTTATTTCCAGTACGGAAAGTCAGTATTCCAGTCTTTACGTCGAAAAGCGCACCAGCTGTGTGCAAGAAGTCTCTTCCAAATATGACAGGGATTGAAGTATATTCATCCATATTGACTATTAAGAAGTTGCATGGGATGAAAATATCACCAATTTGCACAAGTATGTTAACTAAGATGCCGATAGTTTGTTTTATAGTGTTATCGGCCAACTTAATTTTCGTGTTGGAAGGTTTCATTCCATCCAAGCCTATTTTCTCGGCTAGAGAGAGAGGCATTATGCTCACTCCTGAAAAAAGGTTATAAAGGCCTTGTACTGTGCCCAAACTCTCGATTAGAGTGGTAACAATGAAACTACCCAACTGCTAAACTTTATGCTCCAAAGCTCGGTTAGGGAATGGTAACGGGGGTGTATGTACCTTAACCAGAGCCTTTAGTATTATTACTTCACAAACAACCTTGCCTTTATTGCCATTAATGGAATTTCTTCCACCATAATAGAATAGGCACTTCGCTTACTACAGAAACAAATTTTATGTGTTCCCTAGGATTAACCACAGTTTGCCTCGGAAATTCATTTCCAGGGTTAGGTGTGGAGCTAGCAACATGTTGAGCAATTTGAGAGAGTTGAGACTCAATCATTTTATTGTGAGCTTGAAGTTGCTAAATAGAGGTAGCAAGATCATCTACCCTCCTCTCATTTTCGGCGTTAGCTTTAAGTTGTTCGTTCATAAATGATTCCAGCACATGTTCTAAACCCAAAATTTGAGGAGCAGGAGGGTAAGGAGGCCGAGGTTGAGGAGGCCCCCCTTGGTTATAGTTGGGAGGCCGATATAAGCCGAGTTATTGCTTAGGGGGTGGTCCTTGAAAGTTTGACTAAGGACCACCTCCCTTGTTATAGTTTAAATTAGGTTGAGGTTCCCAACCGTAATTATTATAGCCTTGAGATTAGGCTATCATTTCCATAATGAAAACAAAATAGGAAGATGTGTGGTCATTACCTATCTGTGGCATTACCTATCTTTGGTGAGTATCACAATGCTTTACATATCTATGGCAGTCGTCTTCCATTGTAGTCCAATAGTAGCCTAACCCGACTATTTTAATAGCTAATATTCGACCATTCATTTGAGGTCCGCACTCTCCGACGTGAACTTGATCCATGATTATGTGATTCTTGCCTTGAGAAATACATCAAAGGTGTAGTCCATTTTAATGTCTCCTCTATAAATCCCTACCTTGTATGATGAATTGTGAGGATAAGAGTCTCAAGGTTCGTTATTCTTTCTTTGAAGTGTTTGGAGGATATTTCTCGTGCAACAAATAATTCATGATGTTTGTATATTATGGTTCATGTTGAGATGCATTGAGAGTTTCATTAGTGAGGTTGTGCACCTCGCCAATCATGGAGAGTTCTCGTCACAGTAAGATATAGCCGCAAAGGATGTCCTGGTTTAGCGCAAGCTAAGACAGGTGCATTAGTTAGATATTCCTTGATTTGATCAAAGGCATTTTGATACTTCTCGAGGGTATCTAACTAATCCACCTGACTTAGCTCCCACTCAAAGGCCTTTTGATCAAAGGCCTTTTGATTGTCACCTTATTCAACTCCCTATAATTGATACACAAACTCAAACTTTCATCTTTCTTCTTCACAAACAGTACTGGTGCTCCCCACAGGGAAGCACTAGGCCTAATGTAACACCTTTCCCACAACTCCTGTAACTGCTCTTTCAACTCACTCATTTCTGCAGGTGCCATCCTATAGGGTGCTTTGGAAATAGGTGTTGTTCCCGGGACTAAGTCTATGGTAAAGTCAATCTCTCGTTTAGGAGGCATATCCCTGGAATCTCTTCCCGAAACACGTCCAGAAAGTCTCTTACTAACTTAATATCCTCGGGCTTAGCAGTCTCAACATGATGCACATCCCGCACAATACAAAGGTAAATAGGAAAACCTCTCCTCACAAACCTAGCAAACCTCATTACTGACACTATTTTGTTGTGTTTTGACCTTCCTGCCCTCCAATAGCTCACCTTCTTACCCTTATTGATTACCGAGATCTTGTGTGGCTCACATAAAATTTTAGCTTTTTGCTCACTCAACCAATCGATCCCCAGAATCACTTCTAGGTCACCTTAATCAAACTCGATTAGGTTAGTCTTAAACTCCACTCCCTTCCGTGGCACAAAAGTAATGCTTGAAATTACTTTTGTGCCCCTATTTTAAAACAATTTAGGAAACCTTAAAATTCTAATTTTAGAAACTGATTAAAATATTTAACCAATCTCAAAGTGACATGAAATATCAATTATAATGTTTAGAAAACATAAAATTATTATTTTAAGTAACAATTAATTTAAATTTTCATTGTTTAATATATTTATTGAACTTAAATTTTCAATAAAAATACGTAAAACATACACATAAAATATGAAATTAAATTCTTAAGATACTTGAAAATATGGGGTATTACAGCTGCCCTATAGTATCGACCGCTACGGAATGGTAGTGGGCACTATTATAGCCTACCGGCCGCTAGCCCCATAAATCACATTTCTTCCTTGTTTGAGGCGGTAACATTTCTTCGTTTTCTTCAATATTTGGAGTACAAAAGCAGCTCCTCACGGCTCCCATGTCGATAGGCCATGCTAGCGATATCACTAGTCAAGCTTGCGATATCGCTAGAACCTTAAGCAAAGATCGAAAGAACCATGACTAAAAGTTAATGCATTGATCAAACCAACCCAGATTACCACAAAACACATTATTATTTGAAGTTCATGCAATGTCTCGATTTCCAAATCAATCGGAAAATCCTAAAAAAATGAGACAAAACACAAAACAATGTAATAGCAGGAGTAATAAGCCAAAATATGCGGGAAAGGGGATTAGAATAACATTTAAGAAAATAAATAAAAATAAAGAAAAAGGAATAAAAACTAGCTAAACTAACCAAAGAACACTACGGAAAATATAGACAAATAAACACTACATCACAAACCATAGAGTCTTATGGACCTGAATAGTCGCGTTCCCACTACCCAAGGTGGGGTACGTCGAATTTCCACGGTTGGGTACTGCACCAGAGTCGTCGGATCGAGGACATGGTTTAGAGTAGAAAACTTTGCCACGTCATGTGGTCCTCTACTAGAGCTCTTCTTGTACCTGCATCATATGATATCAAGTAACATCACAACCTTTTAGTCCTTATGAGCGCACCACCACCACCACCACCACCACCATCAACCACAACAACAACAGCAGCAACAACAACAACAACAACAACAACAACAACAACAACAACAACAACAACAACAACAACAACAACAACAACAACAACAAGAACAACAACAGCAACAATAACAACAATAACAACAACAACAACAACAACAACACCGCCACCAACAACAACAACAATAGGAACATCAAAGAGAACAACAAAAACAGGAACAACAACAACAATAGGAACATCAAAGAGAACAACAAAAACAGGAACAACAACAACAGCAGGAACAACAACAACAACACCAACAATAACAGGAACAAAAACAACAACAACAAGAACAACAACAGCTACAATAGCACCAACAAGAGCAACACCAACAACAACAACAGGAACAACAACAACAACAAGGGCAACAACAACAACAACAGCAACAACAACAACAAGAACAACAATAACAACAGGAACAACAGTCAATGGAAAAGTCAATGGAAACTATTTGACTGAAAATGAAGAGTGTGCAACAATTGCTGTTGTTGTGTCAAGTTGAGTTTATCTTGATTTTTATTCTTTAATTAATTAATTTTTGTTTTTCCCTCTTGTTCTTTCCTATAAATACATCACTCTTTATTTTTTCCTCTTTTTTTTTCTCTCTTTCCCTGTTTTCATATTCCCAAATTCATAAAATTAGGAATTATGGTGTTTCTTTTCAATAGTGAAAATGTCTAGCTTTTAGTCAACCTTTCATCTTCTAGTCCATTATAATGTAAGATACTTAATTAACGCATAAAACAAAAATTATTACCACTTACCATAAAAAACAGTGATTGAATTAGCAACAAAAGCAACATACCATATAGACAACAAACCCTAAAAAACAAAGAAAACAAATTACAACAATTAGCTAACCTTGAAAGAAAAATACGTCACCAGCAGTAAAAAGAAAAGAGGAGAAGAGAGTGAAATTGAGGTGATGATTTGTAATGGTAGAAAATGAAAAGAAGTAGTGGAGAGTGAAAGTGGTGGATTAAAGAAAGAAGAAAGAGAAAAGAAAAGTTTAAAGTAAGATAGTAAGGTGGGCCTCACAATAATAAAAATATTAAGAGGTTTTCTACATTGTGCCCCTTAGGTATTGAGTTTTCTATGCTGTGCCCTCCCAATTTAAAACTTCCATGTGGTGCCCCTAAGTTTCAATTAGTTACAATGCCATGATTTTGTACTTAAAGAAATATTAAATACCCGTAAATTATTTGTTGTATGAACCATAGTGCACATAGTGCACTTCAATTTCAAAGATAATTGTAAGAGTATGGGCTATGAACGGAGGCGTATGAGCCACCAAATTGAGATTGAAATTGTGACATTTTTAACGAAAAGGCCATGGATTAGTCAATTAATGAACCTTGAAATTTTAACCGTAGAAAACCAAATACCCTAGGGGCACAATGTAGAAAAACTCAAAAATTAATTTAGAAAAAAGGAAAATTTGATTCTAATAATCTCACCTTTTACACATTTGAATATAACAGTCCCACCTTTCGATTATATCACAACACTCCCACCTTTATGGCTTGTTTCCTTTTATTAGTCCTTATTGATTAATAACTTAATTAGTAGGTAATTTATACATGTGGCATTACATGATTGGTGGAGTGCCTTTTTTATTAAACAAAAAAAATTCATTAAACAAAAAAAAAAAACTGTATGAAATCAGCTTATTAATTAAAAAAACAAAAAGAAATGAAAAATTGTGTGTTGGAGTGCTCTTTTTCAATTTAAATCAGTTTTATTAATTAAAAAACAAAAAGGAATGAAAAAAATTGTTTATGGTAACCTGAAGTCCAGGTTACCAGTAAAAAGGACCAATAAAATAAATTGAAGTATAAAGGTGGGATTATGGTGAGATAATTCAAAGATAAGACTGTTAATTTCAAATGTGTAAAAGGTGGGATTATTGGAATCAATTTTTCCTAGAAAAAAAAGAAGTACAGTACAAACACCAAATTCACAAGAACAAACATAGTCAAACAAAGTTTCGTTGATTTTTCCACCGAAATCCGGTGGAAAGGTGTTAATTTTTAAGAAAAATGACTTTAAAGGTATTAATTGAATAAAAGTTTTTTTAAAGGTGTTATTTCACAAACTAATTTATTTTAAAGGTGTTAACTAATAAATTTTTCTTTTTTGGTAAATTCTTATATGTGGCTAACCACACCTTCAAATTAACCGTATGGCCACATATTATTTTAGAGACATAGAAAAGTAAAAAAGAAACAAAAAAAAAAAAAAAAAACCTCAAACAAATCCTCTGTCATTTTCTCTCTTCTTTCTCTTTCCAAATTTACAACACACCATTAATGGCTCAATTAGTAATGATTTTGGTTCGTGAAATCTCAAAATTTTTGTATTTATCAACTGAAATTCCGATTTTCAAATTAATCAGTGAAAAAATGTGTTTTTTCTTAGAAATTTTGTAAAGTTTTGGTTGTAAATTGTGGTAAGTGCATTGTTGGAGAAGTAATGGTGGTTGTTGTGCTGAGATTGATTCGACGACGGCAAAAAATATCCAATTAGTTTTGCTGCATGTACTACATTTTTCCGCATTTATGCACCATTACCTTGCTATTATAAGGCCCTTTCATCAAGCGTCACTATGAAGTCTATTATTGAGGATGTGTTTGTGATTCAATGATTGTGATGGTTTTACGGTGTAACTTTTTATATAAAATAAACTAGATCTAGATAAAATAATGAACGAGTAAGTAGCCTTGCTAATCTGTTTGAATAGTTTAGTCTAGGTAACCTTGCTTATATGTCCACCAAGTAACCTCACTTTAATGGATGAGTAACCCAACTAGTCATACAAAGTAATTCCACATAAGCATGTAAGTAACCTCATTTATATGTACGAGTAACCCTCTTATTAATCAAAACAAGTAAATAACCCTCTAATGTAAAAGTAACCCACTACAAAATCGTACAGTGGTATAAGTGTACAACTCAATTATTTTATAACCCCACATACTTAAGCTCGCAAGTAACTTTCATTTATTCATACTAATTAGTAATCTTATTTGAGTGTACAAGTAACCCACTTATTCATAAAAAGTAACCCCTCTAAAATTTACGAGTGACCCACTTGTTCATATGAAATTAACCTCATTTAATATACATGTAATCCAATTATATATGTAGAGTAACCTCGACCCACTTAATTAAGGTCCTATTATAAGTAGAAGGGTCACTTATACTACAAAACTAGAGTTGAAAGGGTTACTTGTTTGAATAATAGAGGTTATTCAATATAATTTAAGGGTGACTATAACAATTATTTAGTATAATGAAAGGCTTACCTTTTATGATTGAAATGGCTTGATTACTAATTTGAATAACAAAGGAAATTAATTATTAGGGTTACTCACTAGTAGAAAAAATGGATTTTGCTGCGCCACATTTGCTGCGGTTCTTTGACATTTTTAAAGAACCACAGCAAATACTTGTTGATGATTTCAACACAAAATTATTTGTTGCGGTTAAAGTATTTGCTGCGGTTTTTTTTTGTTATTTGCTGCGGTTATAACCGTAGCAAATAATTCAACACAAAACAAAGAAACCAAGCCCAGCCCAAAAGGAGGGGTATAAAAGCAAAAAAAAAACACTCCAAAACTAACTGAATTCTTTTCTTCCTCCTAACCCTAACCCTAAAATTCTTCTCTCTAATCCGCCTCTCTCTATCTCCCTCCCTTCTATTATCTCTCAAAATTTCAGATCCAAAACTCAAAATTTCGATTTTTTTTTTTTTGTAATTTGGGGGAAAAAGTAACTGAATTTTGTAAAAGAGAAGAATGATGGAGAGTACAGAAGGATTGGTGAAGCGCGCAGTATGGAGTTCGTTGCTAAAGCTAGTGAATGTTACAGGGTTTCGAGTCTACATTACATTAGGTTGAGTGAATACCCTTAAATACTTGCATGAGATGTGAGATGTGGGATTGTGTCTACAAAATTCCATTCAAAAACATCTTGCATTTGCATTACATATTGCTTCTTGGTTGGTAGGTGAGGGTGAGCTACATTGTTTATATGCTCAACAAAATGTATGGAGTGACACCCCGTGAGCTACTCTGGTCATCGACTCCTATTCTAACATGGTTGGCTCTATGATTTTGATTTAAGTGGATGGTGATCAAGGGATTTTGATAGGTTGGTATAGGGACTTGCACACTAAGAATTGCTTGAGTTGATTGTGTTTTGTAAAGTTTAATGGGGTGAAGTCATTATTTATTTGATTTGTTTGCTTGAGGACAAGCAATTGTTTGGCTTGGGGGAATTTGATAAGTGCATTTTATATTCGTTATTCAAACCCAATTATATTGGTTATTGGCTCTAATAAGGCACTTTTGAGCCTAATTCTTCTAATTTGGTTGCATTTAGTGCTTTGTGTTTTTGATTGATATGCAATGTAGGAATTGATGCATCCGTATCAATTTTTGTATTACTTTGGGAACTTGACAAGTTAGTAGGAGTCCTGACCACTTAAAGAATCAACAACAGAGCTAGGATATGAGTTAGAAGCCTTTGGGAAGCAAAGAAGTTGAGTCTCGAAGCAAACGAGCAAGCAAGAAAGACCCTGGGGCAAAGGTACAGTGTGCCCGGCCAGGGTGCATCATGCGGGGCCAAAGTGCACTGTGCCCACCCAGCCGGTCACACTGATTATTTCGCGTTTTTAAAGATTTTTTGACTTGTTTTGGCTTTGTATATATAGGGTTTCTATCCTAGGCTTATGTGTAATACCCCACATTTTCACGTATTTTAAGAAAGTATTTTTGTATTTTATTTGTATAATTTTAATTTTTTTATTAGAAAATTATGTTCAATAAGATTATTAAATGAAAAGAAATTAGTAATAATAAAATAGATAAATAATAAATAAGTTTTGATTGAAAGTAATTATTTGTGTTCGTAAATAATATTTATGTTTAAAAATATTTTAAAAGGCTTTCAAAAATATAATTTTCAAAGGTTTCCTAATTTATTTTGAGGCAAGGGCCTAAAGGTAATTTCCACTTGTTAGGATTACTATGGGTTTTTCCAAATCCTACTTTGGGGCCTACAACTAGCCCTTAAAACCGAAAATTTTCAGATTTTCATGCTCATACTAGTCATTAGGATTCCGAAAATTTAGAGAGAAGAAAAAAAAGGGGGTTGTGGTTTCCGAAAAAAAGAAAAAAAACTGCAGTTTCGGAAATCAGAGAAAGAATTATTTTTGTTTTGGTGTCTTGGGATCTGTGCCCAGTCGAACCCCACCGCGGCCCTCGCCGCCGCCGCCGGTCATCCCTCCCCTCTTTGGTATTTTTTTTCGAACTTCTGTAAATAAAAAGTTTTTTCTCCTTCTTTCTTTTTAATTTAATCTTGCAAATTCATGTTCATATTTATGTTTAATCATGCTTTTATGAGTTTTAATCATGTTTTAATAAAGTATGATTTGTTTTAAGGCATAAATTAAAATTGTTGTTCATGAAATTTTAGATTAGGATTTATACATTATGCAAGTTATGATTTTTATGAGTTTTTATGATTTATACTTCAATATTATGATCATGGATTATTGTTGTGTGAATTTATAATGATTTTATGAAGTTTAGATTGATTTTTAAAGGCTTTGAAAATGAAATAAATTGGTGTCCAAAATTTATAATCATGAAATTCAATTGAATAAATATTTTGATCATGTTTTGGTTTATGAAAAATTGTTCTAAAATATAGATTGAGTTCATAATTATGTTAGTTGATTGTAGAAGAGTTTTACCATGAAATTTTGATTTTTTTATGAGTTTTTCATGACTTTAAAGTTAATTAATAAATCTGAAATTTTTATAAAAACAAGTTAAAGTAAGTTTTAAGTGTTCATATTATGCTAGTATGATCACATAGTAATTCTATGATGTTACATATAATTTTTAGTATGTTTTATGAAGTTTAAAAAGTGACTTTAAGCTTGTTTAACATGCTGTGCAGAATTTATAAAGTAAGTAATTAGGCTTTTAAAGTATGTAATTAGCGTAAATTGATCATATAAATTAAGTAATACATTGTATGATTGATTTATGTTGTTTTTGAAACTTTTCAAGTAGTTTTAGTAATTTTATATTTCTGTGCACTTTTATAGAGTGGCATAAAAATTATACTAAGGTTTTATAAAGCATAAAAAAAGTCCCGAAAACCAAGTAGTCATGGAATAGAAAAATAAAGTGTAGTATGGAATTGAGTAGAGACCATATAAGGAATGTTTTGGACAAGTTTCCAATATAGAAGTTAGTTTATAGTTGTTGTAGAACTTAGTTAACAAGGTTTTAATTTAGTTTTGGTTTTTCGCGATGTAGGAGACTTTAAACTAGTACACTTCTAGAAGTTGTGGCGGAGCACCGTTAGTTTACAAGGTACGTAAGTACTAAAGACAAACACAGGAGTTTGAAATCTTGTATGCTTGTTTTGAATCATGAATTTATGTGCGTGACAAGTATATTAGTAGCGTGTTCTTAAAGTATGATGGCATTCATGCTAAATGGTAATAAAAATTTTATAAGTTTGAATTAAAATGTTATGATCAGTTTAATTTGGCCAATAGTTTATGAATCAAAAAAAGAAGTTATTTTTAAGTTGGTTAATTACTTAATCAACAAGAAAGGTAGTTGTGAATTTTATTCACATGATTAAAAGAAGTTATGAGCAATTATTTTAGACATGTTGCCACTCACAATTTAATGTGTGGTCAAGAAGAAAGTAAGTAATTAGCCACTCACAGTTAATGTGTGGTAAAAAAAGTTCAGTTTATTTAAAGGACACACATGAGATTAAATTTGAATCACCTTAAATAAAAGATAGCTTGATTTGATGCATGTCTTTGTGTGATGTTGTATGTGAGTCATAACATTTCTAAACCGGTTAATCACGCAAAGTGTAAGAGGGCTTGCATCAAAACTCTTGGAACGTATATACCTTGAGTATGAACAATTGGGGGAGTCGTATGGAAAAGTGATCTATGACTTCTAAATGGAGTACTAGACGTTGTACTCTTTTATATTTTTAATGCACTGGATATCTGTCGGTTTATGTGACATAGTAATACCTTCTTGGACTTGCGCCCAAGTTGGTGCCCAATAGGGCGATGATTTCAAAGGAGGAAACTCGTTCGATGCAGGATCCATAAGTTAAACATAATAATTAAATTAATTGAGTCCATGTACTAGTGAAAAGGTCGTCAAAGGTATGTAAGTTGAGTGCATGTTTTATTTCTCCTTGTTTGTTGCATAGTCTTTGGTAGTGATGTACTCGGCTTTGCTGGCTGTTTGTTTTGTGTGCATGGCTTTGTCTTGGAATTGGCCCTACAATGACGCACTTGTGGTGAGTAGTTGTCTAGTAAAAGAAAAGTTGCAGGTACAAGTGGGCATAATTCATTTCATGATGGCCTGGAGTGAGAGCGCTTGCTGTGTTTTGTAGCTTTACATTATTTTATTGCTTGTGAATGACTAACATTTATTTTGGATGTTATTTATTTCTAAAGACTTCTAGTTTTGGTTTTTAAGGGCCATTAATACGGTTCCGAAGTATAACAAAGTTTAAAGTTGATTTTTTATTTTGAGTTTGTTTTGAAGTTTGGTTTAAATTGTTTTGGTTTTAAGCCTTCAGCTGTAGTACTTTGATAAATGCTTTAGCTGTTATCACGGTGGGGGTAATACTTTGGTGTTTCCATATTTAGAAGTTTTAATAAATATAATCCTTGATAATTTTAATATGTTTTCCTGAAAAATGAGCCGTAGGAAGTTAGGAAATTCCAGGGTGTTACAAAGTGGTTACCAGAGCTTAGATTTTGAAATAAAATAAATATTATTTTAGGGGTACCCTAAGTTTTATTCTTGGAAAGAAAAATATCTTATTTTGGAAACTTTTTGAAAATGGAATTTTTCTAAAAATAGTGATTTCTGAAAATGGAAAGCTTTACAAAATAAATTATTTGTGCAGGTATGCAAGGATTTCAGGTATGTATTATGTGTTACTGCGTTAATACCATGTGGTGAGCTTGGGTAGGAAGTTTGGTCATGTAGGATAGACTTTGTTCTGTTCTTTCATGCATTAAAGTTCATGTTTAAGGTGTTGCTTATGTGAATAATTGAGTGTAAAGAAAATTGTATGTTAGCCACAAGTCATCTTTTTGTAGAACTGCTAGTTTGTTTTGTTTTGTTTTGGGAAGGATGGACCATTATTCTTAAGTTTTGTACAAGATGTCACATAGTATGCCTAGTAAAGATACTCAAATAGGAACTTTGGAGAAGAAAGACTACGAAAGTCCGCCTCAATATGTTTGGAAAATACGGTTCTACTGTTGGTACATGAGTACTGTGTTGAAGTTACCACAATGGGATCAGCCTGACCATGTAGTAGCCTTGATTGTTAGGTGTTTGCCCGACCGTTCACCCTATTTAGAGATTAAGGCAAAATTTAGTGATTTCCATTTTGTTTGAGGCCTTCCGAACTATTCTAAGTATAAGGATGCTGATGGTCAGTGGGGTTGTGATTGGAGGTTCTTGGAGGGGTATATTGCTAAGAAAGAGCAGGAGTATCAAGAAATGAATGCAAGTGAGGAGACCCTGCCCGCACCAAGCCCAGAAGGAAGCCAAGGAAGTGAAGACCTAATGGTGAACGAGACTCTTATGGGTTCAAAGAATGATGAGTCAAGGGATAGTTCGTGTTATGAAATTGAGAACCCAAACCCTGTAATTCCAGTATGTGTAGACTTCGTAACCGAATCTAAAGAAGAGGAAGAAGAATCAGATCCTTAGGAGGACATGGAAGAAGAAGAAGAAGAGACGGATGAAGAAATGGAGGTTGACACTAAGAATAATCCTGAGTTCATACCAAGGAAATATGTGATGTCAAGAGACAAGAAAGATAATGTTAATGTTTAGAGACTTTGTTTGGATCTAGTTTAGCTATTGATGTTTAATGTTTCTAATGTTTAGTTGAACAGTTTAAGTTATTGTTTACATTAGTTGAATAAGTGGCAGTGAGCCATAAGAAATGATGAGAAGAGTTGAGAAATAAATTTATTTTATGATTTAAAGCCTCAAGTAGAATAGAACCAAGGGAATTATTTTTATTTCTTATGTGCTTTATTCTTATTTTAATGGTTGTGTAAACAATCAAAACAAAGTGAATCATTCGCTCTAAAAGAATGAAACTTCTTTTATGAGACGAAATGAGAAAGTGTTTTGTGATTTAAGTTTATGTTGTTCTAACTTAGAGTTAGACATAATTTAATATAAAGGTCTTTTCCTTTACAGGAGGAACGGAATGGCTGACCGTAACAACAATCAGCTGAACGAAGTAGCGAGGCAATTAGCTACTGTAGCTAAACAGTTAGCTTCCAGAGGAAATGGAAATGGTAGTGACCCTGCTGGGGAACCCTTCAAGAAAAATTCTCATAGCAAGCCACCCACTTACCAAGGAGAGCACAATCCAACTGTTCTAGAGGGATGATTGAGAGAGTTTAATAAGTTGTTTAGGGCAGTTGAGTGTCCAGAGGAGCTTAAGGTGAACCATGTTGTGTACTATCTGAGAGGAGAAGCTGATTTATGGTGGTCACAAAATAAGGCTGTAATAAGGGCTTTACCTGGATTTAATTGGGATATGTTTCAGGAGCAGATTCGTAATAAGTTCTACCCTGTGTTTCTTCAGAAGCAGAAGGCTGAGGAGTTTTTAGAACTTAAGATGGGAAGTATGTCTGTTACTGAGTACTACTCTAAGTTCATAGAATTGTCTAGGTTTGCTTCTGAGGTTGTATCAACTGAGAGTTTAAAGGCTAATCGCTTTGAAACAGGGTTAAACTTAGACTTACAGTCACAACTAGATGGACATATCTTTGAATCCTTGGATGACTTATATGGTAGAGCTGCACACTTGTATGCCATAGACCAAAAGAAGAACGAGGTACAGAAGGAGGATGAGATAAGGGAGAAAAGGAAGGATGGTGGAGGAAACTTCAACCATCAAGGGAATCATGGTGGATATAAGAGACCTCATTTCAACAACAACTTCCAGGGAAATAAAGGAAACTTTTGGAAGCTTAATTCTGGAAATAGGAATAGGACTCAGGTAGCTAGTAAAGGAGGACATGTATACTTTTGAAAGAAGTGTCCTAACAATCACCTAGGAAAGGACTATGCAGGGAACCCAGTGACTTGTCGGTTGTGTAACAAACTTGGACACCGTGAGTATGAGTGCTTCTCTAAGAATAAAGGAAAGGAGGGACAAAATTCTCAAGCTAGGCGAAATCCAACAAGGGGAAAACAAAAGGGTTTCCATGGAAATATGGGAGGAAATGTGACATCTCAAGCCAGAAGTAGGAATGGGAGTGGGAATGGAGGAGGACAGACTAAGACCTGAAATACTGGAAAACTGAATGTGATGGCTCGAAGTGAAGCGAATGCCAATAAGGATGTGATCACTGGTACTTTTCTATTCATTCTCTTCCTGTTAAAGTTTTGTTTGATTCTGGTGCAACATACTCTTTTGTATCCACTAAACTCCTAGAAAAGTTAAAGCCTGTGATGGGAAAAGTAGATTCAATAGATATGACAATAGTGTTACCTTCAGGACAAGAAGTGCAATATTCAAGGAGATTTCAGGACGTTCCTATTGAAATTTAGGGAGTGGAGTTTAAGGCTAACCTAATCGAGTTTGATTTAGGTGACTTAGAAGTGATCCTAGGGACGGATTGGTTGAGTAAACATAAGGCTGAGATTCTATGTGAACCACAGAAGATCTCGTTGCTGAATAAGGGTAAGAAGGTGAGCTATTGGAGGGCAGGAAGACCGAAAGACAACAAAATAGTGTTAGTAATGAGGTTTGCTAGGTTTGTGAAGAAAGGTTTTCCAATCTACCTTTGTAGTGTGAGAGATGTGGATCATGTTGAGACTGCTAAACCTGAGGATATTGAAGTAGTAAAGGAATTTCTTGATGTGTTTCCGAAGGAGATTCCGGGGATGCCACCTAAACGAGAAATTGACTTTACCATATAGACTTAGTCCTAGGAACAGCACATATTTCCAAAGCACCCTATAGGATGGCACCCGCAGAAATGAGCGAGTTGAAGAAGCACTTGCAAGATTTGTTGGAAAAGGGTTATATTAGGCCTAGTGCTTCACCTTGGGGAGCACCAGTACTGTTTGTGAAGAAGAAAGATGGGAGTCTGAGGATATGTATTGACTATAGAGAGCTGAATAAAGTGGCAATCAAGAATAAGCATCCATTACCAAGGATTGATGACTGGTTTGATCAATTAAAAGGAGCTACTGTGTTTTCTAAGATTGATTTGAGGTCAGGATACCATCAATTGAGGATTGCTAATGAGGACATACCGAAAACTACTTTTCGCACTAGGTATGGACTCTATGAGTTCACGGTTATGCCTTTTGGGTTAACCAATGCGCCAACAATTTTTATGGATCTAATGAACAAAATTTTCCAACGGTTTTTGGATAACTTTGTGGTCGTTTTCATGGATGACATCTTGGTGTATTCAAAGAGTAAGAAAGAACATGTGGAACATTTGAGGACAATCTTGATGACATTAACGGAGAATGAGTTGTATGCTAAGTTCTCACAATGTGAATTGTGGCTGGAGAAAGTAGCATTATGTACACACCTAATTTAGTCCCCAGTCCCGTGGTAAGACTCCATGATGAACAATAAAATCCACTTCTCTAGATTATTGGACAATTGATGTTATTGGACTTAATTTTATTATTTTTCTTGAATTACAAGATTATTTAAAAAAAATCCCATTTATATTATTGGATTTTTATATAAGCCCAATATTTTTTTATTAAAAAAAAAAGTCGATTTAGGGAAAATTGAGATACCCCCATCACTTGCTTCCTACTAACTCATGCTACGGCACCTCCTTGCTCATTTGAGCATATTTTTGATTGTTTTCCTTGTGCTTATTTGTGGCTAATTTGAGCATACTTACATTATAACTAGCTTGTACGTACTCTTCTAGCTAGCTTTGCATACATGTAACACCCTGGAAATTCCGTACCTTTTCTAAAACCGGTTCCTTATCCTAGCATTTACTAAAAACCTGAAACTTCCAGAATATTACTGCCACCGTGTGGAAACGACTATGGCAATTATCAAAGCTGCTACAGCGGAAGACACTCTTTAAAAAAACATTTCAAAAACACTAAGTCAAACCATTTGAAAACTCTTACAACTTCAGAACCATAACGGCCCTTAAAACCAAATAAAAGTAAACTTGTAAAACAATGTTAGTCCAACATCAAAAGAGATAACATCCACAACCAAAGTTATTAACAAAACTACTACTACGAAAGCAGGACAAGAACGCTCTGCACTCAATCCCAGCATGATTGACATATGCCCTCCTGAACCTGTTGCTTTCTCTTTATTCAAGACTTACTACTCGCCATCGAAATGGGTAATCATAGGGCCAAGATCAAAGATTAGGCCATGCACACAAAAGCACGTAATCAGCAAAGCTAGGTACATAAACACTAAAAGACTATGCAACACACTAGCATGAACCTAGGCAAGGGCATAAAGCAATAAACACGTATCTTACCATTTCAGAAATGTACCTGCAACACTTGGTTAGAATAAACCAATTTAATTTATTTACTTAATTTGGAATTCGTATCGAACGGGTTTCCTCCTATAAACAATCGCCCTATTGGGCACCAGTTGGGGAGCAACTCCCAATAGGTATTACCTATGCCACACGAGGTGACAGATATCCAGCGCATTAATAATAAAAATGAAGAGTGCAACGTCTTGTACCCCAATTAGGAGATGAAAGAACATCAGTCTAGTAACTCCCCCCATTGTTCATACTCAAGGTATATACGTTCCCAAGAGTTTTGTTGCGAATCCTCTTTCACTTTACGTAATTATCAGGTTACTTGAAAATGTAAACAAACAACACACAAACAAACCACCAACATTGCACATGGACATGTAACTTCCTTTTTAATCAACCTCTTTTAGTGAACACTTGTTTTAAACCTTCTTCTTAACTATTCCACACATAAACTGTGAGTGGATCAAACTTCCTTCTATACCACACATTATAATGTGAATGGCTATAAATAAAATGAATGCTCATACTTTACTTGAAAAAGTGAACCTTGTCACAACTATGCTATAAATATGTAAAATGTTGCTCAACTTTGAAAATAACTCTGCTATGCTTTAATTCTTGTAAAATATGACTACTTATATGTCCATAAGGACTCATGTTCAACATGAATTAAATAAAATATACTATTTCCATAAGGGGAATAAACTTGTAGTCATATAGTCAACAAACTACTAACACATGTAAAACATGTAAACATATAAGGAACTTCTCAACATGCATGAAAGCATATTTGGCTACTAAGCAACCTATAACATGAACATGTACATGTCCTAGCATGATACTACGTCCATGAACCATCCTTTAGTACTTACGTACCTTGTAAAATAACGGCGATTTACCATCACTTCACTAGAACTCGCTTACTCCGAAGCTTCCTACATTAACAAAGGCTTAAACTGATTAAAACCCTCGTTTACCAAATTTTTCAGCAGCTTAAACACCCTTTAAAACGTCTCAAAACGTCACATAGTGACCTATAAGACACCACTAACAATACCATGCATTACCCATAACATATCCTTCTTAAAACATCCTTTATTCGCACATAGAATAAAATTTCAGCATACTTAGATGCTTAAAAACACTTTAAAACGCCTTTAAATTTATTATTACCACCTTACTTAATTTTCGGAAACTTGTTTAAGCTTTATAAAACCTCAACATATATTTTATGTCACTTTAGAAAAGTGGACAGAAAATTAGAATAATCAAAACTGCACGAAAAACCTTACAAACAACATGTTTTTAACTTATACAATGTAATTCTTAACTTATATGATCAATTTATGCAAATTACATACTTTAAAGGCCTAATAAATTAATTTATAAAATCTGGACAACATGTTAAACATGCTTAATCACTTTTAAACTTCATAAAACATACTAAAATTTATATATATCAATATAGAATTGATGTGTGATCATACTAGTACAATTTGGACACTTAAGACTCAACTCAACATTTTTTTATTAAAATTTCAGATTTATTTATAAACTTTAAAGTCATGAAAAACCTATAAAAACACCATGCTTTGATGCCAAAACACTTCTACAATCTACTAACATATTTATGAAGTCAATCTAGGCTTTGGAACAATTTTTCATATGCTAAAACATGTTCATAATATTTATTCATCTCAAATTCATGATTATAAAATTTTGACAGCTTTATAAAATAAGTTTAAAACCCTTAAAAATCAATCTAAACTTAATAACATCATTATAAATTCACCAATCAATAATTTATGATCATAATATCAAAGTTTAGAACATAAAAATTCATAAAATCATTACTTCATAAATTTTTAATCCCTAATTTATAATTTTATGAACAACAAAATTAATTCATGCTTTAAAACAATTCATACTTTACTAAAACATGATTAAAACTAATAAAAACATGACTAAACATAAGTATGGACATGAGCTTGCAAGATTGAATCAAAAAGAAGGAAAAGGAATTTTTCTTTTTTTTTTTTTTTTTATAAAAGTTAGAAAATTACAAAAATAGGGGAGGAGTAGGGCCGATGTTGGTGGCGAGGTGGCTCCGGCGAGGCGGTCCCGGCGGTGGTCCCGGGCACGATTCTCGAGGCAAGCTTCTCCCCCTTTTTTTTCTGAAAACTCTTTCTCCCCCCATTTTTTTTTTGTTTTTGTTTTTTGTTTTGCTATAAGATTTTAGAGAGATTAAAGGTATGATTTTTTTTTGGCTTAGAGTAGAATTGGGCTTGTTTTAAAATAATATAAAATACCCATTTAAAATCCATTATTTTTTTAAAACTCCGAAAACCCTTTAATAAATTCTCGAACACTTTAAAATAATTTAAAACACTTATAAAACTTTCAAAAACTTATTGAAATAATTTATAAACCTTTGTTTAAATATTTAATTCATTTAAACAATTATTAAAACTTATTTACTTAAATAATAAAATACTTAAAATATACTTTATAAATATGTATTTAATATGTAAAAATTCCTCAAAAATATGGGGTATTACATTCTACCCCCCTTAAAAGAAGTTTCATCCCGAAACTTTGGGTAATATTATGCATGGATATTGACTTAGTGAAGGCACTTTAAGTGCATTTTCAAAAACTTTCCTAAACTTTTCCTTTTTGCTGCTGAAAACTTTGGACTCTTTTCATCTTTTAACTACTAACTTGAGAACAAAAGCATGAAAATATAAGAAAACATGCTGAAACTTGCATAGACTTGCTAACGTTTAGGGAAAAGGCGCGAAATTGTATCGCATTCTACCCCCCTTAAAGAAAAAGAGTTACGTCCCCGTAACTAAACTAAACCTTAAATAACTCTGGATACTTTTTCCTCATCTCAACTTTTTCTTCCCAAGAAGTTCCTTGGTTTGGATACAACGCTTTAACTATTTTATACCTTTCTTCGTGTTTGACGCGCTTTGCTATCACGAACTTCCTTAAGTCTTTCCTCATAAGTGAGGCTTTAATCTAACTCAATTGACTCCGGTTGTAAGACATATACTTCTTTTATTTATGACACATGAGAACCATTTTGCATGCATAATTCTCAATTCCATGGGCAAGGATAGCTTTTGTAAGCTACCTTCCCAATCCTTTCTAGAATCTCCTACGGTTCAATGTACTATGGACTAAGCTTCCCTTTCTTTCCAAATCTCATTGCCCCTTTCATTGGTAACACCTTCAAAAACACTTTATCACTAAGCTTAAAGTTTACCTCCCTATGTTTCTGATTCGCCTAGGTCTTCTGCCTATCTTGCGTAGCTTGAATCTTAATTTGTATTTGCCTCATTTTCTTGGTCGTATCTTCCATCAATTGCGATCCTAAGACCACGGTCTCACTTTTGGCATTCCCACATAAGGGACTTCTACACTTTCTTTTATAGAACGCCTCGAGGGGTGCTACGCCAATACTAGCATGGTAACTATTGTTGTAGGAAAAATTCTATCAAATTTAAGCTATCTTCCCAACTTCTTTAGACATCCTATCACACAAGCCCGTAACATTTCTCCCATGATTTAGATCTTGTTTTTTATCTGTCCATCAGTCGCTGGATGGAAAGCAATACTCATCTTCAATGTCATACCAATACTCTCCTGCATGGTTTTCCAGAAGTTCAAAAGAAACCTGGAATCCCTATCTGAAACTATATTACTAAGAACCCCTTGAAGTCTCACAACATGTTCGATGTAAGTTTTGCAAGTTGCTCTATACTCCAAATCTCCTTAATTGGTGTAGACACTGTAGATTTAGTAAGCCTATCCACAACGACCCATACATTACCATTACCAAGTCACGAAATTCATCGAGATACAGTCCTATTTCCATCCTGGGATCTCGAGTGGTTTTTCACCTCGTGGTCTCCTAAGTTTAAACTTCACCTTTTGGTACGGAAGACATTTCCTTACGAACTCCGCAACTTCTCTTTTCATACTAGGCCACCAATACACCTTTTTCAAATATTTATGCAACTTGTCACTTCCTGGGTGAGCCAAATATGGCATACCCTGCCTTTTTATAATTTTTTTTTCTTTCCAATTTTTCATAATTTTGAGGTACACAACACCTACCCTTATACCTTATGCTCCTATATTTGTGAATTTTGAAGTCCTCAGCCTTTCCTTGCTCAATTTTCGCCCGTATATGGTCCAGCTTCACATCCCCAATTTGATTTTTGCGGATCTCTTCGAACACTTTTAGTTGGATACTCAAAGTATTAAGCATTCCTTCTAACTCTCCCTCCTTCACTATTTCGAAGTTCAACTTTCTATATCCTTACATAACTCATTAGCAACCACCAAGGTATTCACTCCATGCTTCGTTTTACGGCTTAAAGCATCTGCTACCACATTGGCTTTCCCTTCATGGTATTGGATATCTAGGTCATAATCCTTGATCAACTCAAGCCATCTTATCTGTCTCATGTTTGAATCCTTTTGAGTGAAAAAGTACTTTAAACTCTTGTGGTCTATGTATATCCTACACTTTACCCCATACAAGTAATTGCCTTGAAGCAACCAATATTGCTGCTAACTCCTGATCGTGAGTAGGGTAGTTCACCTCATATGGTTTCAATTGCCTTGAAGCATATGCTATCACCATTCTATTTTGCATCAAAACACATCCCAAACCATTTTTAGATGCATCACTAAACACCTCATAAGAATCACTTCCATCTGGCAAAGTCAACACTAGAGTTGTAGTCAAACGCTCTTTCAAGGTCTGAAACGCCTCTTCACACTTATCACTCCGCTCAAACTTACAGTCTTTCTTCATTAACGACGTCATTGGTTTAGCAATCCTCGAAAAGTCCTTCACAAACATCCTATAATAACCTGCTAATCCTAAGAAACTCTATACATCAGTTACAGTCTTAGGTGTAGGTCACTCCTTTACTGCTTCGATCTTGGCTGGATCTACTTCGACTCCCTCTTTTGACACGATATGTCCCAAGAATGCTACTATCTCCAACCAGAACTCACATTTCGAGAATTTAGCATACAGTTCATTCTCTTTTAAGGTCATTAAAATTGTCCTCAAATGTTCCACATGTTCTTCTTTACTCTTAGAGTACACCAAAATGTCATCAATGAAAACATCCACAAATTTATCCTAGAATCGTTGGAGAAAACCTATTCATTAAGTCCATGAAGATTGTTGGTGCATTGGTTAACCCAAAAAGCATAACAATGAACTCATAGTGCCCATGTCTGTTACGAATAGCCATTTTCAGTATGTCCTCATTAGCAATTCCCAATTGGTGGTATCCTAACCTCAAATTAATCTTTGAAAACATACTTGATCCTTTTAATTGGTCGAACAAATCATCAATCCTCGGTAAAGGGTACTTATTATTATTTTTTTTCATCACCTTATTCAACTCCCTATAGTCAATACACATCCTCAAACTCTATCTTTCTTCTTTACAAACAGTACTGGTGCTCCCCGAAGTGAAGCAGTAGGCCTAATTAACTCTTTTCCAACAACTTTGTAACTGCTCTTTCAACTCACTCATTTCTGCAGGTGCCATCCTATACGGTGCTTTAGAAATAGGTGTTGTTCCTGGGGCTACGTCCATGGTAAAGTCAATCTCTCGCTTCGGAGGCATCCCCGGAATCTCTTCCGGAAACATGTCTAGAACATCCCTTACTACCTCAAAATCCTCGGGCTTAGCAGTCTCAACATGATCCACATCCCTCACACTACAAAGATAAATTGGAAAACCTCTCCTCACCAACCTAGCAAACCTCACTAGTGACACTATTTTGTTGCGTTTTGACCTTCCCGCCCTCCAATAGCTCACCTTTTCACCCTTATTGATTAATGAGATCCTCTCTGGCTGACATAAAGTCTCAGCCTTATGCTCACTCAACCATTCCATCCCAGGGTTACTTCTAAGTCACCTAAATCACCTAAATTAACGAGATCCTCCTTGAATAGCCATCTGAGCTCTATTCCCATTCCATTAACAGAGTTCCCAAAGTTTCCCCTGTCACCATGAAAACTATTGTTGCTATCACTACGAGGTTTCTTACCTCCACTACTGTTGCGTTGATGGTTAGGGTTCCCACCAAAGCACTTCCTTTTCTCTTTTGAGTCACTTTCATTTAACATTTCCTTCTTCTCTTGCTCTAAGGTGTACAAGCATGCAGCTCTACTATATAACTCATCGAACGTCTCAAACACTTGCCTAGCAAGTTGCAATTGAGCGTCTACGGATAATCCTCTTGCAGCTACTGTTTGAGCTACAACGGCTAACTGTCTTACAACCTTATTAAGCGAGTCATTATCTCTTTGAGACATTTTCCCTCCTCCTAGAAAGGAAATATTTACTCATTAAGCTATAGTCCAACTATGTGTTAAGACGACAAAAAGACTTGAACTTGCACTAACTCATTTTCAAGTCCACCCTTCAGGAAATTATTTACTTCCCTAGAGTGATTTGATTCACCTTTTCTTGACTGCTTTCACAACCAATACATAAAGCAAAAGTACACATCAAAAAAACTTCCCTTGAATTTCCCCACTTGAAACTACAAAATATCTTAAGAAACTTCTGCTTTATTCAAACTCAAAGAGTAATTTGACGCACTTAGCATTTACAAAGGGTTCCAATGGCATTTAGCCAACTTATTTCTCAACTATAAAAGACTGTACAACTAAGGAAAACAACCAAGGTTTTCGAACCACCTTGAAGTCAAAACATAAGACATAATAGTCAACGACTAGGATAGCCTTAGTTTTCAAAAATTACCAAATGAGTTGAACTACCCTACTCATGATCTGGAGTTAGCAGCAATAGTGTTTGCTTTGAAAATATGGAGACATTACTTGTATGGGGTGAAATGTAGGATATACACAGACCACAAGAGTTTAAAGTACTTTTTCACTCAAAAGGATTTAAATATGAGGCAAAGGAGATGGCTTGAGTTAATCAAGGATTATGACCTAGATATTCAGTACCATGAAGGGAAAGCCAATGTGGTAGCCGATGCTCTAAGTCGTAAAACAAAACATGGGGTGAATGCCTTGACAGTTGCTAATGAACTATGTAAGGACATGGAGAGATTGAGTTTGGAAATAGTGAAGGAGGGAGAGTTGGAAGGAATTCTTTGTAATCTCAATATCCAACTAATAATACTCGAGGAGATTAAGAAGAACCAGGAGGGAGATGTGAAACTGGACATAATTAGGGACAAGATGAAAGCAGAAAAGCCTATGGATTGAAAGATTCATGATAATGGAAGCTTAAGGTATAAAGGAAGGTGGTGTGTACCACATTTATGTGAAGCTTTGAAACGAAGAATCATGAAGGTGGGTCATAATACCCCATATTCAGTGCATTCTGGAGGCGATAAACTGTATAAAGATTTAAAGAAGATATATTGGTGGCTTAGGATGAAGCGAGAAGTGGCTGAATTTGTGAGTAAATGTCTTACTTGTCAAAAAGTTAAATTTGAGCGTAAGAGACCTCAAGGAGAAGTACAACCACTTGAAATACCAGGATGGAAATGGGATTGCATTTCATTGGACTTTGTGACTTGCTTTTTGAAGTCAGAGATTTAGAATGAAACCATATGGGTAGTGGTGGATAGAGTTCCTGAGTCTACAGTGTTTATACCCATGAAAGAGACTTGGAAAATGGATCAACTTGCAAAGGCTTACATAAAACATGTTGTGAGACTACATGGAGTTCCAAAGGATATCGTGTCGGATAGGGATTCTAGGTTTCTTTCGAAATTCTGGAAAAGTGTTCAGGAGAACTTTGGTACAACATTGAAAATGAGTACAGCTTTCCATCCAACAACTGATGGACAGACAGAGAGAGCCATACAAACCTTAGAGGATATGCTAAGGGCTTGTGTAATGGACTTTCAAGGAAATTGGGAGGATCACTTGGATCTCATTGAGCTTTCATACAACAATAGTTACCATACAAGTATTGGCATGGCACCTTTTGAGGCTTTGTATGGAAGAAAGTGTAGGAGCCCCTTGTTTTGGAAAGACATAAGTGAGATAGCGATTCTAGGACCTCAATTAATAGAAGAAACCACCGAGAAAATTAGAGTAATACAAGCAAAGATTTAAGCAGCAGAAGATAGACAAAAGCCCTATGCGGATCAAAAACGCCAAAAAGTTTTGTTTGAAGTTGGCGACGAGGTTTTACTTAAGGTATCACCAATGAAAGGGGTGATGACACTAGTAGAAAAAATGGATTTTGCTGCGCCACATTTGCTGCGGTTTTTTGACATTTTTAAAGAACCGCAGCGAATAATTGTTGATGATTTCAACACAAAATAATTTGCTGCGGTTAAAGTATTTGCTGCGGTTTTTTTGTTATTTGCTGCGGTTATAACCGCAGCAAATAATTCAACACAAATTACAAAGACTCCAAGCCCAGCCCAAAAGGAGGGGTATAAAAGCCAAAAAAACACTCCAAAAACCTTTATTCTTTTCTTCCTCCTAACCCTAACCCTATCTCTCTTTTCTATCTCATCTGATCTTCTAACCCTAACCCTCACCTCAAAAGTTTTCTCGTGCCTCTCACCAGACCTTCATTATACAAAACCAAAACAATACAAATAAAACAAGTTTTCTCTGATATTCATTATACAAAAGTTTTCTTGTCTCTCTTTTCTATCAAATTTTCTTCATTAGGTTTAATTCCTTCAATGGCGGCGCCATCATCTTCTTCTCCTTCACCTTCAATGGCTGGTGTTGTCGTCAGCGGCGTTGTCGGAGGAGCTGTTGGTATGCCTCTTTCCTTCATTATACAAAACCCTAGTTTTTTCGATTTTGTCAATTTCTTTGATTTTCGTGTTTTTTTTCCCAAAATTTTTGAAGTTTTCGATTAACGTTGATTTTAAAATCTTCAATTTATTATTCTGGAATTGGGAATTTGAGGGTTAAGGGGTTTTTGTATAGAATTAAAACGAAAAGATTGAATTTTTAAGCGAAATTACTGAAATATTGATATTATGTTTTGGAAAATTGTATAGCTTTAACTGATCTACAATGAAGTTTATCAATTTAGAAGAGGTTTTTGTTCTATTTTATTTATTTTAAATGGTTTCTGTCGTTTATTATATAATTATGCTGTTACCTAAAGGTGAATTATTTTAGCGAATTGGTAATTTTTTTCCCAATTTATGCAATTTGTAGCGAATTGTTGTGTGTGTTTTTTGCGGTGGTATTAGGAAGGTTCTTAGTTCATAGAATGAATATTGTGGCTTATCGAATTTGATTTTTCTGAGAAAAGCTTGATTAGGAGAGTATGCTGACCCGGTTCGAAAACTTCCGTTCGTGCGAGTGCCTTCTGCTTTGATTTGTTTTTGTCTAAATGGCCATGATGTAGTGGCAAATGAGTGCAAGTTAATGAGCTTAATTAAAGTCATGCTTGAATTAATGTGATGCACTGAGTAATATGTTGATGATGACACGCAACTGATTTTGTTCTTCTACAGTCTTGTAGTATTGCAGTACATCATCTGTTTACTAGCGGCTGATTATTTTGTTCAAAATGTGTGTAGGTGCTGTTTATGGGACTTATGAAGCCATTCGATGTAAGGTATATTATCTAATTCTTGACCCTTTGCTTGCAAAACATATAAATTACTACCTTTTGCATACGTGTTGAACTTGGCATTGGTTATTTATATTTTCTATGGTCTTTGCGAACTGCCCTAATTAAGTGTAACCACTGTGTTCGGTTCTTGTTTGTGACTCTGCTTCTGATTCCTTGTTGTTTAATGAAATGTGTCCATCTCTTTTTGCCCAAACTTTCCCATCTCTTTCTTTTGTAATTAACAGTATTCTAGGATTGGTGGTTTTATGAAACCAGGCAAGCACTATATTGAGCTGACTACCACCATATAGTTTGGGAAAACAAATTTTGTTAGGTATCTGGTAATCTAAATTTTTAACGAATCGATGCTCTCATAAGTCATAAGTCACTTGTTCAATGAGGATGTGTGGTGTGCTTTTTCCCCCCTATAAGGTCCTATCTTTAGCATATTTATAGACAAGAAGATACCGAGAAAGGTGTGACAACATGTGAACTAAGGAGAATTCTTTTATGGGGATGTTTGGATAGTACTATAGTAGGACACTTTCAGAAAGCTTTTAGTGGGGATTCAGTAATTGCTGTTAACATGTCCAGTTATCCACTGCTTAAGCCTATATCTTGTCGTAAGTTGCTGAAAATGACAACTGATGTTAGTTTTAGAGAGTTTGAATTTCTTATTTTGATTGTTTTTAATTTATTGGCTGAAATGTTGAGTTTTTTGTTGAATTTGGCTGAAATTTGTAGGTTTTGTGTTAGATGTTTTATGTTGGGGCTTTTGGTTGTTGTGACTGTTGCTAAAATAACCAAATCATGGGGGTTTCTTAATTATTTACTGGCTCGTCAATTTGTGTTGAATATTTTCTTTTGATTATGGTACACTACACTTTGTGGAAAATGCATTTGTGTTTTACTCCGTATAGTATTTTATCATACACTTTGTGTATGAGAGTGTCATTGCGTCCTACATGCATTGTTGGGGCTATTTTGGATGTATGTTTAAAAATTGGGTTTTTGCATGTTGTTTTAAGGTTTGTTGCATTGTTGGGGACTACTTTAGGAGTATGAAGTGATTTTGGTTAACAAATAGTCGGAGCAGTTGGTTAAGAAATTTTAATACATATTGTGCTTGATCTTTGTGGAGGTAAAAGCCTTGGAATGTACATCTTTGGCTGGTATAAAACTATATATTGAGCATTTGATGTTTCTACTCTGATTGATGTCTGTATTTTACTTAGTTTTGTATTATCCAAGAAACAAAATGAATTGTATTTGGGATTATTTCATTTGGCGATTAGAGTCAAATATAATTGCTGCCGTTATAATGCTCTTTGAAGTGTTTTTTGTAATATAATTGTATTTGAGATTGATGTTATTATTCTAATGCTGTTGTAATGTTGTTATTACAACTATTGTACATATACAAACATTCTGGCTACAATTTAGCATTAAAAAGCAAAAAAAAAAAAAAAAATTTATTTTTTTGGGTGGTTATTTGCTGCGGTTTTCTAAAAAACCGCAGCAAATAAAGCTTTTTTTTTTTGTGGGAAATCCCACTATTTGCTGCGGTTCTTTGTAAAACCGCAGCAAATAGTGGGATTTCCCACCATTTTTTGCCCCCTTTTTGCTGCGATTTTGACTACAACCGCAGCAAAAAGTCCATTTTTTTGCTGCGGTTGAACCGCAGCAAATAATACGCTAGTTTATTGCTGCTGCTCCAAGTGCTGCGGTTTAAATACCCCTAAAAAAACCGCAGCAAAATTTGATTTTTGTACTAGTGTGAGGTTTGGAAAGAAAGGAAAATTGAGCCCAAAATACATAGGACCCTATGAGATCTTGCAAAGGGTTGGAAAGGTAGCGTATAAGTTATCACTACCAACTGAGTTGAGGAAGGTTCACAATGTTTTTCATGAGTCTCAACTAAGAAAGTATGTGCCAGATGAGTCACATGTGTTACAACTTGAAATAATAGAGTTAAACCAAAGTTTGACCTATGAAGAGAGGCCAATTAAAATCCTAGACAGTAAGGTCAGGGATACTCGTAGAAAGAGTGTCAAATTAGTGAAAGTGTTGTGGTCTAACCAAGAAACCGAAGAAGCTGCTTGGGAAGCTAAAGATTTGATGAGAGAAAAATACCCAAAGCTATTTCAGGATAGTAGTAGAGTTACGGGGACGTAACTCGGTTCTTAAGGGGGGTAGAAAGCGACCTGTTTCTCGTGCGTTTTTATCCTCAATTTTGCATGTTTTTATGAGTTTCTACGACTTTTAAGTAAGAAGTTTATGTTTGTCTACTAGAAAGTTGTCAAATAAGTGTCTAAGGTCTACAACAACATAATATTTCAATAAGAAATTTGAAGTAAAGGTAGTCTCTATTCAAATTCCATACACTAATCTACACAAAGTTTCGGGACGAAACTTCTTTTAACGGGGGTAGATTGTAATACCCCACATTTTCACGTATTTTAAGAAATTATTTTTGTATTTTAGTCTTATAATTTTAATATTTTTATTGCAAAATTATGTTCATTAAGATTATTAAATGAAAAGAAATTAGTAATAATAAGATAGATAAATAATAAATAAGTTTTGATTGAAAGTAATTATTTGTGCTCATAAATAATATTTTTATGTTAAAAAGTATTTTAAAAGGCTTCTAAAAATAAAATTTTCAAAGGTTTCCTAATTTATTTTGAGGCAAGGGCCTAAAGGTAATTTCCACTTGTTAGGATAAGTATGGGCTTTTCCAAATCCTATTTTGGGGCCTATAAATACCCCTTAAAACCCAAAATTTCAGAGTTTCATGCTCATACTAGTCATTAGCATTCCAAAAATTTAGAGAGCAGAGAGAAAGGGGGGGGGGGGGGGG
>PYUH01000097.1:837753-849090 GCA_016808085.1 Suaeda aralocaspica
AGGGGGGGGGGGGGGGGGGGTTGTGATTTCCGAAAAAAAAAAGAAAAAAAAACTTCAGTTTCGAAAATTAGAGAAAGAAAAAACAAACTTGTTTTGGTGTCTTGGGATCCGTGCCCAGCCGGACCCCACCGCCGGTCATCCCTCCGGCCCCTCTTTGGTATTTTTTTTTCGAACTTCTATAAAAAAAAAAAAAAAATTCTCCTTCTTTCTTTTTAATTTAATCTTGCAAATTCATGTTCATATTTATGTTTAATCATGCTTTTATGAGTTTTAATCACGTTTTAATAAATTATGATTTGTTTTAAGGTATGAATTAAAATTGTTGTTCATTAAATTTTAGATTAGTGTTTATAAAGTATGCAAGTTATGAGTTTTATGAGTTTTTTATGATTTATACTTCAATATTATGATCACGGATTATAGTTGTGTGAATTTATAATTATTTAATAAAGTTTAGTCTGATTTTTAAAGGCTTAAAATAAAATAAATTGTTGTCCAAAAATTATAATCATGAAATTCAATTAAATAAATATTTTGATCATGTTTTGGTTTATGAAAAATTGTTCTAAAGTATAGACTGGGTTCATAATTATGTTAGTTGATTGTAGAAGAGTTTTATCATGTAATTTTGATGTTTTTATAAGTTTTTCATGACTTTAAAGTTAACAAATAAATCTGAAATTTTTATAAAAACAAGTTAAAGTAAGTTTTAAGTATTCATATTATGCTAGTATGATCACATATCAATTCTATGATGTTACATAAAATTTTCAGTATGTTTTATGAAGTTTAAAAGTGACTTTAAGCATGTTTAACATGCTGTCCAGAATTTATAAAGTGAATAATTAGGCTTTTAAAGTATGCAATTAGCATAAAGTAATCATATAAATTAAGTAATACATTGTATTATTGATTTATGTTTTTTTAATGAAGCTTTTCAAGGATTTTTAGTAATTTTATATTGATGTCCACTTTTCTAAAGTGGCATAAAAATTTTACTAACGTTTTATAAAGCATAAAAAAAGTCCCGAAACCAAGTAGTCATACAATAGAAAAGTAATGTGTAGTATGGAATTGAATAGAGACCATATAAGGAATGTCTTGGACAAGTTTCCAATATAGAAGTTAGTTTGTAGTTGTTGTAGAACTTAGTTAACAAGGTTTTAATTTAGTTTCGGTTTTTCCCGATATAGGAGACTTTAAACTAGTCCACTTCTAGAAGTTGTGGCGGAGCACCGTTACTTTACAAGGTACGTAAGTACTAAAGACAAACACAGGAGTTTGAATGCATGCTGGATATCCGTCACTTTATGCCACATAGTAATACCTTCTTGGAGTTGCTCCCAAGTTGGTGCCCAATAGGGCAATGATTTTTAGGGAGGAAACCCGTTCGATGCAGTATCTATAATTTAAACATAATAATTAAATTAATTGAGTCCATGTACAGGTAAAAAGGTTGTCAAAGGTAAGTTAAGTGCATGTTTTATTTCTTATTGTTTGTTGCATAGTCTTTGGTAGTTATGTACTCAGCTTTGCTAACTGTTTGTTTTGTGTGCATGGCTTTGTCTTGGACTTGGACCTACAACAACCCACTTGTGGTGAGTAGTTGTCTAGTAAAAGAAAAGTTGCAGGTACAAGTTGGTATAATTTATTTCATGATGGGCCGGAGTGAGAGCGCTTGCTATGTTTTGTAGGTTTACTTTATTTTATTGCTTGTGAATGACTAAAAATTATTTTGGATGTTATTTATTTCTAAAGACTTCTAGTTTTGGTTTTTAAGGGCCATTAATACAGTTCCGAAGTGTAACAAAGTTTAAAGTTGATTTTTATTTTGAGATTGTTTGGAAGTTTGGTTTAAATTGTTTTGGTTTTAAGCCTTCCGCTATAGTACTTTAATAAATGCCTTAGCCGTTATCACGGTGGCGGTAATACTTTGGTTTCTGCATATTTAGATTTTTTTAATAAATATAATCCTTGATAATTTTAATATGTTTTCCAGAAAAATGAGAAGTAGGAAGTTAGGAAATTTCAGGGTGTTACATTATGTCTGACTTTTTATTACTATTCGAGCCTAACTTTTACTTACTTTTCTCTCTAGAAAATATACATTTGTGCAATTTACTCATTCATTCATTCAATCGATCAATACAATGCAGGTTTTATTCATTTCTTCTATATTCTTGTTAATTTATTTTGATTGTTTTATTTAGTTTATTCTTTTAGTTTTTGTTTTTAATACTACCTTCGTAATCTATACTTGCAACAAAGGGGTATTATTTGTGAGATATAAAATATTCATTTGTTGCAAGTAAACGATTACGGAGGTAGTATATGTTTTTGGTATATTTAATTTGATCTTGTTTTTAGTTTAAGTTTTTAATATTAATTTCACTCCTGCGATTTTTGGTACTAGTTTAGTTTTCTAGGGCTAGGGGATCCATGAATCATCCCAATGAACTTATTTGGTAGCTGATTAATGTAATTATGTCGTTTCTGAATTCCTATTATCAACTTATATTGCTTGTAGTGAAATTGTGGCAAGGTTTAACTGTTAGTCTGATAATTGTCGAAATTGATGTCGAGAGAAAAGATTACCACAATTAGATCACATGGATAATAGTCAAAACGAGTCTAAGCGAGTGAGAGCGGTTAGAGGTGTTTCATTTCGAGAAAATTAGTGTGCCTTAATTCAAAGCGTCATTTATTTGTTAATCGGTTGTTAATTAGTTTGTTGTCGGTATATGGTGAACCAATGTCATAGGCTTAGTTAAATTCCTATTTATTTGTGTTTTAATTCCTATTTTTGGTACTAATAAGTATTTTAGTCAACCACCAACTCAAAGGCCCTTTATAACATAATAGCATTTTACAATTAGTAGGTATTTGGTGTCTCCATGTGGATTCAATCCCTCTTCCATAGCTACATTAGTTGGAAACGTAGGTTTATTTTTTATAGGTACATGAATTGCCTTTCTGAGGTCGCCTCGAAACTCCTAGAACCTCGGAAAACCTAGAAAATCCCTAAAAATCACAAAAATATTTTAATTTTAATTTTAATTGTATTCATTTTTCCCTATTTTTTCTAGATTTTTTCTATATTTATCCATATTATTTCTTATAAAGCGCTAATGACTCTCTAATGCTCGACAATGTCCTTTTCTGCAAAAACGAGCTAAACTTGCCCATGAAAAGGAAAACCTTGGAGCCCAAATCATGGGCCTAAGGACATCCTCTCCTCCTCAAAGCCAACAAGGAAGGTGGGAAGGAGGAAACTTCCTCCTTTTCTCTCTTCATGGGATGAGGTAAGCCTTAAGAAATAAGGAAATGAACACATGTGAGGTAGTACATAATTCTAGGCCCAAACCAATCAAGTATATCAGTGAAAATCCCGAGAAAGTGCATTCTATACTTTTGGGTTCCTAGCTTATGTTTTGAATGAAGACAAACTACATTGAACTATCATATTGTATGCAAGTATCTGTTTGCATGTGTAGGTACAAAATAATAAGTTCAACGGATGATAAGATGAAGCTCATGAAGCCAAGTCTTGAAGTTTGCATGAAGACCAAGTTCATAGATTTATACTCTTAATTCTTAGATGCAATGTAAGTGGTATGAAGGTTCACATATGCATTATAAAGGTTGAGATTAGAGAGATGAACTAATTGCGGATGACAAGAAACCTTAGTTACTTGTCATACATAATTATAAGTAAGCTTGGCTGACTGGAACAATCTGGGAAAAGTGTTGAACCAGTCAACTCGAGCTTACTTCATACATCCGTATTTTAGGAAAGTTTTCTTTTCGCGCAAAATTGATTTCAAAAATTATGTAGATGCCAGGTTTGTTATGCAAGTTAGATATTCTTAAGTATGGAAAGTATGTTATATTATATTTTACTGATTTTATTTGATCTCAAATAAAATGAGTGAGAATATTTTCAATGGAATTACTTCCATAATTCTAAGGAAAATATTCTCTTGCAATATTCTATAATATACTAGACAAAGGCTTATTTAATGGCATTTGCTGGCATACAAACATAACACATTTGCATGAACAAAACTGAAGAATATAGATTGCAAAAGTTTTCTCTCGAAGTCTTAACCTAGCATAAACCCTACTACCACCTTAAGGCCTTAATATACTCTCTTTTGTAAGCGTTTAGGCTAATTGATATTGAGAGAAAAAGTGTTGTAATTTGAGCATTCTGTGAGTTCAGTTTGCTGGGGAAGTTGATCAGGGATCATCTTCATTTGAACCTTCATAGTTGAAGCCAAGGTTGAGTCGAACTTCCATTGGTGGAAGTTGGGGAATCATATTGTGCATAGGTGCATAAGTGATTGAGTGTAATTCTTTTTGTTATTCTGAGTTGATTAATAGAAGTAGTGAGGGAGTGGAGGACGTAGATTTATTAGAAGTCGAACCTCGTTAAATCTTGGTGTTCTTTATTTTATGAACTTTTGTTTCCGCTGCTTGAGAACTGGTTCTTAACTGTTCCCACTATTAATTGAAAATTTTACAACAAACTCATAACACTCATCCACCACCCCCCCCTCTTGAGTGTTACTTGCACTTTCAATTGGTATCAGAGCCTAACTTCTTGAAAGGGTAACACCTAGAGAAGCAAGAAAAGATGAATACTCAAGAGATGATGAACGTGAATGGTGGATCAAGGCTGCCAAAATTCAATGGAAGAAATTATCATTGGTGGAAGATCTGCATGCAGAACTTCATCATTGGTACTAATTATGAGTGCTGGATGATAATTAAGAATGGTCCAAAGAAGGTGGCTAACAACACTGATGGCACAAAGAACAAGGAGAGTGAATACAACAGCGCAGATCTGAAGACATTTGAGAAGAATGCCAAGGCTATATCACTTCTTCAACAAGGAATTGCAGATAATGAGGCAAGCGGTATTTTAGCATGCTCTACTGCTAATGAAATATGGGAAACTCTAGAGTTAGCCTATGAAGGCACTAGTGAAGTCAGGAGATCTAAGGTTAATATGCTTATATCTAAATATGAAACTTTTGATATGAATCGAGATGAAAATATAAAATATTTGTATACTCGTTTTATGTCAGTTATTAATGATCTAAAATCTCTTGGTAAAAGTTTCACTAGTGAAGATTTGGTTATGAAAATTCTGAGAAGCTTGACAGGTAAATGGCTGCCTAAGGTAACTGCAATTAAGGAAGCCAAGGATCTATCCTCTTTGTCTGTAGAATAGCTTATTGGGTCATTAATGACTTACGAGATGTTAGTATGCACAAAGGAGGAAAGTATAACCAAAGGCCGAGGGTTGGCCTTGAAGGGAAAAGAAAATGAAGAAGATCTAGATGAGATAGGTCTCATGGAAAGAAGGTTTGAAAGAAGTCTCAGATCTCAATATAAGGGAAAATTCTAGAAGAACAAAGGTAACACAAAGAAGACCAGTACCAGCACTGGTTGTTTTAAATGTGGTGAAACTGGACATATGATCAAAGACTGTCCGGCACGAAAAACTGACAAGGGAGGACCAATGGAGAAAAAGATAACAAAGAAAGCCATGCTTGCTGCCTGGGGTGATTCTGACTCAGATGGTGATAGTGAGGAGGATGAAGCTCTAGTTTGTGTGACTACACTGTTAGGAGAAGTAGACCAGAGGCAGACCAGTTCAGGAAAGAAGGGACACATGTGTCTCATGGCAGGAAGAAGCTCTTCTGATGAAGAACATGATGTGAATATTGATAAAATAAATCGCCACTCACAATGATAGAATCTTAATTCGGTTTTCTCTAAAGTCAAGCACCAAGAAAATCGATCTAAGTCGAATAATTTTGTGAATTGATTAAAGCTATGCACCCTCAATTCCTAAAATTATCCTCACAAGAGTCTAAAGCCTAAGCACCAACTCTTTCAAGGTGTTCGAAATTTTCACACTCGAAAATTTCTTCGGTTTTGGTTTTGTTTTGTAGAAAACAAATAAAACGTAAACAATAATGTTTATTGAATTCACTAATCTGAATTTTTACACGCATAACATAGGAAAAATCGCCCTAATCTAGTGACTCATCGATGACTCACAAGATAAGAATGCCACATCATCACTACATGTCATGCAACTTGCTAAAATATCCTAACAAACCATATCTAAACAAAAATTATCCTAACAAACTTATTCTAACCTTGCTAATCAACATAATCAACAAATTACAACCAGATTTACACAACAATATGATTTACCCAAATCCACTAAAATCGTCAAAATTTTGTGGTCTTTTCTTCAAATCTTCAAGAAACCTTTCAAGATTCAATCTTTTAATCAAGAAACTTCAAGAAGTCATTTTCCATGTGTATAAGGATGTAAATGATGATTAAGACACTTCAAGAAATAAAAGACTCGATGCCTAAAATGAGAAAACCCTATCAAGTGAAGTGGGAAAAACTCATAGGCAAAACCGGCCATCTTATTCCCCTAATTCCACCATTCTTTCCTTAACTTCAATGATCAAGTATTTTTGTGTGTCACCATACACACCCATGATGATGTCTTAGAAGATCCCAAAAGCCTTGAATCTCCAAAAGCCATTATTTCCCCCATACTTGCATCACTCTTAGAAGCCATTATCAAACCTTCGAAGTTATCACCTTGTTTCGTATCATCCTCCTCTTCTTCAAAAGAGTTTGTCCTCAAACCTCGAAGTTGATCATCGGGGACATAAGGAGACAAGTCACCAATGTTGAATGTAGCATGCACACCATATTCACCTGGAAATTCGAGTTTATATGCATTGTCCCCTATCTTGCTCACGATTTTGAATGGTCCATCACACCTAGGCATTAGCTTGTTTTTCCTTTGATTAGGATATTTTTCCTTCCACTGATGTAACCATACCAAATCTCCTTCCTTGTATGTGTGTTTGACTTTATGTTTGTTAGCTCTTGTCTTGTAGATATCATTCACATGTTCAATTCTTGCTCTGACCTGTGCATGTAACTTCTGCATATATTCAATTTCAGCTAAAGCATCTTTATGAATGAGCTCACCTTTGGGAATAGCCACGAAATCAAAGGTAGCCTGGGATTGACTCCATAAACAACTTCAAAAGGTGAATACTTAGTTGCATATGTAGGTGAACGATTATAAGCAAACTCTGCATGAGCTAATTTCAAGTCCCAATATTTTTGTGTCTTACTTACCAACCCACGAAGTAGATCGCCTAGGGTTCTGTTGGTGACTTCAGTTTGACCATCTGTTTGTGGATGATAAGAAGTACTAAAAAGTAATTTTGTGCCTATCAAACGCCACAACAATTTCCAGAAATAACTCATGATTTCCGTGTCCCTGTCACTTACAATTTTTTTCGAAACTCCTTGTAACCTAACAATGTATCGAAAATACAGTTCTGCAACATTGACAGCATCATCAGTCTTGTGACAAGGTATGAAGTGAGCCATCTTCGAAAACCTATAAACCACAACCATTATAACATCCTTTTATCTTGCAGTTCTAGGCAAACCGACCATAAAATCCCTAGAAATATCATCCCAAGGGGTTTCTGGCGCTGGTAATGGTGTGTAGAATCCCTGATGGAAGGATGCCTTGGCTTTTTGACAAACAGCACACTGTGAGATTACTGCTTCAACATCAGCAATCATTCTAGGCCAATAGAAATGTTCCTGCAACATTGTCAATGTTTTTGTGATACCAAAATGACCTACAATTCCATCCCTATGCGCCTCTCTGACGAGCAATTCACGAATACTGCACTTAGGGATGCAAAGTAGATTCCCCTTGAACAAGAATCCATCATGGAGCACATAAGACCCTATTGACCACTTCGTGATTTGTGAATATATAGGACCAAAATCTCCATTCTTGCTCGTAATACTGTGTAATTAACTCCAAACCAAGCAATTTGAAATTAAGAAAACCAATTAAAGCATATCTCCTTGATAGAGCATCAACAACCACATTAGACTTGCCTTCTTTATACTTTGATGAAAAGTGAAAAGGCTGCAAAAATTTAACCCACTTAGCATGTCTTGGATTGAGTTTATGTTGGCCATTGATATGCATTAGAGCCTCATGATCAGAATGCAATACAAAGTGACTTGGGCGCAGATAATGACTCCAATGATCCAATGCTCGAACAATGGCATAGAATTCCTTATCATATGTAGAGTAGTTCAACCTGGCTCCATTCAATTTCTCACTGAAATAATCTATAGGCTGCTTACCTTGAACCAACACTACACCAATCCCCACGCCACTAGCATCTATCTCAACTTCAAAAGGTTTCGAAAAGTCTGGTAAGACAAAGCAATTTCTTCACCAATTCGAATACCCTTTGCGCATCTTTGGTCCATTCAAACTTCTCTTTTGTACCATACCATACACTTTTTGGCTGTTAGGTATTAAGGTGGATCCAATTTTTCAAGTGATGTTTTCATAAACTCCCTAATTATTGTGGGGTACTAATTTAATCTGACATTTTGGTCTTGTGAGTTGCCGTTTGGTATTTATATAGCATGTAAAACATTTTTGAACGAAAATAGACGTATATTGAAAATCTTTTACATAGTTGGTCTAAAAATGGAAAAAATGATAAAACAAGGAAGACAAATATGAAACAAACCTGGGTTAGAAAGGATAGTATCAAACCAATTCCTAATAATAAGGAACTCAAGAAAATCTGGGTTCCTAAAACTAAACCTTGATTTGTTTGTGTAGGTTAGAGTGAAAGGAAAGCCATATTGGTATTTAGACAGTGGTTGCTCAAGAAACATGTTAGGAGATAAAAGTGAATTTCTGTCACTCGTAGCCTATGAAGGAGGAAGTGTCACCTTCGGAGATAATAGCAAAGGTTTGGTCAATGGTATAGGGAAGGTTAGTAAGAAACTTTCTCAAGCAATTGATAATGTATAGTTTGTTGAAGGTTTGAAACATAACCTCTTCAGCATATCTCAGTCATGTGACAAAGGAAACCATGTTGAATTTGAAACAAATCTTTGTCACAATAATGTTTACATAACATTTTTGAGTCAGATTCCTAAGACCAGTGCCACTTGTCTCAATGTTGTAGAGGATGACAATTGGCTGTGGCACAAGAGACTTGGACATGTAAGTTTTTCCTTGTTAAATAAACTACGATCTCAAGATTTAGTTACAGGTTTACCTAACATTAAGTTCGTTGTAGATCATATTTGCCATGCGTGTGCTAAACGTAAGCATGTCAAGTCCTCTTCTCAGCTAAAAAAGGTTGTTAGCACCAATAGACCATTCGAAATTGTGCACATGGATCTGTGTGGGCCCATACGTGTACAAGGTAGAAATGGTCATAGTTATGTGTTTGTGTTAGCTGATGATTACTCTCGTTAAACTTGGACAGTCTTTCTAAAATTTAAAAATGGAACTTTTAAAGAATTTGAAATCATGATAAAACAGGTCCAAAACAAGATCAGTCATCAACTGGTCTCTATTCGGTCTGATCATGGCTCTGAATTTGACAATGTCAGTTTTATAATCTACTCTAATGATCATGGTGTATCTCACAATTTCTCACCTCCCAGAACTCCACAACAAATTGGAGTGGTTGAGAGGAAAATTTGCACTCTAGAAGAAATGGCAAGAACAATGATTCTAGAGAGTGGTTTACCCCGAAACTTCTAGGCTGAAGATGTGAGTACTGCGTGCTATATTTTAAATAGGGTAATGTTGAGACCTCCACTAAAGAAAACATCTTATGAGCTCCTTAGTAGAAGAAAACCAAACATTGCACATTTACACATTTTTGGGTGCAAGTGCTTTGAACACAGCAATGGTAAATCAAGTTTGGACAAATTTGATCCTAGAAGAGATGAGGCTGTTTTCATTGGATACCCTTCACACAGAAAGGCATATAAAGTTTTCAACAAAAGAACCTTGTGTGTTGAAGAAAGTATCCATTTTCTATTTGATGAAACTAATATATTTAGCAAGCATGTGCAGGTTGATGGTGATGATGAATTCGAAATTGGCATGCTGAACTTTACAGGAGCTAAAGAAGAATAAGGTGCTAAACCAGACTCACCATGCAACTCTCCTAGAGAGGAAGAGTCTTGACCAGCACAGAATCAAGTAGCTCAAGAGGTAAGAGAAAGAGATAGTGACTCAAAGGCTCATCCACATGAAGATGATGCAGCTGAGACCACTATGGAACCAGGTTCACCTGTTCAAGGCAACAACGAGATAGGGGGAACCAGTTCAGGAACCAATTCAACATTAGGAGGGACCAATGTAAACTTTGATATGAGCAAATCTTTTAAGTATAAGTCCTCTCATCCCTCTAATCTTATCATTAGTGACATTAACAAGGGGGTGCAAACAAGGAATTCTACTTACAAAACTTTTGTGCTTTCTATTCCTTTCTTTCAAATGTTGAACCATTTGATTATAAGGTTGCTCTAATGGATCCAGTTTGGGTTCTACCCATGCAAGATGAGCTGCAACACCCTGGAATTTCCTAACTATCTACTCTATATTTTCCCGGAAAACATACTATAAATATTAAATTGTTATAATTATTAAAACTCCTAAATAATGGGAAAAACCAAACTATTGCCGCCACCGTGATAACGGCTAAGGCATTTATCAAAGCACTATAGCGAAAGTCTTAAAACCAAAACAACTTTTAAAACTTTAACTTCAAAACAAGTCTCAAAATCAAATTCAAGCCAACATCCAAAATAAAAGTCAACTTAAAACTTTATTACACTTCGGAACCATTTTAATGTCCCTTAAAAACCAAACTAGGAACTTTTAAAAATAAAACAACATCCAAATAAAGGTTAGTATTTCATAAGCAATAAAATTAAAACTACAAAACTACACAGCAAGTGCTCTCACTCCAGCCCAGCATGAAATAACATATGCCCACTTGTACCTGTAGTTTTTCTTATTCTAGACAACTACTCACCAACAAGTGGGTCATTGTAGGGCCAAGTCCAAGACAAAACCATGCACACGAAACAAACAGTCAGCAAAGCTGAGTACATAACTAGTAAAGACTATGCAACAAAACAACATGAACTAAAACATACACACATCTTACCTTTGACGACTCTTCACTTGTGCATAGACTAAACAATTTAATTATTATATTTAAACTTTGGATTCTGCATCGAACGGGTTTTCTTTCCTTTAAAATCGCCCTACTGGGCACCAACTTGGGAGCAACTCCAAGAAGGTATTACCTATGTCACATAAACTGATGGAATTCCAGTGCATTATAAATATAAAAGAGTACAACGTCTTGTGCTCCAACTATAAGTCATAGATCACTGTTCCATATGACTCCCCCCCCCCCC
>PYUH01000097.1:849099-935824 GCA_016808085.1 Suaeda aralocaspica
CCCCCCCCCCCCCTTGTTCATACCTAGGGTATATACGTTCCAAGAGTTTTAGTGCGAATCCTCTTACACTTTACGTGATTAACCAGTTTAACAATGTTATGACTCACGTATAACATCACATAAAAGTATGCATCAAATCAAGCAAGCCATATTTATTATCTGCAGTTTAAAAGGATTAAAAAATAATCTCATGTGTGTCCTTTAATTAAAGTGAACTTCCTTTACCTCACATTAACTTTGAGTGGCTACTGTTTACTTTCTCCTTTGCCACACCTTAAACTGTGAGTGGAAATATGTATAAAATAATTGCTTATTAACTCCTTTTAATCATGTGAATAAAAATTCACGAACTAGCTTTCCTGCTGATTAAGTAACTAACCAACTTTAATAACTTCCTTCTTTATTAATAAGCTATTGAACAAATTAAACTGATCATAACATTCCGGTTCAATCTTATAAAATTTATATTGTTAACAACATGGAATGTCAAAATAATATACAATCATGCTTCTAATAAAACTTGTCATGCACGTCAATTCATAATCCAACAAGCATAACAATATTATAACATAAAGGATCATTCAAGCATGAATTCTAATTTGCCACAACTATGTTTGTCTTTAGTACTTACATACCTTGTGAAATAGTGGTGCTCCGCCATAACTTCTAAAGTTGACTAATTCGAAGTCTCCTACATAGAGAAAACCGAAACTAAATTAAAACCTTGTTGACTAAGTTCTACAACAACTTCAAACTGACTTTCTATATTGGAAACTTGTCCAAAACATTCCCTATATGGTCTCTTTCAATTCCATACTTCACTTAAATTTTTCTACTGCAAAATTACTTGAATTTCGGGACTTATTTATACTTTATAAAACCTCAACATACATTTTATGCCACTTTAGAAAAGTAGACAGCAGTTTAAAATAGTCAAAACTCCTTGAAAAACCTCAAAGACAACACAGATCAATCATACAATGTACAACTTAACTTATATGATTAATTCATGCTAATTACATACTTTAAAATCCGAATTATTCACTTTACAAAATCTGGACAGCATGTTAAACATGCTTAAAAGCACTTTTAAACTTCGTTAAACATACTAAAAATTATATGTAACATTAAAGAATTAATATGTGACCATACTAGCATAATATGAACACTTAAAACTTATTTTAACTTGCTTTTATAAAATTTTCAGATTTATTAATTCATTTTAAACTCATAGAAAACTCATAAAACATCATGAATTCATCATAAAACTCTTTTACAATCTACTAACATCATTATGAAACCAATCTATGCTTTAGAATAATTTTTCATAAGCCAAAACATGATCATAATATTTATTGTATTGAATTCATGATTACAAAATTCGGACAGCAATTTATTTTATGTTTAATGCCTTTAAAAATCAATCTAAACTTCATTAAATCATCATAAATTCACCGAACAACAATTCATGACCATAATATTGAAGTTATAATCATTAAAAGTAACGAAAACCAAGAATTTCATTACTTTATAAACCCTAATCTATAATTTCATGAACAACAAAGTAAATCATGCTTTAAAACAAATCATAACTTCATAAAACATGATTGAAACATATAAAATCATGATTAAACATAAATATAAACATGAATTTGCAAAATTAAATCAAAAGGAAAGAAGAAGAAAATTTTTTTATATAGGTTCGAAAATAATGGACAAAGGGGAGGAGCGAGGAGGCTCACGGTGGCCGGCGACCATAAGCGGCGGCAGCAGGCGGTCCGGTGGCCGACAGGGGGGTCTGACGGAGCTCCGACAGGCGCACGGGAAAAAAAATTTTTTTTTCTTCTTCTTCGCAAAACCGAACAGAAATCTTTTTTTTTCGGACTTTCTTGCTCTTTTTTTTTCTTTCTTTCTCTCTCTAAATTTTTAGATCCTAAATCACAAGTATGAAAAATGAAATAAAAAAAAGTAGGATTTGGTGAAGCCCATAATTATCCTAAATAGTGGAAAATACTTTTATACTCTTGCCTTAAAATAAATAAGGAAACTCTTAAAAATTATATTTTTAGAAACTTTTTAACATATTTTATAAAACATAAAATATTATTTGTAAACACAAATAATTATTTTTAATTAAAATTTATTAAAATTCTTTTGTTTAATATTCTTATTGAATACAAATTTTCAATAAAAATATTAATATTACACGTATAAAATACAAAAATAATTCCTTAAAATACGTGAAAATATGGGGTATTAAAGTCTACTCTCGTAAAAGAAGTTTCGTCCCGAAACTCTGTGTAGATTAGTGTATGGAATTTGAATAGAGACTACATTATCAAACTTTTTCATTATAATACTATGTTGCTGTAGACCTTAGACATTTGCTTAACTTTTGCTTGAAAACTGTTTAGTAGACAAACATAAAACTTTTACTTAAAAGTCGCACAAAATCGTAAAAACTTGCAAAATAGAGGGTAAAACGCACGAAATTAGATTGCACTCTACCCCCCTTAAGAATCGAGTTACGTCCCCGTAACTCTACTTACTAACCTGAAATAACTCTGGATACTTTTCTCTCATCATATCTTCAACTTCCCAAGTAGCATCTTCGGTTTCTTGGTTAGACCACAACACCTTTACTATTTTGACACTCTTTCTAAAAGTATCCATGACTTTACTCTCTAGGATCTTAATTGGCCTCTCTTAATAGGTCAAACATTGGTCTAACTCTATTGTTTCAGGTTGTAACACATGTGACTCATCTGAAACATACTTCCTTAATTGAGATACATGAAAGACATTGTGAACCTTGCTCAACTCCATTGGTAATGCTAACTTATAGGCCACCTTTCTAACCCTTTGCAAGATCCCATAGGGTCCTATGTATTTTGGGCTTACTATTCCCTTCTTTCCGAACCTCTTTACTCCTTTCATTGGTGATACCTTAAGTAACACCTTATCGCCAACTTCAAACACAACTTCTTGGCGTTTTTGATCCGTATAGGACTTTTTTCAGTCTTGTGCTATTTGAATCTTTGCTTGAGTTACTCTTATTTTATCTGTGGTTTCTTTTATCAATTGAGGTGCTAGAATCACTGTCTCACTTATGTCACTCCAACATAAGGGGCTTCTACACTTCCTCCAATATAAAGCCTCAAAAGGTGGCATGCCAATACTTGCATGGTAGCTATATATTATTGTTTGAAAACTCAATGAGATCTAAGTGATCCTCCCAATACCCTTGAAAATCCATTACACAAGCTCTTAGCATGTCCTCTGAAGTTTGTATGGTTCTTTCGGTTTGTCCATCAGTTGCTGGACGGAATGTTGTACTCATCTTTAACGTTGTACCAAAGTTCTCCTGGACACTTTTCCATAATTTCGAAAGAAGCCTAGAATCCCTATCTGATACGATATCCTTTGGAACTCCATGTAGCCTCGCAACATGTATTACGTAAGTCTTTGCAAGTTGTTCCATTCTCCAAGTCTCTTTCACAGGTATAAACATCGCTGATTTAGTAAGTCTATCCACGACAACCCATATGGTATCATTTTGATTCCTCGACTTTGGCAAACAAGTTACAAAGTCCATTGGTATGCAATCCCATTTCCATCCTGGTATTTCAAGTGGTTGGACCTCTCCTTGTCGTCTCTTATGCTCAAATTTCACTTTTTTGGCAAGTGAGACACTTGCTTACAAATTCAGCCACTTCTCTTTTCATCCTAGGCCACCAATATATCTTCTTTAAATCCTTATACATCTTATTTCCTCTAGGATGCATTGACTACAGGGTATTATAACCCTCCTCCATGATTCTTTGTTTCAGATATTCACATTTCTGTGGTACACACCACCTTCCCTTATATTGTAAACTTCCATCCTAATGGATCTTAAATTCCACACCTTTCCTGCTCTCAATTTTTCCTTTATTCTAACCAGTTTCACATCCCCCTCTTGGTTCTTCTTAATTTCGTCAAATATTGTTGGTTGGATACTAACATTACAAAGAATTCCTTCCAACTCTCCCTCCTTCACTATTTCTAAGCTCAATCTCTCTATATCCTTACACAATTCATTAGCAACCACCAAAGTGTTCACTCCATACTTCGTTTTACTACTTAAGCATCTGCTACCACATTGGCCTTCCCTTCATGGTATTGGATATCTAGGTCATAATCCTTGATCAAATCAAGCCATCTCCTCCGTCTCATGCTTAAATCCTTTTGACTAAAAAAGTAATTTAAGCTCTTGTGGTCCGTATATATCCTACACCTTACCCCATACAAGTAATGTCTCCATATCTTTAAAGCAAACACGATCGCTGCTAACTCAAGATCTTGAGTAGGGTAGTTTGCCTCGTATGGTTTCAATTGCTTTGAAGCATATTCAATCACATTTCTATTTTGTATTAACACACATCCCAAACCATTTTTAGAAGCATCATTATACACATCATAAGAGTCACATCCATTCGGCAAAGTCAGCACTGGAGTTGTCGTCAAACGCTCATTTAAGGTCTGAAATGCCTCATCACAATTATCACTTCACTCAGACTTACAGTCTTTCTTCATTAACGACATCATGGGTTTAGCAATCCTCGAAAAGTCCTTCACAAACCTCCTATAATAACCTGCTAACCCTAAGAAACTCCGTACATCCGTTACATTCTTAGGTGTAAGCCACTCCTTTACTGCTTCGATCTTGGCTGGATCTACTTGGACTCCCTCTTTTGACACAATATGTCCCAAGAATGCTACTTTCTCCAACCATAACTCAAATTTCGAGAACTTAGCATACAATTCATTCTCTCTTAGTGTCACCAAAATTTTCCACAAATGTTCCACATGTTCCTCTTTACTGTTAGAGTACACCATGATGTCATCAATGAAAACAACCACAAAGTTATCCAAAAATCGTTGGAAAATCTTGTTCATTAAGTACATGAAAATTGTTGGTTCATCGGTGTGTCCTCATTAGCAATTCTCAATTGATGGTATCTTGACCTCAAAACAATCTTTGAAAAAACATTAGCTCCTTTTAATTGATCAAACAAGTCATCAATCCTTGGTAAAGGATACTTATTTTTTATTGTCACCTTATTCAACTCCCTATAATCAATACACAACCTCAAACTCCCATCCTTCTTCTTTAAAAACAGCACTGGTGCTCCCTAAGGTGAAGCACTAGGCCTAATGTAACCCTTTTCCAACAACTCTTGTAACTGCTCTTTCAACTCACTCATTTTCGCAGGTGCCATCCTTTAGGGTGCTTTGGAAATAGGTGTTGTTCTTGGGACTAAGTCTAGGGTAAAGTCAATCTCTCTCTTAGGAGGCATTCCTGGAATTTCTTCCGGAAATACGTCTAGAAAGTCCCTTACTACCTCAATATCCTCAGGCTTAGCAGACTCAACGTGATCCACATCTCTCACATGACAAAGGCAAATGGGAAAACCTTTCCTCACAAACCTAGCAAACCTCATTACTGACACTATTTTGTTGTGTTTTGGCTTTCCTGCCCTCCAATAGCTCACCTTCTTACGCTTATTGAATAAGGAGATCTTCTGTGGCTTCCAAAGGCAAGGCGGTCATGCGCGAAGCACAACCAGACCAGTCCACAGCAGGGCAGAAGAGAAAGCAATCTTCTATTGTGATCTCTTTGGGTGCTAAATCCAAGAAAAGTAAGTCTGCTACTCCTTGACCTCTATATAATCTTAAAGATAGAAAAATTATGGTCGGTTTCTTTGTTTCAAAGAGTTGGGTTGCACAGAAGCTTTTGGTTGAGATTAAAGAAGCTTTAGGTTTTCACAAGTGGTCTGTGTTGTTTGCTAAGGATTTAGATGTTTTTATGCCATTGGTTGAAGAATCTTATGAACACCTGCATACCAAGGATGATGGGTCCTATCTCTCTTTTGTTAAGGATACTCCCATTAATCTGTCTGAAAAGAAATTGGTTGAAATTCTCAAAGTTCCAACTAAGGGACTTGATGTATACTCAAGGGAGAATTGGCCTTCTGTCAAGGGAGTCACGGCAGAACAGATCCAGACCAGATTGGTTACTGGTCCACCTGATTCCAAGCAGGGGTACACCATTGGCCACATAAAGGATCCAATCATGAGGATATTTCATACCAAAGCCTCAAAGATTGTGTGTCCTAGAGTACAAGGCCGTATGAGTGTATGATTGATTGATAGTGTTCAAATTTACTGCCTCATTGAACACATTCCAGTCAACCTTCGTGCTATGATGTTAGGTCATATGATCTACTGTGTGGAGAAAGCAATCCATGCTCTACCCTATGGAGGATGGCTGACCTTGGAATTTAGACATTGGAAGGTTCCTATGTTGGGAGATTATGGCACCATGTCTTATCTCACTAATCAGATAATAGGTCAGAAGGGTATGACATATGCAGGTGGTGTTTTGAAGATAAAGGATGAGGGAAGGAGTGATGCTGGGTTTGCTGGAACCAATATAGAATCAGTTTCGGCAACCTATGCCTTGGTGAAGCAGCTAAGTGACCAGAATCAACTAATGCAGAATATGGTAAATAGTGTCACTACACTATGTGCTGCACTTCAGGAATCCTATAGGAGAATTGAGGTTCGTCTTGATAAAGCTGGTATAACTGGAGCAGATGATTCTGAAGAAAAGGAAGAGTCATCAGAAGCTAATTGTGATGAGGATGATGACCTGCTCTCCGAGAAGAATGAAAAAGAGGAACATGATGCAAGTGCTTTAGAGGAAGAGGAAGATGATGGGACTGAAAATGACTCTAGAGCAGATTAAATTTCCTTTACTTCTTATCTTCTCTTATTGCTGCTAACCCCTCTTATTTATTGAACTCTTATTCTGGTTTCCCCTTTCCCCAATTACAAAGATATTGCTTTATGTAATTTGGTTCGCTACTGGTCTGTAATAACTATTTAGGACAAGTAGATTTGGCACTTTGGCAGGAACAATGGTAGAATCAGCATCTCTAGAATGTTGTTTGAGCTACCTACATTATCTTAAACTTGATAATTAGTCGATTAACTACTGGTTGGGTCTTGTTGTTTGCTTCCATGTTCTTATTCATTGACTATTTTGATGATGCCAAAAGGGGGGAGCAGGTGAACTTCTGATCTCTTCTATCCATCTCCGGGGGAAGCAGGTAAAATGAATGTTATTAATCTATGTGTGTTGCAGCAACTAGGAGCAACGTTAAAAGTCTTGCTAGTGGTGACAGACCTGAATGGTATGGAAGTAAGTGCATTTAAAGCATTTTACTTCTTATCATCCCAACACCTTGGAAACAAGTCTGATCAACTTACTGATGTTCTTATTGTGAATGCATGTTTAAGTCTAACAGCTTTGAGTCTAATCAGTATTTGCCCTTGGTACTTAGAAACTTTTTCTTAAAATGTTGTCAGTTAGTTTTGAACTGGTGTACTTGTTAATGATGCTTAATCTGCAGGAATAGTACGAGACGAGTCCATTGAGTTCTAAAAGAATTCAAAATTTTTAAAAGTTCCAAATATTAAATGATATTATTTGCAGAGGGAACTTTATGGTTTGTCATCATTATCTAAAAAGGGGAGTTGATTGAGTTTCTAGCTTATGTTTTGAATGATGACAAACTACATTGAACTATCATATTGTATGTATGTTTTTGTTTGCATGTGCAGGTACTAAAGAATAAGTTCAATGGATGATAAGATGAAGCTCATGAAGCCAAGTCTTAAAGTTTGCATGAAGACCAAGTTCATAGAGTTGTACTCTTAAGTCTTAGATGCAATGTAAGTGGTATGAAGGTTTACCAGACAAGTAGATTTGGTACTTTGGCTAGACCTATGGTAGAATCAGCATCTCTAGAATGTTGTTTGAGCTACCTAAATTAGCTTGAACTTGATATAATGAGTAGATTAACTACTGGTTGTGTTTTGTTGTTTGCTTCCATGTTCTTATTCATTGTCTATTTTGATGATGCCAAAAGGGAGAAGCAGGTGAAGTTCTGATCTCTTCTACCTATCTTAGGGGGAAGCAGGTAAAATGAATGTTATTAATCTGTGTATGTTGCAGCAACTAAGAGCAAGCTTAAAAGTCTTATTGGTGATGACAGACCTAAATTGTCTAGAAGTAAGTGCATTTAAGCATTTTACTTCTTATCATCCCAACGGCTTGGAAACAAGTCTGATGAACTTACTGATGTTCTTATTGCGAATGCATGATTAAGCCTAAGAGCTTTGAGTCTAGTTAGTATTTTCCCTTGGTAATTAGAAACTCTTTCTTAAAATCTTGTCAGTTAGTTGTGAACTGGTGTACTTGTTAATGATGCTTAATCTGCAGGAATAGTACGAGACCAGTAAATTGAGTTCTAAAAGAATTCAAAATTTTGAAAAGTTCCAAATATTAAATGATATTATTTGGAGAGGGAACTTCATGGTTTTTCATCATAAAAAAGGGGGAATTTGTTGAGTTCCTAGCTTATGTTTTGAATAATGAGAAACTATATTGAACTATGATATTGTAAAAAAGTTTCTGTTTGCATGTGCAAGTACTAAAGAATAAGTTCAATGGATGATAAGATGAAGCTCATGAAGCCAAGTCTTGAAGTTTGCATGAAGACCAAGTTCATAGAGTTGTACTCTTAAGTCTTAGACGCAATATAAGTGGTATGAAGGTTTACAGGACAAGTAGAATTGGTACTTTGGCTGGAACAATGGTAGAATCACCATCTCTAGAATGCTGTTTGAGCTACCTATATTAGCTTGAACTTGATATAATTAGTAGATTAANATAATTAGTAGATTACCTACTGGTGGTGTTTTGTTGTTTGCTTCCATGTTCTTGTTCATTGACTATTTTGATGATGCCAAATGGGGGAAGCAGCTGAAGTTTTGATCTCTTCTACCTATCTCACGGGAAGCAGGTAAGATCAATGTTATTAATCTGTGTGTTGTAGCAACTAGGAGAAAGGTTAAAAGTCTTGCTAGAGGTGACAGACCTGAATGGTTTGGAAATAAGTGCATTTAAAGCATTTTACTTCTTATCATCCCAACACTTTTGAAACAAGTCTGATGAACTTACTGATGTTCTTATTGCGAATGCATGTTAAATCTAAGAGCTTTGAGTCTAATTAGTATTTGCCCTTGGTACTTAGAAACTCTTTCTTAAAATGTTGTCAGTTAGTTTTGAACTGGTGTACTTGTTCATGAAGCTTAATCTGCAGGAATAGTACGAGATGAGTCTATTGAGTTCTAAAAGAATTCAAAATTTTTAAAAGTTCCAAATTTTAAATGATATTATTTGCAGAGTGAACTTTATGGTTTGTCATCATTATCAAAAAGGGGAAAATTGGTTGAGTTTCTAGCTTATGTTTTGAATGATGACAAACTACATTGAACTATCATATTGTATGTATGTTTTTGTTTGCATGTGCAGGTACTAAAGAATAAGTTCAATGGATGATAAGATGAAGCTCATGAAGCCAAGTCTTGAAGTTTGCATGAAGAACAAGTTCATAGAGTTGTACTCTTAAGTCTTAGATGCAATGTAAGTGGTATGAAGGTTTACATGACAAGTAGATTTGGTACTTTGGCAAGACCTATGGTAGAATCAGCATCTCTAGAATGTTGTTTGAGCTACCTAAATTAGCTTGAACTTGATATAATGAGTAGATTAACTACTGGTTGTGTTTTGTTGTTTGCTTCCATGTTCTTATTCATTGTCTATTTTGATGATGCCAAAAGGGAGAAGCAGGTGAAGTTCTGATCTCTTCTACCTATCTCAGGGGGAAGCAGGTAAAATGAATGTTATTAATCTGTGTATGTTGCAGCAACTAAGAGCAAGCTTAAAAGTCTTATTGGTGATGACAGACCTAAATTGTCTGGAAGTAAGTGCATTTAAGCATTTTACTTCTTATCATCCCAACGGCTTGGAAACAAGTCTGATGAACTTACTGATGTTCTTATTGCGAATGCATGTTAAATCTAAGAGCTTTGAGTCTAATTAGTATTTGCCCTTGGTACTTAGAAACTCTTTCTTAAAATGTTGTCAGTTAGTTTTGAACTGGTGTACTTGTTCATGAAGCTTAATCTGCAGGAATAGTACGAGATGAGTCTATTGAGTTCTAAAAGAATTCAAAATTTTTAAAAGTTCCAAATTTTAAATGATATTATTTGCAGAGTGAACTTTATGGTTTGTCATCATTATCAAAAAGGGGAAAATTGGTTGAGTTTCTAGCTTATGTTTTGAATGATGACAAACTACATTGAACTATCATATTGTATGTATGTTTTTGTTTGCATGTGCAGGTACTAAAGAATAAGTTCAATGGATGATAAGATGAAGCTCATGAAGCCAAGTCTTGAAGTTTGCATGAAGAACAAGTTCATAGAGTTGTACTCTTAAGTCTTAGATGCAATGTAAGTGGTATGAAGGTTTACATGACAAGTAGATTTGGTACTTTGGCAAGACCTATGGTAGAATCAGCATCTCTAGAATGTTGTTTGAGCTACCTAAATTAGCTTGAACTTGATATAATGAGTAGATTAACTACTGGTTGTGTTTTGTTGTTTGCTTCCATGTTCTTATTCATTGTCTATTTTGATGATGCCAAAAGGGAGAAGCAGGTGAAGTTCTGGTCTCTTCTACCTATCTCAGGGGGAAGCAGGTAAAATGAATGTTATTAATCTGTGTATGTTGCAGCAACTAAGAGCAAGCTTAAAAGTCTTATTGGTGATGACAGACCTAAATTGTCTAGAAGTAAGTGCATTTAAGCATTTTACTTCTTATCATCCCAACGGCTTGGAAACAAGTCTGATGAACTTACTGATGTTCTTATTGCGAATGCATGCTTAAGCCTAAGAGCTTTGAGTCTAATCAGTATTTTCCCTTGGTAATTAGAAACTCTTTCTTAAAATCTTGTCAGTTAGTTGTGAACTGGTGTACTTGTTAATGCTGCTTAATCTGCAGGAATAGTACGAGACCAGTAAATTGAGTTCTAAAAGAATTCAAAATTTTGAAAAGTTCCAAATATTAAATGATATTATTTGGAGAGGGAACTTCATGGTTTTTCATCATAAAAAAGGGGGAATTTGTTGAGTTCCTAGCTTATGTTTTGAAAGATGACAAACTATATTGAACTATGATATTGTATAAAAGTTTTTGTTTGCATGTGCAAGTACTAAAGAATAAGTTCAATGGATGATAAGATGAAGCTCATGAAGCCAAGTCTTGAAGTTTGCATGAAGACCAAATTCATAGAGTTGTACTCTTAAGTCTTAGATGCAATATAAGTGGTATGAAGGTTTACAGGACCAGTAGATTTGGTACTTTGACTGGAACAATGGTAGAATCACCATCTCTAGAATGCTGTTTGAGCTACCTATATTAGCTTGAAATTGATATAATTAGTAGATTACCTACTGGTGGTGTTTTGTTGTTTGCTTCCATGTTCTTGTTCATTGACTATTTTGATGATGCCAAATGGGGGAAGCAGCTGAAGTTTTGATCTCTTCTACCTATCTCAGGGGAAGCAGGTAAGATCAATGTTATTAATCTGTGTGTTGCAGCAACTAGGAGCAAGGTGAAAAGTCTTGCTAAAGGTGACAGACCTGAACGGTCTGGAGATAAGTGCATTTAAAGCATTTTACTTCTTATCATCCCAACGGCTTGGAAACAAGTCTGATGAACTTACTGATGTTCTTATTGCGAATGCATGCTTAAGCCTAAGAGCTTTGAGTCTAATTAGTATTTTCCCTTGGTAATTAGAAACTCTTTCTTAAAATCTTGTCAGTTAGTTGTGAACTGGTGTACTTGTTAATGATGCTTAATCTGCAGGAATAGTACGAGACCAGTAAATTGAGTTCTAAAAGAATTCAAAATTTTGAAAAGTTCCAAATATTAAATGATATTATTTGGAGAGGGAACTTCATGGTTTTTCATCATAAAAAAGGGGGAATTTGTTGAGTTCCTAGCTTATGTTTTGAAAGATGACAAACTATATTGAACTATGATATTGTATAAAAGTTTCTGTTTGCATGTGCAAGTACTAAAGAATAAGTTCAATGGATGATAAGATGAAGCTCATGAAGCCAAGTCTTGAAGTTTGCATGAAGAACAAGTTCATAGAGTTGTACTCTTAAGTCTTAGACGCAATATAAGTGGTATGAAGGTTTACAGGACCAGTAGATTAGGTACTTTGACTGGAACAATGGTAGAATCACCATCTCTAGAATGCTATTTGAGCTACCTATATTAGCTTGAACTTGATATAATTAGTAAATCACCTACTGTTGGTGTTTTGTTGTTTGCTTCCATGTTCTTGTTCATTGACTATTTTGATGATGCCAATTGGGGGAAGCAGCTGAAGTTTAGATCTCTTCTACCTATCTCAGGGGAAGCAGGTAAGATCAATGTTATTAATCTGTGTGTTGCAGCTACTAGGAGCAAGGTGATAAGTCTTGCTAAAGGTGACAGACCTGAATGGTCTGAAAATAAGTGCATTTAAAGCATTTTACTTCTTATCATCCCAACGGCTTGGAAACAAGTCTGATGAACTTACTGATGTTCTTATTGCGAATGCATGTTAAATCTAAGAGCTTTGAGTCTAATTAGTATTTGCCCTTGGTACTTAGAAACTCTTTCTTAAAATGTTGTCAGTTAGTTTTGAACTGGTGTACTTGTTCATGAAGCTTAATCTGCAGGAATAGTACGAGATGAGTCCATTGAGTTCTAAAAGAATTCAAATTTTTTAAAAGTTCCAAATATTAAATGATATTATTTGCAGAGTGAACTTTATGGTTTGTCATCATTATCAAAAAGGGGAAAATTGGTTGAGTTTCTAGCTTATGTTTTGAATGATGACAAACTACATTGAACTATCATATTGTATGTATGTTTTTGTTTGCATGTGCAGGTACTAAAGAATAAGTTCAATGGATGATAAGATGAAGCTCATGAAGCCAAGTCTTGAAGTTTGCATGAAGAACAAGTTCATAGAGTTGTACTCTTAAGTCTTAGATGCAATGTAAGTGGTATGAAGGTTTACATGACAAGTAGATTTGGTACTTTGGCAAGACCTATGGTAGAATCAGCATCTCTAGAATGTTGTTTGAGCTACCTAAATTAGCTTGAACTTGATATAATGAGTAGATTAACTACTGGTTGTGTTTTGTTGTTTGCTTCCATGTTCTTATTCATTGTCTATTTTGATGATGCCAAAAGGGAGAAGCATGTGAAGTTCTAATCTCTTCTACCTATCTTAGGGGGAAGCAGGTAAAATGAATGTTATTAATCTGTGTATGTTGCAGCAACTAAGAGCAAGCTTAAAAGTCTTATTGGTGATGACAGACCTAAATTGTCTGGAAGTAAGTGCATTTAAGCATTTTACTTCTTATCATCCCAACGGCTTGGAAACAAGTCTGATGAACTTACTGATGTTCTTATTGCGAATGCATGCTTAAGCCTAAGAGCTTTGAGTCTAATTAGTATTTTCCCTTGGTAATTAGAAACTCTTTCTTAAAATCTTGTTTGTTAGTTGTGAACTGGTGTACTTGTTAATGATGCTTAATCTGCTGGAACAGTACGAGACCAGTAAATTGAGTTCTAAAAGAATTCAAAATTTTGAAAAGTTCCAAATATTAAATGATATTATTTGGAGAGGGAACTTCATGGTTTTTCATCATAAAAAAGGGGGAATTTGTTGAGTTCCTAGCTTATGTTTTGAATGATGACAAACTATATCGAACTATGATATTGTATAAAAGTTTCTGTTTGCATGTGCAAGTACTAAAGAATAAGTTCAATTGATGATAAGATGAAGCTCATGAAGCCAAGTCTTGAAGTTTGCATGAAAAACAAGTTCATAGAGTTGTACGCTTAAGTCTTAGACGCAATGTAAGTGGTATGAAGGTTTACAGATGCATTATAAAGGTTGAGATTAGAGAGATGACCTAATTGTGGATGACAAGAAACCTTAGTTACTTGTCATACATGTAATACCCTGGAATTCCCTAACTTCCTACTTATTTTTCCGGAAAACATATTATAAATATTAAGGATTATATTTATTAAAACTTCTAAATATGGAAAAACCAAATTATTACCGCCACCGTGATAACGGCTAAGGCATTAATCAAAGTACTACAGCGGAAACCAAAAACCAATTTAAAACTAAACTTCAAAACAAGTCTCAAAATAAAAACATACTTTAAATTTTATTACACTTTGGAAACCATATTAATGGCCCTTAAAACCAAAACCAAAGTCTTTAGAAAATAAAACAACATTCAAATAAACAGTAATACTTCATAAGAAATGTAAAATAAAGCTACAAAACACACCAAGCGCTCTCACTCCAGCCCATCATGAAATGACATATGCCCACTTGTACATATAACTTTTCTTTTACTAGACAACTACTCACCACAAGTAGGTCATTGTAGGGCCAAGTCCAAGACAAAGCCATGCACACAAAACAAACAGTGAGCAAAGCTGAGTACATAACTACTAAAGACTATGCAGCAAAACAATAAGTGTTGTTGCACGAGCAATAAGGTGGGGTAGGTACTCTGACGACTTCGCTGACGTAGACTGATGTGGATTAATTCAACTCTTGCTGACACACCCTCCAAGAACCTGCGAAAAAGGGACAATAATCCTTGTAGGATTATTTCCCCCTCCGATGCTTAAGTAAGTATTTGTAAGAGAGAAACTTGATTAAGTAATAATAAACAACAAGTAACTAATTTTAGAGAGAGGACAAACATAAAACTCTTACTTAAAAGTCGTAGAAACTCATAAAAACTTGAAAATTGAGGGTAAAAACACGCGAAAATAGATCGCTTTCTACCCCCCTTAAGAATCGAGTTACGTCCCCGTAACTCTACTTACTAACCTGAAATAGCTATGGATACTTTCCTCTCATCATATCTTCAGCTTCCCAAGTAGCTTCTTTGGTTTCTTGGTTAGACCACAACACCTTCACTATTTTGACACTCTTTCTACAAGTATCCCTGACTTTAATGTCTAGGATCTTAATTGGCCTCTCTTCATAGGTCAAACTTTGGTCTAACTCTATTGTTTCAGGCTATAACACATGTGACTCGTCTGGCACATAATTCCTTAGTTGACACACATGAAAGACATTGTGAACCTTGCTCAACTCCATTGGTAAAGCTAATTTATAAGCTACTTTTCCAACCCTTTGCAAGATCTCATAAGGTCCTATGTCTTTTGGGCTCAATTTTCCTTTCTTTCCGAACCTCATCTCTCCTTTCATTGGTGATACCTTAACTAACACCTTATCGACAACCTCAAACACAACTTCTTGGCGTTTTTGGTCCGCATAGGACTTTTGTGTATCCTGTGCTGCTTGAATCTTTGCTTGTATTATTCTAATTTTCTATGTGGTTTCTTCTATCAATTGAGGTCCTAAAATAACTGTCTCACTTATGTCATTCCAACACAAGGGGCTTCTAAACTTTTCCATACAAAACCTCAAAAGGTGTCATGCCAATACTTACATGGTAACTATTGTTGTATGAAAACTCAATGAGATCCAAGTGATCCTCCCAATTCCCTTGAAAATCCATTACACAAGCCCTTAGCATGTCCTCTAAAGTTTGTATGGTTCTCTCTGTTTGTCCATCAGTTGCTGAATGGAAAGTTGTACTCATCTTCAATGTTGTACCAAAGTTCTCTTGGACACTTTTCTAGAATTTCGAAAGAAACCTAGAATCTCTATCTGACACGATATCCTTTGTAACTCCATGTAGCCTCACAAAATGTTTTATGAAAGCCTTTGCAAGTTGTTCCATCTTCCAAGTCTCTTTCATGGGTATAAACACTGCTGACTTAGTAAGTCTATCCACTACAACCCATATGGTATTATTCTGATTCTTCGACTTTGGCAAGCAAGTCACAAAGTCCATTGATATGGTATTATTCTGATTCTTCGACTTTGACAAGCAAGTCACAAAGTCCATTGATATGCAATCCCATCTCCATCCTGGTATATCAAGTGGTTGGACCTCTCCTTGTGGTCTCTTATACTCAAATTTGACCTTTTGGCAACTAAGACACTTACTCACAAATTCAGCCACTTCTCTCTTCATCCTAGGCCACCAATACATCTTCTTTAAATCCTTATATAGCTTACCGCCTCCAGGATGCAATGAATACGGTGTATTATGACCCTCCTCCATGATTCTTTGTTTCAAATCCTCATATTTTTGTGGTACACACCATCTTCCTCCATACCTTAAACTTCCATCCTCATGAATCTTAAAATCTATAGGCTTTCATGCGTTCAACTTTCCCTTAATTCTTTCCAGTTTCACATCTCCCTCTTGGTTCTTCTTAATTTCCTCAAAAATTGTTGGTTTGATACTAAGATTACAAAGAATTCCTTCCAACTCTCCCTCCTTCACTATTTCCAAGCTCAATCTTTCTATATCCTTACATAGCTCATTAGCAACTACCAAGGTATTCACTCCATGCTTCGTTTAATGGCTTAAAGCATCTGCTACCACATTGGCTTTCCCTTCATGGTATTGGTTATCTAGGTCATAATCCTTGATCAACTCATGCCATCTTCTCTGTCTCATGTTTAAATTCTTTTAAGTGAAAGCGTACTTTAAACTCTTGTTGTCTGTGTATATCCTACACTTTACCCCATACAAGTAATACCTCCATATTCTTAAAGCAAACACAATTACTGCTAACTCAAGATCGTGACTAGGGTAGTTCACCTGATACGAACCAAAGTGATAACTTCGAAGCTTTGATAATGGCTTCTAAGAATGATGCAAGTATGGGGGAAATAATGGCTTGTGGAGATTCAAGGCTTTTGGGATCTTCAAAGACATCATCATGGGTGTGTATGGTGACACACGAATATACTTGATCATTGAGCAAAGGAAAAAATGGCGGAATTAGGGGAACAAGATGGTTTTGCGTATGAGCTTTTTCCACTTCACTTGATAGGGTTTTCTCATTTTAGGCATTGAGTCTTTCATTTCTTGAAGTGTCTTAATCTTCATTTACAGCCTTATATACATGGAAAACGACTTCTTGAAGGTTTCTTGATTAAAAGATTGAATCTTGAAAGGTTTCTTGAAGATTTGAAGAAAAACACAAATTAGACAAAATTGGATGATCTCATGTGGCGTCAATTTTGACAATTATGTGATGATTTGGGTAGATCATATTTTTGTGTAATTCTGGTGGTAATGTGTTGATTATCTTGATTAACAAGGTATTAGAAATTTTGTTAGGATATTTTTTGTGTTAGATATAATTTGTTAGAGTTTGTTAGCAAGATGAGAATGACATGCAGTGATGATGTGGCGTCTTATCTTGTGAGTCATTGTTGAGTCACCTTTTAGGAGACGATTTTAGCTTATTTTGTGCGTGTATATTAGCTTAGTTTAGTTTGGATTTTTTTTATTATTATTCCTATAAATAATCTCAACATTAGTGTGTAAAAATTCAGATTAGAGAATTATATTCAATAAACATTGTTGTTTAAAATTTTATTTGTTTTCTACAAAACAAACACAAAACCAAAGGTGTGGGAAATTTTCGAGCGTGAGGAAATTTCGAACACATTGAGATTTGGTGCTTAGGCTTTAGACTCTTGTGGGGATAATTTTAGGAATTGAGGGTGTATAGCTTTAATCAATTCACAAAATTATTCGACCTAGATCGTTTTTTCTTGGTGCTTAGCTTTACAGAAAAACCGAACTAGTTTTCTATCATTGTGGTTGGCAACTTTCTATCATTAATCACATCAACTTTTGGTGTTCTCGTTGAGAGGAAAGTAATACTCCTGTTGAAACAAGTGCAGTCATGTCAGCTGATGAGGTGAATACTCCTAAGATTACAACTGAAGAGTTGCGCAAAGACATAGAGGAGTTGAAAGCTATGTTTGAGGGTACCATGAAGGATTTTGCCGAAAAATTGAAGTCACCTAGCAAATCCAAGGGTGCAAGCAAAGGGGAGTCGGATTCTAGTTCTGATAATAAGCAAGAAAACTCAAGAAGTGCACGCAAACCAAGAAAAAGGTACTCATCAAGTTCTAGCAATGACTAACCTATGAGTAGACGCAAAAAGAAGGATAGGCCATTGTTGTTTTACATGCTAAGAAGGATGGGCTAAGAAGGTACTGAAAAAGGTATTTGTGAATTGATTACATGGTTTTAGTAGAGAGTGTTTGTGGGGAGGAGAATAGATCTGTATTCATATTATTAAATCATAAGGGAGTACATACATATATATATATATATAGACAAAGGAAACAATTAGGGTTTCCTTAGAGAATTATACACCTAGTATCTAGAATATACTAGAATAATCATAGGGGTATAATGGGCATCCACTAAATACATATATTATATAACACTCCCCCTTGGATGACCATTATCGAATAGTATGCCTCATTAAAACCTTACTAAGAAAAACCCTGTGGGAATAAAAACCTAGTGAAGGAAAAAGAGTACATCACTTTCGTAATACGTTTTATGATGTTGCCTCATTAAAAACCTCACCAGGAAAACCCAATGTGGGACAAAACCATGGTTAAGGGAAAAAGAGTGCAACACGTATTTTCTCCCCCTAATGAATGCATAACTTGAGATCTTTTAGAATAATGAACCCAACGTCTTTGGTAGTAGCTTCGCACTTGAAGTAGAATAAAATTCAACTCCTTGGTAGTTGATCCTTCCTTATTGGACTTCAATCTTCAACATGAGATATATTCATTTCTTCATACTCTTGAAAATAATACATATGTTGTGTTTATCATTACTTCATCTTTGTTAAATTGCCACAAATATTAAACTTATGCCTTCTTCTGGAAGTTATATAAAATAACTATTAATAATTATATAGTGATAATATTATTATGGCACAACTTGTGATATATCAACATCATTGTCTAATCTTATGTAAATAGTAATTACATTAGTAATAATAATTTGTTTATGGTTTTCGGACAATAAAGGATATCTTATAATATCAAGTTCTGAAATGAACTAAGATTCTGATTAGCACTCACATACTCAAACATTCAGGTGGAGTGTTGTTATTTAGTCTTAAACTCTTCAGGAGTTTGATAATAATATCACCATTATCCATTGAGGTGTTCAAAATACTCGTATAGAACTTGAAACACTAGATATTTGAATATGTCTTGTACAGTTCTTCTGAACCTTTTATGCATAATTTACAACATGCTATTAAAACACCTTCATCTATATAATTTCATCACAAAATATCTTATGGAGTATAAATTTTTTTAATAAATCTTGTACTATTGTAAACACAACTTACTATAAATGGACAAAATTTTACGTATATTACAATTATTGTATAAAAATAGTACATGTAAATGATAAGATGTAAAATGTATACTAACAAGAATTGAACATAAAATAGTTATATGATGACTGACGCATCTAATACTATCACACATGCAATGAATAATGCATTTATCTATGACTCACACATGCACATGAATGTAAAACTCAAAAATGCAAGACGCTGTACAGTATGGATTTCAAAAATCCATTGCTGGACTTTGGTCCTTGATGATCGGACTTCTGGTCCTTGATGATCATCATTATTCACCTTTAGTTGGACTTCAAGTCAATGATAAGCTTTGATCATTCTCAATAGTCGACATAAAAGTGGACTTTTATTTCAGATCCCTATTTTCAAATCCACTACTTTTGCATATGCATATAATCCTCGGTTCATCATATACCGGTACACATTTTTCAAGATGTAATTTGCATGCTATTTTACAATGATATCTGAATACATTTCCCATTGGTAACCATTAGTCGATTATAACATCTAAGTTCTTATATCATAGGCCATCTGTTATAATTCAGATATCTATACCACTTCCGGGGCAAACATTATGGCATTAATATACCGTTACTCTTTCAATAGTGTCAACTGCACTTTCTTGTCATATTTTAATATTTTATTTTGGAACCGATCATACAAACTACACTTAGGTGTAGTGATTCATGTATTATTGGCAAGATTTATCTCAATGAACTGTATTACATAATATGGCCCAAATGTATCTCAATGCCATGTAAAATGAAACATAACTGAATACAAATCAAACCATAGATGTGCAACATACCTTTAAAGTATATAGACAAAAGTTGCAATAATATCTCAAATAGTATTATAGGGATCATCACTTTATAATTTAGTAATTTTGCCAACTTATCCCAATTCTTCTCCCTAAGTTGGTAAAATTTTCAAATATAGGGGCCTCATATTCTTAACCAACTTAGTGTATAAGTTCATGTGCAAAATATTCATCTAATAAAAGATTTTTAACAAATTTCATCGTTTAGAAGAGATATATTCAACAAATATTTGCTCTTCTGGAGAACGAATTAATCGATGAAACATCTCTCTCTAACTTATGATGCACATCACACATTTGTTTATAATTCATCATAAACTGTTCTCTTCTAGAGATTAATGACAATGGGGAGACAATTATGTGCAGTTGTCGGTTTATTCTTGTGTGCTGACATATAACAGCCCCAATAAAAAAATGATTGTTATATAAACATAATCATGACTTAGCTATACGCATGTAACTCACTCAATGGTGATCTTTTGGATTGCCAAGACTTTGATAATGAGTTTTAACTTACTCAATGTGTTAACATACAAGGTGGTTTGGTAAGCTTAGTCACATAATAAGAACAACATATAAGCTATTTTGGTGAACTTCTGGTCACTCATTACATATGTATATACAAATTTGTTCAAAAATAACCTTTTCTTTTTCTGAAATTTTCTTAAAAATCACAATCCAAATATAGCTCAATTTCAATGTTCGTTAATTATGTTCTGCCATTCAAAACATTTCACATACTAACATGAGAGAGCGTCAGCACATTATTCATATCAAATTGAAACTTCAGGTTTCTTTACGGGTGATTATACTATACATTAAACCTGAATGGCCTAATTGAATTATCACATCCAATACTTTCTAAATTAGGTAGTTTTCAAACAATAGTGATCACTTTATTATACTACTCCATGCATGGCCATGATGATTAATATGATGTGATATAGAACACATATAGCAAGTGTTTCTTTCTATACTTGGCAAGACTAATACTTTATGCAACAATATTATTCTACTCTTGCTAGAGCATTGATTATATATCATGACATGTTAATGAAGTGGACATATTATACTCTTCTAGAGTATTTTATATAATCTTGGCACATATCAATTTTACTAAACATAAATATATTCTAATGAAAATTCATCATAACGTATCATTTTCTTTCATATTCAACAATAATTATGTTCATAACGCAATAGTCTACCACGTTTCAGGCTTAATCTATGTTCGTGAGAAACTTGTGTTGTCCTTCTGCGACAACATTAATTTTAATTACGGCACTGATAATTGATTTATAATCAATGACATTCAATCATTCATATCCATCTCAGGATGGTATCATTATTTAAACATTTAACTATCTTGTTGCCATCTTTATTGAATAGATCATCATATGTACCAAACTGACCATCAATGTATTTTATAATTCATGGAATAAAAATACTATATCCCCCTAAACCTTTCATATGGGGGCATGAAATTAGTCCAACAACATTTAATCTCATATTCTTCTTAAGCCATGAATTCTTTAGGCAATGTCATGTATCATGTAAAGTAAATTATTCATAAAACTCATATCTTTTTCTATTGCCCATATATATAAATCTTTATAATGATATTTCCAAAAATTATGGGCATAATGAATACATTCTTTAATCGAGTTTCACACAATATCATACTCGATACTCATACAATTATTCCTTGCTAATAAAATAAATATTATGTATTCGTGTTTGCAATTCTTTTAAAACTTTGCATGAATTATAAACAATAAAGGAAACATGATTATTATTCTTTCGATTATACATTTTCTCATTTACTCATGGGAAATGAGTAAATCTAGTTATCTATGCATCATCAATACTCACTTATAGTTTGTTATCTTGAATATCTACCCAAAGATTGCATATCAACTTACTCAAATCTAAGCATAGTGTAGAAACTGCAAAAAATTTATGTCACGTAGATATCTTCATATTATTCTTGAGGATGTATTAATAACCTTTGTAAATTTAAGGAACACCATTTTCATTTGTACCGGTATTCTTCATAAAACTAAAGGACTTCATGCTCATACATACAAGTATCTCATGTTCAATTTGCTCATCATTTGAATCCTATTTCATGTAGGTATAGTTGAATACAATCACACCAAAACATATACTATCACATACAATCAATTACTCATCAAGTTCTAGCAATGACTAACCTANAGGCTTTTAATGATTATTGTATGGCTATTGGAATAAATGTTGAACATCCTGTAGCACATGTTCATACACAAAATGGTCTTGCAGAATCACTAATTAAACGTCTTCAGTTGATTGCTAGACCATTACTTATGAAGTCGGATCTACCGATTTCTACTTGGGGACATGCTATTTTACATGCTGCAGCACTAATTCGCATCAGGCCAACCAGTAAACATAAATTCTCCCCATCACAATTGGTTTGTGGTCAGGAACCAGATATTTCCCATCTAAGAACTTTTGGATGTGTTGTGTATGTTCCAATTGCTCCACCACAACGCTCTAAGATGGGTCCTCAAAGGAGGCTGGGCATATATGTCGGGTTTGAATCCCCATCAATAATTAGATACCTAGAGCCATTAACAGGTGATCTATTTACTGCTCATTTTGCAGATTGTCACTTTAACGAGTTAGTTTTCCCAACATTAGGGGGAGAGAACAAGCAGTTGGAAAATGAAATTAGTTGGAATGAATCATCATTAAACCACCTTGATCCTCGCACTAAACAATGTGAATTGGAAGTCCAAAAGATAATTAATTTACAAAGCTTAGCAAATCAATTGCCAGACGCATTTACTGACCTAAATAGAGTAACTAAGTCACATATACCAGCTGTAAATGCTCCTATCAAGATTGATGTCCCTGGAGGACAATCTCATGAGTCTAAGGCACGCCTGAAGCATGGTAGACCAGGAGGTTCCAAAGATAAGAATCCTTGGAAAAGAAAAGGAGCAATGATAAGTAATGGCCAGATTGAGGAAGCAATAAATGAAGGATCTCCAGAAGAGACCATAGACATGACAAATGATAGTGTTCTAGAAGAACCTCAGGTACCTGAAAATGAAGAGATCTCAACAGATTATGTCATGTCTAGAATAACTTGGAACCGAAATGAAATCGACGTCGATGATGTTTTTGCATATAATGTAGCACTTGATGTTATGAATGAAAAAGAGGATCATGAGCCTAAGTCCATTGAAGAATGTAGGAAAAGAGATGATTGGCCAAAATGGAAAGAAGCAATTGATGCAGAATTGAAATCACTTGCAAAGAGAGAAGTATTTGGGCCAGTAGTTCGTATACCCGAAGGTGTAAAACCAGTGGGATATAAATGGGTCTTTGTGCGGAAAAGAAATGAAAAGGGTGAAATTGTGAGACACAAAGCACGTTTAGTTGCACAAGGATTCTCACAAAGACCTGGTATTGATTTTGAGGAGACATATTCTCCTGTGGTGGATGCAACTACTTTCAGATTCTTAATTAGTCTGGCAGTAAGACATGGACTTGATTTACGACTAATGGATGTTGTAACAGCTTACTTATACGGCCCACTTGATAGTGATATATACATGAAACTCCCGGAACTAAAGTTGATTATCGAATAGTATGCCCACTTACCTAGCAAAACCAATTGTGATGATTACATGCTAAGACCATTGTTCTAGCAATCAACTAGATATTCCTGAATTCACTGGAAGTTTGGATCCTGAAAAAGTTCGTGGACTGGCTAAGAAGGATGGAACGAATTTTCAAGTATAAGGAGTATGATGATCGAAAATCATATAAGATTGCAGAACTAAAGTTGACTGGCTTAGCTAGTTTATGGCTGGAAGGTATGCAAAAGAAAAGGAAGAGGGATGGGAAGTCTAAGGTATCTACTTGGACGAAACAGAAGAAGGAGATGAGGAGACGTTTTATTCCTCAGGATTACGAGAAAGGCAACTTTATCAACATGCATTCTTTGAAGCAGGATCGAAAATCGGTTGAAGAATATACATCTGAATTTCTCAACTTGATTACCATCTGCGATCTAGAAGAAAAGGAGGATCATCAAGTTGCTCATTATGTTGCTGGTCTACATGAGAGAATAAGAGAAAAGGTGGAATTACAACCTTACTGGACTTTTGATGAAGTTTGCAAGGTTGCATCTAGGGTTGAGAGACAATTTTCGAAGAAAACAGTTACTTTTTTAAAACCCTTTGTGAAGAAGGAAGGGTCGTTGTTCCTTATAAATAAGATTTCGGTTCCACTTCGAAACCCCCTCTGTATATCAAGGATAAAGGCTCTGCTACTAAGCCTCCAAACCTTGATCAACGTACATGCTTCAAGTGCAAAGGTCAAGGTCATATACAGAAGGATTGTCCCCATTCAAGAGTCCATACTACTCGAAATTGGGCAAAGAAGAAGAGAATGAACGTCAACAACAAGAGGATGGCGTGAATTATGATACCTAGGAAGAGGAGATTGAAGAGATTACACCTGAGGTGAATGGCCAGAGTTTATTTCTCCAAAGGGTTTTGCAATCCAAAGTTGCACCACCTGCAGAGAACCAAAGGGATAAGATTTTCATCACAAGGTGCAATGTTCTAGGAAGATTGTGTGATCAAATAATTGATTCAGGTAGTTGCACTAATGTGGTCTCTACTGTATTGATCAACAGACTGGAGATTCCTACCACTGAACATCCTCAACCTTACAAATTACATTGGCTCAGTAACACAAGTGATGTGAAGGTGATTAAACAAGCTCTGGTTAGTTTTAAGATTGGAAATTTCGATGATCAAGTGCTTTGTGATGTATGTCCTATGGATGCGTGCCATATATTGCTTGGAAGACCATGGCAGCATGATAGTTTTGTACAATTTGATGGTAGAACAAATATATACATAATTAGAAAGCAGGCACGAGGTAAACCAGTTGCGTTGAAACCTTTGGAAGGCTCGAAATTTTTGAAGGATGTGAGCAATAAAAAGGGTGTTTTGTTGATTGATGAGAAAGTCATGGTGCAAGAGGTGAAGAATTGTGAGAAGTTCTATGTGTTAATGGCTAAGGAAGTGCAAGAGAAAGCAACGATAATCCCTCGTGATTGCACCCCTTATTGCACGAATTTCAAGACATATTTCCTGATGAATTGCCACCAGGGTTGCCACCCATCAGAGGAATTGAACATCAGATTGACTTAGTTCCTGGAGCTCGGATACTTAATAAACTAGCTTACAGGTGTAATCTTGAAGAAACTAAGGAGATTCAACGCCAGATTGAAGAATTGATGGCAAGAGGGCATGTCAGGGAGAGTATTAGTTCACGTGCAGTACCAACATTGATTGTTCCTAAGAAGGATGGATCATGGAGAATGTGCATTGATTCTAGAGCAGTGAACAACATCACCATCAAATACAGGTTTCCTATTCCTCGTTTAGATGATTTATTGGATGAATGTTTTGGCTCACAATTGTTTACTAAGATTGATTTGAGGAGTGGTTATCATCAAATTCGAATGAAAGAGGGTGATGAGTGGAAAACAGGATTTAAAACCAAGCTAAGTCTCTATGAATGGTTAGTTATGCCTTTTGGTCTTACTAACACCCCTAGTACTTTTATGAGATTGATGAATGAAGTTTTGAAACCTTTCATTGGGAATTTTGTGGTTGTCTACTTGGATGATATACTGGTGTATAGTGCAAGTGTGGAATATCATCTGCAGCATCTAAGAGAAGTGCTCGAACCTTTCAGGAAGCAGAAGTGTATGCTAAGCTCGAAAAGTGCTCGTTCATGGTAACTAATGTGACGTTTCTAGGCTAAATTGTTTCTAAGGAAGTTTCCATGGTTTAGCTTCTTTCTATAGAAGATTCGTGAAAAATTTCTCTTCTGTAATAGCTCCTATGACCGAGTGTATTAAGAAGAATAAGGAGAAGTTTGAATGGACTAAAGGTGCGCAAAAGGCATTCGAATTGGTGAAAAAGTTGCTTTGTCAAGCTATTGTTTTAGCCTTACCAGACTTTTCGAAAACCTTTTGAAGTTGAGACAGATGCTAGTGGCGTGGGAATTGGTGCAATGTTGGTTCAAGGTAAGCAGTCTATAGCTTATTTCAGTGAGAAATTGAATGGAGCAAGGTTGAACTACTCTACCTATGACAAGGAGTTTTATGCTATTGTTCGAGCATTGGATCACTGGAGTCATAATCTGCGCCCAAGTCACTTTGTATTGCATTCTGATCATGAGGCTCTGAAGCATATCAATGACCAACATAAACTCAATCCAAGACATGCTAAGTGGGTTAAATTTTTGCAGTCTTTTCACTTTTCATCAAAGTATAAAGAAGGCAAGTCTAATGTGATTGTTGATGCTCTATCAAGGAGATATGCTTTAATTGGATTTCTTAATTTCAAATTGCTTGGTTTGGAGTTAATTACACAGTATTACGAGCAAGATGGAGATTTTGGTCCTATATATTCACAAATCACGAAGTGGTCAATAGGGTCTTATGTGCTCCATGATGGATTCTTGTTCAAAGGGAATCTACTTTGCATTCCTAAGTGTAGTATTCGTGAATTACTCGTCAAAATGTTTTGGTGCGCCAAAATGACCAATTCGAATGCCTAGAATTGGTCATTTTGTAATGTCAAAGGGAAGTTTGAAAAATTGACCAATTCTGCAATCATCAAAGGGAAGTTTGAAAAATTGCATGTCATTTTGGCATTACAAAAACATTGACAATGTTGCAGGAACATTTCTATTGGCCTAGAATGATTGCAGATGTTGAAGCAGTTATCTCATAATGTGCTGTTTGTCAAAAAGCCAAGGCATCCTTCCATCAGAGTTTCTACACACCATTTCCAGTGCCTGTAGCCCCTTGGGATGACATTTCTATGGATTTTATAGTTGGTTATCCTAGAACTGCAAGGCAAAAAGATGCTATAATGGTTGTGGTTGACAAGTTTTCAAAGATGGCTCATTTCATACCTTGTCACAAAACTGATGATGCTGTGAATGTAGCAGAGTTGTATTTTTGAGACATTGTCAGGTTACATGGGGTGCCGAAAACAATTGTAAGTGACAGAGACACAAAATTCATGAGTTATTTCTGGAAATCCTTGTGGCGTTTGATAGGAACAAAAATACTTTTCAGTTATTCTTATCATCCACAAACAGATGGTCAAACTGAGGTCACAAACAGAACATTAGGCATCCTACGTCGTGGATTGGTAAGCAAGACACAAAAGGATTGGGACTTGAAGTTAGCTCATGCAGAGTTTGCTTATAATCATTCACCTACATATGCAACTAAGCATTCACCTTTTGAAGTTGTTGATGGAGTCAATCCCAAGCTACCCATTGATTTCGTGGCTATTCCCAAAGGTGAGCTCGTTCAAAAAGATGCTTTACCTAAACTTGGATACAAGCAAAAGTTACATGCACAAGTTAGAGCAAGAATTGAGCATGTGAATGATATCTACAAGACAAGAGCTAACAAGAACAAAGTTAAACACACATACACGGAAGGTGATTTAGTATGGTTACAATCCTAATCAAAGGAAAAACAAGCTAATGCCTAGGTGTGATGGACCATTCAAAATCGTGCGCAATATAGGGGACAATGCATATAAACTCGAATTTCCAGGAGAATATGGTGTGCATGCTACCTTCAACATTGGTGATTTGTCTCCTTATGTTCCTGATAATCAACTTTGAGGTTTGAGGACACACTCTTTCGAAGAAGAAGAGGATGATACGAAATAAAGTGATAACTTCGAAGGTTTGATAATGGCTTCTAAGAATGATGCAAGTATGGGGGAAATAATGGCTTATGGAGATTCAAGGCTTTTGAGATCTTCAAAGACATCATCATGGGTGTGTATGGTGACACAAGAATATACTTGATCATTGAAGCAAAGGAAAGAATGGCGGATTTAGGGGAATAAGATGGTTTTGCCTATGAGTTTTCCCACTTCACTTGATAGGGTTTTCTCATTTTAGGCATTGAGTCTTTCATTTTGTTGAAGTGTCTTAATCTTCATTTACAGCCTTATATACATAGAAAACCACTTCTTGAAGGTTTCTTGATTAAAAGATTGAATCTTGAAAGGTTTCTTGAAGATTTGAAGAAAAACACAAAAATTGCGCAAAATTGGACGATCTCATGTGGCGTTAATTTTGACGATATTGTGATGATTTGGATAGATCACATTTTTGTGTAATTCTTGTTGTAATTTGTTAATTATCTTGATTAGCAAGGTATTAGAAAGTTTGTTAGGATATTTTTTTGTCTAGATATAATTTGTTAGAGTTTGTTAGCAAAATGAGAATGACATGCAGTGATGATGTGGCATCTTATCTTGTGAGTCATTGTTGACTCACCTTTTAGGAGACGATTTTAGCTTATTTTGTGCGTGTATCTTAGCTTAGTTTAGTTAGGATTTTATTGATGATTATGCCTATAAATAATCTCAACATTAGTGTGTAAAATTCAAATTAGAGAATTCAATAAACATTATTGCTTAAAGTTTTATTTGTTTTCTACAAAAACAAACACAAAACCGAAGGTGTGGGAAATTTTTGAGTGTGAGGAAATTTCAAACACATTGAGAGTTGGTGCTTAGGCTTTAGACTTTTGTGAGGATAATATTAGGAGTTGAGGGTACATAGCTTTAATCAATTCACAAAAGTATTCGACCTAGATCGTTTTTTCTTGGTGCTTGGCTTTACAGAAAAACTGAACTAGTTTTCTATCATTGTGGTTGGCGATTTTCTATCATTAATCACATCTGAAAGCATCACTCCATCTAACTCAATTATAAAAATGAATTTGGAAATAAATATAAGCAATCAACTAATATAGTTAGAATAAATAAAAAGAGAGATCATCCAAACGTGTTCAAAAAAACATAATAATAAATAAATACATAAATAATAAACAATAATAATAATAATAATAATAAAAGAAAAAAGGAAGGCCAATTCTTTTAAGGAATGTTGTTAACCACTGCCACAAAATCTGTATCATAAGACTAACAAGCCTAACTGAGGTGCGATAAGTCAACTTCGTCTGGGATTCTGAATGTGTTAGCAGCTCCAAATTTGCTCCACTCTTCACCTGGTACCGTTGTAGAATCATCTTCATTATCTTGTTCTTCGGTCTCGCCATAATATGTTGAAGTGGGATCATGCATACTTTTTGCACGGCATCCATGGGTCGCTAACATGTTCACCTGACCATGGTGAGATATTTCCACCATAACTGCATCATCATCAGTAGGTAGAGGCTGTTTCCAAGGTTCCCCATCAATCCTCATGAAGGTATGGTCAGCAGCACCTTTATGAAACTCAAATCGGATTCGATTTGCCTGAAAGTGTACATTTGATATAGTATTATGTACAAAGTACTTCGTACTACGTAGCAGAGTAACAATACAGACTTAAAACGTAAAATGAGAAGCAAGACAGTGCGTTACATGACCCACAATCAAGCCAACAGAAACATCAATGGACATGGTAAGAAGCAGATTGTACCAAATGCCCTACCACAAACAACTATTCTTCTGTTTTAAGCTGTTGCAGTATGTCTGTACTACTAGTAGAAACAACTTAATTCTTGCCAGTAGCTCTTTCCAAGATCAATTTTATCCACATCAATTTTGAACGTTTAACTGAATGCAACAACCAGTTTCTTTTTTTTTTTTTAATTATTTATTAATTTAAGTAGTCTTTATAAAAAGAGAGTGATTAAAAAATTTGATAAGCAAGTCACTTTAATCGCTTAAGGTTTTCAGTACTACCTCCGTCTCTCTTTAATTGAAACAATTTCTGTTTTGGGCAGATTTACATTAGTTGCAACATCTATAAATTTTCCTTTTATGGCAAATTTTTTTTGCTGTAAATTACATAATTTCCCCTCATTAAAAACATTAAAAAGTGATTATTCTACCCTACTTAGCCTAATTATCTTACACTAATTAGCCTAACCAAAACCACTCCACCACCACCCTTCCTTTCCCTTCGGTCACCACCACCACCACCCTTATCTAAGGCAATCTTTTTAAAATGCCTCATTTCTATAGTTCTCAAGGAATCTATACCATTATGGGTCTAAAGATTTATCATCAACGAGATGATATTCTCCCAAATTCCAGAAATTATGATTGTATTTACGCGTTGATAACTCACACCCAATCTGTCCCCGATCACATAGGATCCAATTCGGACAAGAACATATTAGAGCTTATCAGGTCTAAAAAGATCAGAATTGATCAATTCTGACCTGGTCTTGTCAGACCCTGATCAAGCCCATACCACCACCACCCTTCTATCTCTTTCAGTCGAAACCACCACCAACACCATCCCCTTCACCCGAAACCACCACCACACTTTTCTTCCTTTGATTCAACGCCACCGGTTCACCACCACCATCCTTGTCTTTCTTTCAGGGACACCACCACCAGCCACCACTTTTCCATTCACTCACAATCAAAACCTTCGCTGGTCTTTGAAACCACGTACAAAGACCCACCAATCGAAAATTCAATATCACCAATCTAACGACCAATCCGAACCACCAAAAAAAACACACACTTCACCTGTCTTCGATCTAACTTACAACCTAAACTTCGATCTACATCTTCGAGACCAAAACAAACCACCACTACTCTTATCTTTTCGATGGTGTTGGGCCTGTCAATCTTGGGGTGTAGTCGTGGGAGTGGTCAATTAACGATGAAGTGGTCATGGAGGCCTAGTTTTGGGGTGATTAGACTGGCGATTAGGTTTCAGGGGTGACGGTGGAGAGGTGGCGGCGCCAACGAGGGGATAGGGAGGGTAGGTGGTTGTTTTGTGTGGTGGTTGGGTGCTTGTATGGAAGGTAGGGAAAGGGAATGGAAAAGATTGGGTGGGTGTGTGTGTGTGGGGGGGGGGGGGGGGGGTTGGGGGGGGGGGGGGGGGGGGGGGGTGTTGAGTGTAGAGGACTTTGGGCTTTGGGGGAATGAGGAGGGGAATGGAAATGGAAAAAAAAAATGCTTTACAAACGACAACAAAGAAATGGGGGCAGTTGATTCCCATTTCCTTTGATTACTACCTCCAACCAAATGGCCCTTAATAGTATAATATTATCCAAAACAATAAAAATAAATAAAATAAAATCCAAAAACAAAAGTGAGATTTATTTGTAAACATGGTTCCAAAAGTCTCTTAGCAAATTTGCAATTGCTTACTCCGTGATCCCATTTGCTTTGGAAGGTAATAAAAAACCTTTGATTCTCAAATACATAGCCAGTTACAAGCCATGGGATATAAAAGGGACTATCTTACAAAGCTATAAGTTATCTCATTATGTATCCAAAATATATCTACAATAATTACCTTTAATCATTTAATTTGTCTTATTAGTTGCTTCTTTATAACTAAAGAATGACCTAAAGTGACCCTCACTTGCTCATCATAACTCAAATTAAACATTAAGAACAATAAAGCGACAAATTGATTGCAATTTTAAGGCAACTAAAAGTCAAACAATAATGATTGTAAGGAGTGTTAAGGTCACTTAAAGTAGTTTTACAACTTTATCTATATAAGATACTGCGTCAAAAGCAGTTATCCCAAGAGAGTTTTAAGCAAATATTCTGTAATCATAGGGGTAAAGCAAGCAAAATCAGACTTTAGTCTATTTGAGAAAAGTCAGGTCACATCACAAGTATGCGGGACAGTATTGGCCTACATTATGCTCTTTAACAGAATATTGCAGTGCGTGCAGTACTTCAAGACTGGGAGAGGATGCATAGTAAATAGCTATGCAGTGTGCAATTATAATATAAGTATATTTATCAAACCTTGAACATTAATTAACTTTGAAATTCTGACAAATGTATGTTCATCACCTGCGCGAGACGAGTTCCATGACCATTTGGAGCTAGGAGAACAAGCCCATGCCAAGCATCTCTAAAACCAACAACTTCAATTAGGCCATCATCGACATAGGGAAGAGTCAAATCTCTCTGCAAACCAGGTATCAACACATTTTTCCATGAGAAAAATCCGGAAAATATAGGGGTGAAGGGAATGGGCATAAGTTATGTAATCAAAATATTCAAGCAGCAGGTAAGGACATACATCTCGCAATTTATTCTTGTTTGGGGTGCCCCAAGGATTTAGTCCACCAGAAAAACTTGGCAAGTTGAGGCATACAATGGACCTGATACTGTATGTTAAAAAATAAAAAAATATATAAATATATATAAAAAAAAAAAAAAAAAAGTTAGTTGGCTAGATAATTTTAATGATCAAACACAACATGATATATATTACACAGTAATTTGGTATCTGAGATGCTATTTCAAAATACTAAATTTAGCCCGCATATCGACCTAAACTTCCTATTTACCTTTGACCCTCTTTATCAACTCTAACCCACCATCAACAAATTCACCACCATTATTTTCACTAGTAGCTCCACTACCACTACAACCACACCACATGCCTAAAGTTGGCCTGGCCCATCAATTTGCCCATAGCCGCTGCCACCACTTTGCACATACCTGCTATTTTTGTCAAGTTACAGAGTGGATCATCTCTGTCTTAGTCAAAATAATTGATGAAGAACCGTTGACAAGGTTTTTTTAGTACCAATTAATCCAGGTGATCAGCCTTTGGATAAGATGATTGACAGCAGGGCAAATCTTTTTGATCCAGACGGTTGAGGCTTTTCACAAAACAAAAAGGAAATGTGTGGTGATTTTAATGGCAATGGAGGTTTAGTTAAAGAGTAGGGGTGATGATAGTGATTTAGTTAATGGGAATTGCTGAAAGTTTATGTCAAAATGCAGGCTAAACAAAGTAAATTGTGGACGTGAAATAGCTATCCCCGCTAGTATTAAGGAGAGCAGACGTTTTCTAATCATTCTATGCAACCAAATTAAGTTGCAAACACTTTTATTGTTTGACACTAACATCCTGGCAATCATAAAGGGAGTGAAAACCTTTTGTTTGGTTTTCTTGTGTCTATAGGAAAATCATAGATAACAGCCACATTGCAGTCATATTGTCATGCCATTCAAGAGGCAGAGAATAAAGGTATATAAAAACATATAGAGATAGATGCTTATTGGTTTCTCAGTGAACAAAGATAATAGAGATAATAGTTACAATAAAAAATTTTGGATGAGACAATTTGACTATCAAGCCATTTAACTTTACACCAAAAATTAATTTTGAAACCCGTACAACGCAAGGACTAGTACAATATTTTAAATTAAAATATCGACATATATTATCTTATAAATATCAATTTTTATCACGAAATATTATTAGAAAAATAAATTTTATTCAACTTTAAATGCACATTATATGTGAGTAAACTTTTATCTATTTTAAACATCTTTTATTAGCAATACGAGTATACGTCTATAGTCGATACATTTGATTAAAAGTATATTTTTTCATCTTTAAATGCCTCATTTCTAATGTATGTACATAGTATAAAGAAAATTCTTGTTGTTTACTCATCAATCATATTAATCCAATGGATTCCAATCATATTTTTTTGAATAAAATACAAATTAAAAATTATCTTCCAAAACATCCAATCAATTTTTAAATAATTAGTAATTATACATAATTATCAAAATTATCTTTTTGGTAATCCAATCATATTTTAAATAGACAATTACACTTATTCCTATTTATAATTATCAAAATTATCTTTTTGGTAATCCAATCATATTATAAATAGAAAATTACACTTATTCCTATTTATTTAATAGGAAAGGAAAACAAATTTATCTTTTTTCATCCCATCACATTTTTAGACATATAATTATGCATAATTAAAAAAAAATAATACTCACAATGTTTTATTATTTGACACTATGCACCTAGTCTGGGTTCTCGAATTGTTGTTAATGATGATTGTAGTTAGTGGTTCGTGTTGAATGGGGGTGATTTATGGCCGGGATGGCAGAAAGGGTGGTTTCGGTGGTGGATGGGCTTTGTTGGAAATGTGCTTTTGGAGGGTGGGTGAGCTAGAGAGTGGTGGTGGTGCTGCTGGTGCTGGTGGTGGGAGTCTAATTTAATTGTTAAAAGCTAGATGGTGGGTTTTTTTTAATAATGTTGAATGAGCTAACCAATAATAAGGTGACACATTGATCCTTTTACCTGATTAACAGATTAAGAAAAGTTTCAAATTAATTTGAGAAGACATCCCCTACAACATTCACTCATATATATAGGATCATCTTATGGTTTAAACTAAAACTTGCTCTACTTGAAACAACAATAAAAAAAATTATAGGAATATAGACGATATCAACAACTTAGGATTTAGGATATTGTAACTATTTGACATTATTCTAACAAACTATGTAGCTCAAACAAACTGTCATCTCTTGAAGAACACTACAAATATTTAAACCCCAAATACTCAAAACCTTACATCATATATACATAGAAGACTTATGTAATATAGGATACAATAAAATGCTAATATCACTTAAATTTAATCTAATAACTTTTTTCAAGGGTAGGAACAACAAAATTATATCACTGTTCAATGACAATGATCTAGGGGGTCGATATTTGACCTTCGTGTAATCTTGCCTTTAGTTTGCTAAATCTCGAGTTTCTTTTAATATTCTAGCTTAATAAGAATTGTACCATATTTCTTGTACAACTATATGTCCTCCATAGAACAAAACCATTCACTATGTAATATAAGTATGTCTTCATAAACACCAATATATTTGAATCATATGATTACAAGAACTCATTCATGCTTTGAAAGTTAAAGAAGCATCCATCTCCTGAAGGACCCTAAAGGAGTAAATGCCACAGATACTATGTAGAACTAAGGCATATCAGCAATGATTATCTTGAATAAACTTTGTATTAGGTTCCTTACCTGGGAGGAATATGGAGTTCTTCCCATTGAGAACCAGGCTTCTTCATGATCTTCACTTTTGATAGTTGTGCAATATTCCTGTGATGGAAAAAAATTGTATATTACTATACACACATAATTTTTTACTTTTTACTCTACAAGTACACACGGGCCAATGTTGACAGCCCTATATCAGGATCAACTACCCAACCCACCCGGCTACTCCTCATCTCATCTCCCAAAGGAGCTATCAACTCTTCTATCTATATCAATCACTCAGCTTACTTGATCAAACAGTAGCAATTTATTTGTGAGTAAAAAGTTCCAAAGTATAGGTATAATCAACGATGAAACAAATAGCATCTGACATATTGAGGAAATAACAAAAAGCATACTTACTTGTCTGCTGGATGAAAAAGGGAGGCAAAAAACCAGCCTTGCGTACACCCAAGTTTAGCATATGTGCTCTGCAATATATCGAAAGGGCAACTCAATGTTGCAATTACTATACAATCACCAACAAAACACTAAAAAGAATAGATGGGTGCCAAGTAAAAATACTGAATACTAGAAGACAAGTACAATTTAATTTTCAATAGTCAAGAGACTATGTTTTGCATTAACATTAAATTTCAAAAGATAATATATATATATATATATATATAGTGAGAGAGAGAGAGTGTGTTTGATATAAAGGACTTGAATAATGTTACCCTGACACTCTCATTAACCTCAAAAAATGAGTGTCGTACCATATCATGTCGGACACGACACTCTACCCGAATACTCTTGTTTTACTATAAACTTACCTTTTTCTACAAAATGGTCGAGTCCGAAAATTGGACACTTGAATCCGAGTAGACACTTGATATGGGTAACATATATATATGGAGCACTACGAGGATCAGAAGAAAAACCAACATATGGCTTTTATTGACTTGGAGAAGGCTTATGATAAGGTACCGAAGGAAGTGCTATGGTGGGATCTTACAAGGAAAAGTACCAAAATCATTTGATTGAGTTGGTAAATGTGTTGGATTTCCTTACAAAGGTCTTAGGTTCGATTCTTCTTAGAATTATATTTTTGGTTGAATGGTTGAGTGTAGCTTACGTGTCATGCAACATGGCGCAGTGGTTGGGTATATCTTAAATGTCTTACATACGTAATTTTGTTGAGAATTGGTGAGGTTTACGTGGCGCACTTGCGTTGTCTCAGACGTATTGTATGATTAAAGCACTAAAATTATGTTTATAAATGTAAATTAAGGTTTTAAAAACTACAGTTAGGGCTGTCTTTTTACTTAAAGTTTGATTAATACTTGACTTATTTGGATTTATTCCCTAAAACAATTACGAAAACTTCTCAATGAGTTTGGACTTGTAAATCAGATATTTTAGGTTAATAAACTATTTCAGAATTTATCATAATTCAAAAAGGCTCTCTTCATGCCCTAACGGAAAATTTTCTGCATATAATGACCTACATTTGCTAATTTATAGTGTAAGTGCTTGGGAAAATTTATTAAAAATATAGGGAATGCTGGAAAAGTTTTAGAGGTCACTAAGGTTTAAAATTTGGAACTAGTTAAGTATTTAATTGTTTCGAATAACTCCAAATCTTTAAATAGCGGTTTGGCCAAATGAATATATGATTCTTCTTGCTTATCACAAATTTCCAGAATATATAAATAAGTTTAAATGAGGCTTTGGCTTATGGAAAAGGTGGTTTTTGGAATTTAGGCCTATAAGTGTGGTCTTATATGTTAACTCTAAAGTTCCACCTCAAAACCTTTTGACTAACATTTTTATGGCTTAAACAGAGGGTTTTCCTTGGGTTGTATGAGCAAATTTGTTTTGTTTGTTTCATGTTCGAATTGATTTGCCTCAAGTGACATAACAAATGGTATTGTTGTTATTCACTAACATGCATGCAGAGAGTTTAGGGTTGGAAAAGGTAGGTGAAATAATATTGCTCAGTAATGGCATGTTTCAATAACTTGAGAAGAAAGCCATAAGTCTTTAGACGAGGTTGGTTGACTCAAGTCAACAAAATTCCGTTTATGAGTAAATGGTTGCCATGCGTTTTGAGGCTCATTTTAAGTGAGGAACATAAAAGGAATGTGTGTGAATTGTTTGTAATGTGTGCTGTTGGTTGTGAGTCAAACACTCTACTAGCTAATCTTGAAAAGTGAAAGATGGAAGCAATTGTGCTTCTGTATTAGTCATGTGTCTTTACTAATTGATCAGTGCGTCACTATTATACCAGCAATGTTTTTACACATATTTAAAGAGTTAGTCGAGGTTTCATACTAGCTATGGTAACAAAGTCGCGCCCATTTGTTATTCGTGTCTCCTAACAAGGTGTTATGGGAATCATGCGCCACAAAAAACTTGGGAACTCACCCACAAACACAATATAAAACAAATAGCAAAATATGATAATAAAGAGACACGTGTTTATGAGGAAATTTAGATTTCCTTCCCACACAATAAGTATTTTATAATTAAATCCTTGCAAAATAAAACAATAACCCTCTAGATGATTAAATACCATTAAAATTATCATAATTTTTAATAAGCCTAAAGCCTCTTAAGAGGCTACCTAACCTAAAAAGTAAAAACTCACATTAATTAGAAATTTAAGTGCTACCTAAACGAAAAAACCTATCAAGTTTCCTAATTGCAACCAAATCTAATTAGGAAATAAAACGTCATGATGCAGAATTTGGATGGGTTTATGATTTCATGTGAATTTTATGGAATGGATGTGGTTGTGATAAATTGACGAGTGGTGGAGTAAATATGGAGGAGCAAAACAAAATACAACTCAAACTCTTGCAAGGATTACGAATCTCTTATTGATACTAGATCAACAAGATCAAATTTGAAAAGTTAATTCAATCACACAAACTTAAGCGAGCATAAGCACTTTAATCAACAAAAGACAAATTAATTTATTGATGAAACAAAGAGAATTTATAGGTAAACAACCCTTGCCATCAGACATAACTAACTAGAGCACTAAAGAAGATGAAGATCAACAACTAAACTCCTCAAACAGACACTAAAAACAAGTGGGCTCTAAGTAAAATAAACCTAATCAAACATGATTTCCAGCTACAGTTTGGGGAAAATAGCCTCAAATTACACACGTCTAATTATTTCTAATTTTTCCCATATTTTCCTTTCAAAGTAGATTGGATAAGTTTCCCAACGCATATTCACACGCCTTCAAACTCAAAATCGCGCAAGCTGAACAATTTGCATGGAAGCAAAATCTAAAATTCTTCATGAAAAGCGCCAAAAACTCTTCAAGATCGAATCTTTTAATCAAGCTTCCTTCAAGAATATGATCTTAATGCATTGTAGATCCAAGTATGCTAAAAAAAAAAACCCTAAAGGTTACTTGAAAAAACCCCCTTAATTGAGATAGGACCTGATAGGCATAAGCTTTACTAGGAAAGCACTAAACATATGTGAGTTGTTGCCTTATACTAATATCATAACCCCCCCTCCCCCTCCCCCTCCCCGGCACGATAAACACTTGCCTCAAGTGTTGTCAAAGCATAGGATCAAATCTTGTTGCTTAAATTACACATAAACACCTCTTCACAACAATGTTTGGAACATATCATAATCCTCTCTATGTACCACTTTGAAAAGACCCTCTTCCATGTTCTCCTCTTTTCCATGTAATATTTAATAAAGTCATGGTTTATCTAATGCACACATAATCACCAATATCAAATGGAGGTTTTTGAGTAATTTATAGCCTCCTTTGTTGTTCCATTGCTTTGCGTATTTTCTTATTCATTCCCTTAAAGTTACAGAGTGTAACATAAGAATCATCTACCTTAGCTTCATCCTTCACTTTACTCAATTGCTTATGGACTTGGGTGGTAATGAAAGCAAATTCAACCTTTTTCCTTCAAGTTTCATCGTATAAGTACTTGTCTTGCCATAATGTACAACATCACATTTCCAAGGTCTTCCAAAGAGTACATACAAGCTGTAATAGATAGAACATCACAACAGAGTTCATTTTTTAACTCACCAGTTGTATAATTTAGAAGAGCTTGCTTCTTCACCCAAAGTGTTCCTGAATGTGAAAACAATGAGAGTTTACAGGACTTAGAATGATCTCTTGTTTGAAACCCTAGAGTATCCAACATCTTAGTAGAAGCTATGTTTGTGCATGATCCACTATCAATAATCAAAGAGCAACTTCAATCATTCACCACGCAACGTTCATGAAACAAATTCTCCTATTGCTCCTGATGTTGTGTTGTTAATGGTTATACACTAAGCATGGCACGCAGAGTTAGGGTATTGTAATCCGGGTTGGTGATCTAATGGCATCATAAACTTCATGCAATTCGTCGCTCTCCCTATAGTCACCCAAAGCAAGTAATGGTTCTTCTTACCCAATTAACTTCAGGGTTTCTAATTAGTGGTGGTGAGTATGGGGATTTCGAATGGGGGGTCTCAAAAGGCTAGTTTTGGTTTTGGAGTGGGTTTCTTTTTACGGGTTTAATTTGGCCCAAATAACATTTAAACCTTAAAAAAATCATAAATAAATAAAAATATAAGTAGTCGATCTAAAAGCCATAAAAGTATTTTAGGCGTAGTATGATCCCTTGTTTCCAACCCTAAAGTATCTACTATCTTAGTAGAAGCCACATTTGTGCATGATCCACAATCAATAATCAACAAGCAACTTCTAACGTTCACCATGCCACATTTATAAAAAAAAAAATATATATATATATAAAAAAAAAATTCTCTTTACTAGTGATGAGTTGTTGATGGTTGCACAATAAGCACAACACACATAATTACGGTATTGTGAGCTGGGCAAGTGAAGAAATTGCATCATAAACTTCATTTAATTCATCATTCTCCATATTGTCACCTAAGCAAGTAATTGTTCTTCTTCCCCCTAATGCCTCCATCTTCATGTAAGCAGTATTAACGACATAATTTTCACGCCTATTCACCATAGCTTTTTGCTAGGACAATGAGTTCAAGCAACAACTCTCGTATGTTTATCGCTTCCCTAGTTTAGCTTCTACCCATAAGGTTCTTCCTATCACAATTGAGGGGTTTTCCCTATTAAAGGCTTAGGATTTTTTATCATACTTGGTCTACAATGCATTAAAATCACATTCTTGAAGGAATCTTGATTAAAGATTCAATCTTGAAGAGATCTTGGCGTTTAACATGAAAAATTTCAACTTTCGATTCACACAATTCGATTTACATGGTTTTTGAGAGAGTATGAAGATGTGTGAATATGCGTTTGAAAGCTTATCTAATCTACTTTGAAAAAAAAAAAAAACAATAGGAAAAATTAGATAAGATTAGGCATGTGTAGTTTCAATTTGTTTCACTCAAATTTTGTAGCTAAAAATCAAATTTTGATATGGTTAATTTTACTTAAAGTCCAAGTATTGGTTAGTGCGTGATATAAGTATTTAATTGATAATTTTTGTCTTCTTTAGTTAGGCATAATGGCAAGGGTTGTTTGCCTATAAAAACTCTTTGTTTCATTGATAAAATTAAAAGTGTGTTTTATTGATCAAAAATCGTGAGTTTTGGCTTTTTTTATTTTAACCTTAATAGTTGTCTTCACTATAAGTAAACTCGTTATCACAAAATTATACTTCTTTGGGAGAGATGTCCACAAGATTATTGTCTTGTCTTCATCATCAATCTTCGCATCCAAACTCGCCAATTAGGTGATCAAGCCACTAAACTTATATAGACGATCATATAGTGAACGAACATCCTCCATCATGAGCAAATAAAGATCCTTTTTCAAGAACAACTTGTTTGTAAGTGACTTTAATGCGTACACCTTGGTCAACTTATCCCACAAATTCATAGCCGACAAGATGTTGTATTTGATCTCCGGTGTAAGGGCCAATTGAATCATACTAGTAGCACGAAGTCGCATGCTCTCCCACTTGTCCTTATCCACCAAATTAGGTTTCTTATCTTTTAAAGTCTTATCCTCCATCATGGTTTACACACTCATAATGAGCAAAAAGTAAGCATTTAGTGCTTGTAGATAATGAGTGCTTCAGTAGGTCCCACAAGCGAAATCTTGGAAAAGGTGAAGTGAACAAAGGGCACCTACACTAACCAAATAATATATATATATATATATATTGAGGAGCATATAGAGCACCACATGGTTTTACCTTTTCTAAACCAATCATGCCCAACATAATTACTTTCTTTTTTATTTAAATAGTTCTCTTGCCACGCAAGTAAATTGAACCAATCATATAAAAGATAGATAATATTAAACGCCAAATAAGCAAATTTAACCAATGAAATTATAAAAATTAAATAAATTAATAAAAACTCTACCAAATGTGATATATTAATCAATAAAAAAATAAAAAATAAAAATATTAAAAACATAAATATATACATTTACCCTTTCTTGGACAAAAGGAAATGGAACGAAAGAAAGAGAAGAGAAAAAAAGGGTATGGCAAGGGGAGGGAGAGGAGGGGATCCATTTTCCCTACTCCTATAAGAAACATCATCTCACCCATTTTCGAGAGATTTGAAGGGAACTTGAAGTTTCTCTTTCTCACACCCTTTCCTTTCCCTCCCCCTCCCTCCCTTTCTCTCCTACTTTTCTATCCAAACAAAGCCCAAGAGATTTCAAGGGATAAAAATATTATGCAATATAATTATTAGTAATTTACACGTCGAGACGAGTCTAATAAGAACTCATATGACTATATTTAGTCTTACATATAAGTGAAAGTTAAGATAATGTTTCAATAGGACACATGTAAATAGTATCAAATATTATCAACACTTAAAAAATATTGTAAAGATAAATATATATGTTAGGAGATTTTAAAAATAAAATAATTGTTAAGATAAATATATGTGTTAGAGTTTTCACGATATAAAAAAATAGAAAAAAAAAAATATTTACTTGCCCTTGCATCGAACAAGTTTCAAAGCTATATCTTACCTATGTTTCAATTTATTTGCAACAAAGTGGTTAATACAACAACAACAACAACAACAAAAATTCCCGCCTAAGTCCCAACTTCTAGGCAAAATTTATTTGTGTGGTAAATACTACAACAACACCAAAGTGTAAGAGGAATTGCAAAAGTCATCTGCAAACTCACTTCTTTCCAGTAGAGCTAAATTCAATTGTATCCCCAACAACCTTATATCTCTACCAACAATCATCATTCAAGTTTGCTTAGGGCCTCCTCTACCTCTCTTCATTCATCCTATCGCCACCCTTTTATCGTAGTGTTATTCAATCCCTGTCTTAGGCAATTTTCTTTAGAACTTAAACTGAATTGAAATATATTAAAATGAATATAATACGCTGACACAACAGTCAATAAAAAGGATTGAAACGAACTTAATTGAAAATAAGCTCAAAAGAATAGGCCTTTGTATGTCTAAAACATCTTAGACAGAATTACCTCATATTATCCTCAATTAAAGCAACCCCTAACTTTCTTCCTAATAATCTCATTCCTTATTTTATCCTTTCTTGAATGCCCACGCATTCAATATAGCATACACATCTATCTCACTCACAATATGAAGATGATAAAACCTCAATGCCCATCATTTTGTTCCATAAAACAATGCACTCATCTTATGCCAGCTTAATGGTTGTGTGGTAGACTTTACCCTTTAATTTATGGGGCATATCCAAATCACATACAATTTTGGAAGCTCTCTTCCACTTCAACCAACCAGGTTTGATCCTTTGTGCCACATCCTTTTCGAATTCACCATCCTTTTGAATAATGCATCCTACCGAATGAAATCAGAATATTAAGCACTCTTTTCACTCTTTTATAAGCGGAAAATGGAGGAAGAAAAATAAAATTGCATATGATGAGGAGAGAGATAGGGAGAAATGACAAGAAAAAAATAATAGAGCAAATAATTTGTAGCATCAATTTATGGATGATGTTGCAAATGAGTTGAAACAGATGTAGTACTAAGCATAAAATCAAAAGGATGAGGGGAATTATTTGAACGAGGCTGAATACAACAATAAAAATGTCCGTAACAATTAACAAGTGTATTAATTAAAGGTCAAAAGAAAATGACTAACTTGATTGACTAGCTGGTTTTTAAATTTTTCAGGATTTAACTTTCTTTCCGAATGAAATGCGTACGACACCTGGGCATCCATCCCTGTAGATTTAAAAACGTAAAGAAAAAGAATATAAGTAATGCACCAAAATTGAATAGCCAACAACAAATTTGACAAGTGCATATACTCAAAATTCAAATAGATAATTACATCTATTTTAATTATCGAATTCACTTTTTGGATATCAAACATATAAATATGATTAACAATAGGGATAAAACCACAACAAAAAACAAAAGATACACAAGGGAAGCATCAGAGAAATGCTCTATTATATTACAAAGTCATTTAGAAATGGTGATTAGAGAGATAGGACCAACACACAAGAACCTGAATAACACAACAATTAGTTATTAAAAAATTTCTGATTGAATGTCTATGGAAGGGAGGGGAGCAAACGAAATAATGAAGCAAACCATCATCCAAAACTTGATATTCTTGTCATATGTGAAGAATATATCAAAAATTTCTATCATGGTGGGGAAATTTATAATGTACAACAATTTGGCTACTCCTACTATATGAAATAAAATTCTAGGTTTTGAAAAATTGACATAAATTTATTAGAAGAAAGTTGCGACGGCAAAGATGCATAAGCTACATTGCATGTGTTGGCATATAAGAAAAAATAAAATAAAGAATGACGTCATTGGGACTGAAGAAAGCTTCAGTTTTCATGTAGAAGATGAAGTTCACATATATTAGAGAGAGAGAGTTTTGCTAGAGAGAGAAAAAATCATCTTATTTCTTATTATCAATGTTTATTTTCACAGAAAACGTATTATTACAAAGATGTGTACGTATTTATAGTTCCTAACTACCTCAACTAGGAAAATGACTAAAACACCCTTATACTCCCATACCCCCCCTCAAGTTGGGAGGTGGATGACCTGAAGGGGAAGACAACCCCAACTTGGACAACAATAAATTGAACTGAGGTGAGCACATGCTTTTAGTAAACACATCAGCTAGTTGAGACTTAGTAGGCAAATAAGTCAGTTGAAGCAAACCCTCTAAAACCTTATCACGAGTAAAATGACAATCGATCTCTATGTGTTTAGTACGCTCATGAAAAACTGGATTCCGTGCAATGTGAAGTGCACTGACATTATCACAATGCAGCGTGATAGGTTTCAAGTTTCGCAATCCTAACTCCTCAAGCAAGCGCACAACCCAAGTCACCTCAGAAGCAGTGGAAGCCATAGCACGATACTCTGCCTCACAAGAAGACCTGCTCACAATACTTTGTTTCTTTGACTTCCAAGAACTAGGAGAAGAGCCAAGCATCAAAACAAAACCTGTGATAGACCTTCTAGTGTCTGAACAGGCTGCCCAATCAGAATCTGAATAGGCTTGCAAAGTCATAGCTTCACCACCTTGTAACTTGATACCAACACCTAATGAGTGTGCTACATACCGTAAAGTGTGATGTAAGGCAACCAAATGAGGATCTCTAGGATGTTGTAGAAACTGACTTAAAGTTTGTACAGCATAAGCCAAATCTGGTCTAGTATTAGTGAGAAAATTCAGTTTGCCAACTAAAGAACTGTAATGCTCAGGATCTGATAACAAATCCCCTGTTGTAGAATCTAATTTAAGATGTACAGGCAAGGGTGTAACAGCTTTCAAGGAAAGATCCAAACCACAACCTCCAATCAGCTCTCTAGAAAACTTAGTTTGAGTAAGAACAAAACCATGATCCAACTCCCCCACTTCGATGCCTAAAAAATAATTCAAGCGCCCAAGATCTTTAATGCTAAAAACAGAATGCAGGTGATCTTTCAACTGAGTCACAACCATTACATCATCACCAGTAACCAAAATATCATCTACATAAACAGCTACCACTGTAATACTTCCCTGGGCATGCTTGATGAAAAGACTATAGTCATTTATGGACTGTGTATAACCTAGATGTAACAACTCAGTCAACAATCTAGAAAACCACTGTCTTGAAGCTTGCTTAAGACCATATAAACTCTTGTGCAACTTGCACACCTATCCTTCCTTATGAGGAACCCCTTGAGGCACTTTCATATAAACTTCTTCAGAAAGGTCGCCATGAAGAAAAGCATTGTTCACATCCAATTAATTAACAATCCAACGTTTGTGAGCAGCATATGCCAATAAGCATCGAATGGTGGTCATTTTCACGACAGGAGAAAAGGTTTCCTCATAATCCAAACCATACTTTTGATTAAATCCATTAGCTACAAGGCGAGCTTTACATCTTTCTAAAGAACCATCAGCCTTGAGCTTCACCTTATACACCCATTTACTCCCAATGGCTTTTTTGCCTGGTGGCAAATTTACCAAACTCCATGTGTTATTGTGATGAAGAGCTGCCAATTCCTTATTCATAGCTTCTACCCACTGAGGATCGCTAGCTGCTTCACCATAATTCATAGGCTCCTTAATGTCACAAACTTGACTCAAAAAAGCATGATGTTGAGAAGTATAACTATCTGAACTCACCATGTTACACCAATGAAACGAGGTAGCTAAATTGCAGTAATAATCAGACAAGTGCCCAGGAGGTTTATGGGGTCTGCTTGACTGTCTAGGGATTGAGAGTACAGAAGACATATCAATAACATCTGAACCTGTGTCTAAAGTAGTAGTAGTAGTAGTAGAAGAAGAAGAAGAAGAAGAAGAAGAAGGAGAAGAGGAAGAAGAAGAAGGATTTGGGTGTTGTTCTGGTGATGTAAAAGAAGAAGAAGAAGAAGAAGGTGTATCATCCGAAAAAAAAGAAATAGAAGACAAAGGCTGAAAAATAGCAGGAGATTTTGAGGAAAAGGAAGAAATATTATGAAAGGGTAAATGTTTCTCATAAAAAATAATATCTCTACTGATAACAACCTTCCCAGTTTCCAACACCAAAACTTTATAACCTTTTTGGGTGACTGAATAACCAAGAAAAACACCAGCAGTAGCTCTAGGATCTAACTTTTTTCTTTGCACTTTGGAGGTGGAAATATAACATAAGCATCCAAAAACCTTGAGTCTATCTAACATAGCTGATTTCCCAAAAAGCTTGAAGTAAGGTGTATCATACCTTAATGGTCTAAGGGGCATCCTATTGATCAAATAAGCAGCACTTAGAATGCAGTCTCCCCAAAACTTTTCTGGCACTTGTGAATGAAAGAAAAGTGCTCTTGCAGTTTCTAGCAGATGTCTATGCTTGCGTTCTACCACACCATTTTGCTCTGGAGTATTGGAACAACTTGTCTGATGTATAATACCCTTTCTATTGTAAACCTCTTTCAGTCTCCCTTCTGTGAGCTCAAGAGCATTATCAGATCTAATCGTGCATACATGGGCATGAAAATGTACCTCAACATAGGTAAGAAAATCAATCAATACATCCACCACATCAGATTTATACCTCAATAAATGTACCCAAGTACATCTGCTAAAATCATCAACAATTGTTACAAACTGAGAACACCTTGTATAAGTTTTTGTATGATATGGACCCCATAGGTCTACATGTATCAATTCAAAATTCTTAGTAGTGAAACTCTCACTTTTTGGAAATGGCAATCTAGTTTGCTTAGCCTTGTGGCAGACCTGACAAAAACTGTCTTGCATACAGTAAAACACTGAACAATCTGGTAAAAGAAATTTGAGTTGCTTAAAAGGTAAATGTCCTAATCGCAAATGCCATAATTTTGCTGATTCCACAGAAGCGCCACAAGCTACTAATGATGAAATTGGAACTCCCATGGAGTCTGATAACTTGTAAAAGCCATTATGAGCATCACCAAGAGGCATCAAAAGCTTTGTGTGAGAAAGGTCCTGTAGGTAACATTGTTTGTGAGTAAAACACAATTGTGTTCCCAAATCCTTACAAAGCTTGTGAACAGATATCAAATTAAATTTGAACCCGGGAACATGTAATACATCCTTTAAAACTATCCCATTAGACAATTCGACAGTCCCAACATGTTGAATTTGTACCTTAGTTCCATTGGGTATAATGATATATTTATCAGAACAAAGTATTGGTCCATATGTGGAAAATAAACTCAGCTCACTACACATGTGATCAGTTGCCCCTGAATCCAAAAGCCATGTACTGTTTGAACTAGAAAATAAACAGGTTGTACCTGACATCAAGTGTCCTGGAGTTGTCTCTGCATCATGTGACACTAAGTTGGTAGCTACTGCTGCACTATGCCCTTCTTCATGAGTATTGCTGGATCCTGGTCCTTGTTGTTGAAGCAAGGACACTAAATGATTATACTGTTCTAATGTAATTTTGTCGGAGTGATGAATATTAGGTAGTTGATTGTCATTCACCAAACCTTCATCATCCCTCACCATTGCTGCCACTCTCCTGTCTTTAGAACCTTTGTATCCTTGTGGATATCCATGTAACTTCCAACACCTTTCATTACTATGTCCAAACATCTTGCAATGTGTACAAAAGTAATGTGAAGTACTTCTCTTATTCCCACTGAGTCCACCTCTATAAAAATGATGACCAACACTTCCTCTCGCAGTACTATAACCTGACCTTCCAGTTGCCGAAGCAGGAGTCATAATCTTCTGGTCACCTTCTCTCTTATGAGTAAAGTCACTTTCAACTCTCTGACTTCGATTAGCCACAAAAACCAAACTCTCAGATTGAGATCTCTCCTGTTGCATATCCTTATGTTTCTCTTCTTGACAGAAGATTCTATAAACCTCACTCACTTTAGGAATGGAAGACATCATCAACATGTTTCCTCTTATGACAACAAACCTTTCATTCAACTTCATCATAAACTGTAAGGTTCTATGTAGTTGTTCTCTATCATATACTCGTTTTATAAGATTACAAGTACAAGAATTGCATTCACAATAAGGTATAGGACTAGCCTCCTGCAACTCATCCCAAACAGTTTTGAGCTCTGTATAAAACTCAGCAACAGAAAGATTACCTTGCTTCATATCTCCAAGTTTCTGTTCTAGGTCAAAAATCTGAGTAATAGGTGTAACTCCATATCTTTCCTCAAGATCCTTCCAAATTTCTCTCGCCGTACGAAAACACATAATACTTTTCTTAATTCCAGAATCTAGATTTGCATGTAACCAACTTATCACTAAAGCATTACATCGTTTCCAAGCCTTCAATTCAACAGAATTATTAACAGGCATCACCAAAGTTCCATCAACAAACGACAACTTATTTTTAGCTGATAAGGTGATCAACATACTGCGTTTCCAATCCACATAACCTTCACCATTAAATTTCACTGAAACTACCTGAGTAGCAAAAGAATCTGAAGGATGTATATAGTAAATTGAAGAAGGATCTTGATTAGGAGAAGAAGAAGGAAATAGCGAAGTAGTTTCGGACGACATTTCAAGAAGTAAGAAAGAATAACTATTTTTTTTTTTTAATTTGTGTGTTTAAAAAAAAATTGAATCAAAGAAAGAGAAATTCAAGCTGAATCAAAGCCTCAACAACAAGATCATTGATAAAGAAGTTGTGAAATCAAACACACAATTTCAGAATTGCAGAGAAGGTGAGTTAAGCATCGGAAATCAATGGTGATTTAACGAATTAAACTGAAATTGGAAATTGCGAAGAAAAGAGTTCGTGATTTCAAAAACTCAATTATAATCGCTTATCACGAAAGAATGAAGAAATCACGAAGTAGAAAGGCAGAGAATACCTCAACCTTCGCGAGATTTAAGCAAGTAAACGACGATTTGAAGCGTCGAAATCACCAAAACTGCCATTGTTGGCTCTGATACCATGAAGAAAGCTTTAGTTTTCATGTAGAAGATGAAGTTCACATATATTAGAGAGAGAGAGTTTTGCTAGAGAGAGAAAAAATCATCTTATTTCTTATTATCAATGTTTATTTTCACAGAAAACGTATTATTACAAAGATGTGTATGTATTTATAGTTCCTAACTACCTCAACTAGGAAAATGACTAAAACACCCTTATACTCCCATAGGGACAATGGTAGGGGTTGCATTTAATGAAGATAAGATGAGGGAAATCATCTAAGATGGATTGGTTATGTGTGACGAAGACCAAGTTACACATCGATAAGGAAAAAGGATGACATGTGAGAGGTAGAGGAAAACGGAAACAAACTTGGTGGTTATTGGGGATATGTATGTATATGACTCTTGCAATTCTTCATATTAATTCAGGTCTAGTCAACCCAATATATATTGGGACTAAGGTTTTGTTATTGTTGAGAGGTGATAGGCAATCATATCCAAGTATGACATGCAAAGAATATTACATTATATCCAAGATATTGGTGCTATAAGATATAATACTATATGAATGAGATCTGGCGAGCTAAGTCAGCTATGATATCAATGACGAAAGTTATAATTGCATGTAGTAAACCCGGTGAGGAAAATTTGTCTGATAGGGACTATACATTTATCATTCCTCCTTTTTGTTGTATTGGCTTAAAAATGACCACAAACTAAGTCAAAAGTCAAGGAAAATAGAACTGCATAACAAGAATCAAGAATGACACACTCACACCCTCCAAGACTTCATATACACAAATGAAACAAAACGAAAAAAAAAATATAAACAAAAAGAGGATAGAGCATAAGAGGCCAGCGAGTAACTCTATCTTTCACTAGTCAAGAGAAATTAGAAACATCTTATTCTTTTAGGCATAGTTTCCATAACAACAGCTCAACGCCGCTCATCCTAAGATAAGTCAGTTGATTCAAGAAAATTAGGCATCAACAGCTGTAAGGTTGTAACTAGGGCACATAATCATGATAAACAAATTTAAAATGAAAAAACAAAAAGAAAAATCATATGTCTATATCTTACATAAACAAAAAAGAAAAATTAAACACTCAAAATGTCACCACATAAAAGAGCTTTACTTTAGCAATAGAACAATCACCATCCTACCACAATAGGGGTTCCTTGAATGAAATAAAAGAAGATAATACTATCTTTTACACATAGTTTCAATAACAACAGCTCAACTCCGCTCTTCCGGCAAATATAATTTAGTTCGCTTCAAGAAAATTAGGCATCAATAGGCAATAGCTGTAACTAAGACACATAATTATGATAAACAAATCAACAAAGAAAAAAAATAAATTCTTATGTCCTTATCTTAAAAACAAAAATTAAACACTCTACATGTCATCACATGAAAGCTTTTTACCACCCAAAAACAACCACCTTCTCACCACAATAGGGATTCCTTGAATGGAAAAAATAAAAGAGGATAGCACCTAGCATTCACATTGGGAAGAGCAAGGTAATTCTACAAAGCATCACTATACAATCAATTTCAGGAGAATAAATCACCAACATACCCATGCTAAAGTAGTTCCAGAATCCACCACGAAATGTAAGGTGTCCTTCCTACAGAAGCATTTAAACATCTCATGAGGATGAGACATGATAAAAATCTAGCGCCAGAAAAATCACAGTGACAAAGCATTTAGGCCAAACCGCAGAACGAACACAGATTTGCCAAAAAGTACATAGATGACAATGTGTAAGATATTTAATCAAAGAAAACTACTTATTACATAAGTTAAATAGGTGATAAAGCATTATTCTTTTATAGAAAGTGGAACACAAACATAAACAAGACAATTAAAATAATTGCAGTAAAACATAGATACTCAATATTTCAAACAAAGTAGTGTTATTCCAAATCCATATCTTTAGGTCTATAACCACAGTAACAACCATGCTATCATTTTTTTTCTCCCAATTAAAACTAATAAATTATGACATGAAAGATATAGCAAACTTAATGTCTACGCGATAATAAATGTGCATTGATTGACAATCGACATATAGAGGATTCAAAACGTAATGATTAAGACCTGATATTTTTTAAAAACTTCAGGAAAAAAAAATAAAAAATAAAAAGATCTTTCACATTTTTTGTAAAATTCAAAGAAGACATAATATGCTAGGGATTATCTAGTTGCAAATACCATTTCATTTCTAGTAATTTTTCAAGTTTAGTTTGGTGATGCATTAGGTGTTTTTTACCAAACGTACTCTTTTCTGCCTGTATCTAAAGAAAAGTATCACCTTCATAACAAACAATAGTATGAGCAACACAAACAAATTACAAAGTTTTGCATTGGAGTTTCCAGCACGCCAGGTTTGCATCCTTTTTTTTTTATTTTTTTTTTTGAGAGGCACTAGGTTTGCATCTAGTTTACACACCAATGTGCATTCTTTCCATTACTCACCTATCCAAATGCTGAAAATCACCTAATTCTACATTTACGTAACATTAGCTTCATTTAACCTCAGTAGGTTTGGTAGATACAGAAAAATGCAACACTAACAAATCAGTTGGTACCAAACCTTTTGCATGAATGGAAATGCAACACTAACAATAAAATATACATATTTTTTTACTTTTGTATAGAGGAAAAGGAAGCCAGGGTGAAGTAAATGTACCATGTTAGAAGAATCTGTTGAAGAAACACGATGAAATGCATGTAATGAATGTGGTAGCTCAAGAGGTGCAATTGGATCAAAACTTCTTTCGGTTGGGGTCTTCATCCTCATGAGGATATGCCAACTGGAGTCGACATAGAAAAAATTATTTATCAGAATCGATTGTTTGAACTTGTTACTTTTAATCATTGCATATACTTTTATGGCAGAATTAAGAAAACAAGAATGATAAACATTGTACACAGTACAAAAGCAGTACACTGCATTGACCTTTTAAGGGGAAAAATGTTAAAAGAAGTCAAGAGTTTACTTCGGATTTTCATTGTTGTGAATCAAGTGACAAATATGGATGAAAAAGTAACAAGTATTCCCAAACAAATTTTTCTTGTATAAGCAAAATTAATAGAGCAATACATATAGAGTGGTGCCAAATATTACTTGTCAATCTTCATTTCTTTTGCCTTCATGACTTGATCCAAAAATGACCTTACAGATTGTTGATCTGTCCCAGGGTTTCTCTTTCCCTGCAAGTCATGAGTGTACATTAGTTTACAATCTAGAACTATTCATAGAAGTTGTCAATCAAAATAATAGGTGACCAAAGCAAACGAATACAAAATTGCAGACCCTAGTTGAGAAGGGAAAACTATTAAAGAAACAGCAAATGGCAATTATTTGTGAAAGTAACAAATAGCCCTAAGGGCTAAGTATAAGCATTTAATATAGTCTATAATTGGTAATGATTGGTGAACGTAAATAAAAATTACACAAGCAACAATGTAATTAATGCTTCAATTGAAAAATTACTTCTATTTTAAGCAATTTTCCTATTTTTAATTATAGAACAAAAATTAACTTCTACAGATGATACTAGATTCATTACCCAGCCAAATGCAAAAGGGAGATTGTTTCCTGTTCCGAGGGGCATAGTAGCAATAGGAGGAGCATGAGACAACTTCAAGTCGCATAGAACTCCAAGAAGCCATCCAGCTGTACCATCACCACCAGCAACCTAAATGAGCAACCATACATACATCAACAAAATGCAATCATCATAGTCGTAGCCCACAACATACATGACTAAAAACATATAAACTTACAATTATTCTTAGTTTCTCTTGGATCTTAAAAGCCAAATCATCTTCCTTCTGTTTTAGTCTTTCGAGATTGAGATAGAACACACTTAGAAAATTATCAGGAGCTTGGTCCAACAAATCGACTACCTTAATTTCGACAAACTATTCAGGTAAGGCATCAAACTCGGAATCCAAACATTTCAGTACAAAATCCAACTAAAAGCGCACCTGATTTTTGTTTAAAAGTGATCGATACGTATTAAGAAGATTCCCACCAAGCTGACCACCACTTTTAGAGTTAACAAATACAATTACAGGACACTGAGGAATATCTAAATGTTCCTCGGGGGGCTCAGAATCTGAATTAATTATATAATCAGGAATCCAAAACTCCTTTAACAGTCCATTTGACTCAAGATTCTGATCCTCCATGCTATCATTCAACTGCACACATTACATCAACTTGTCAACCTCATACATCATTTACCACAGATTATATCTACTACCTCTGTACCATATTACATCATTTAAAATGTCAAATCATTGTGACTAATATGTTACGAATGAAAAATGTCAAATCGTTAACCACAAATTAAACTAACAAAATCTACTCCCTCCTTAACAATATTAAGAACAGCTACTATGTTACAGAGGTAGTAATTATATCCAAACGTAACGATCATAATCACATAGACACCGATATAATTCAAGATCATCCGTCATTATATATCCAAAAACAACATTAATCTCACATTAGCAATGCAACAATTTTTCAATATGAATTAAAATAAAACAAAAAAAAAAAAGTCTACGAAACTGCACAGAGTAAATTCTGTAAAATTTTCAGAAAAATTATTTTTAGAAATGCAAGATTTAGGAATTAAATTCGCCAAGTTTTACCATGTGATGTAAAGGAGCATACAGGGGATCATCAAGAGAAGAATTATGAGAACGACAAAAGAAGCAATTCTTGAATGATTTAGTGATATTCAAATAATGTTGACCCATAATAAAATGCATAACAATTATTATAAATTGGTATTTCCACGAATTCCTCCATCGAAAGAAATTAATGTGTGTTTGAGAGGAGAAAATTACCTGTGTAAGAAAGAGAGAATGATGAAGAAGCGACGTATCAGGAGGAGAGAGAAAAAGAAGTGGGAAAAAAAATTAAATTAAATTAAAATAAATAATATAACAAAAGAGGAAGGAAGATGTGTGAGCAATTTATAACTTTGGTGATTTGTCAAAAATGGAAGTTAGTGAGATATGAGGGGAGGTTGGAAAGTTTGGAACGAGGAAGGAGGGAGGCAACTTGGCAAATGTTGACTTAATTAATTCTACTTTTATGCTTTTTGAATTTTTTATTTAACTTTCTTTAAAAAAAATTATGGAAATAGAAAGAAAGAATTGTTATAAAATAGAGAAAATGAACAATAAAAGAAGCAAAATAGTAGATAATATATAATCTCATTCTCCCACTATTCCATGAGACAACATTACATATTTATACACTTGATCATAACTATGTTAGTAACTTCCCCGAGAATATTGAAGAGGCACCATAATGTTTTGAGAGTTATACAGGAGTTAAGACACAAGGAAGTTATAAGAGAAAGTGCAATAACACAAGATGTTACTAGAGAAAAGTAAATAGTATGGGACTACAAAGGAGTAGTTACACATGGGGATAATGGACAGACATAATAATTTTCCATAACACTCCCCCTTGGATGTCCATCATTGAAAAGTTTGCCTCGTTAGGAAAAGTCTGTGGAACAAAAACTTAGTAGAGGAAAAGAGTACATCACTTTCGTTCGTAATATGCGTTAGGATGTTGCCGCGTTAAAAACCTCAACAGGAAAAACCCAGTTTGGGATAAAATCATGGTTAAGGAAAAAAGAGTGCAACGCATATTTTCTCCCCCTCATTAATGCATAACTTGAGATCTTTCAGAATAATAAACCTCCTAATGTGTAGCTTCACATTTGTAGTAGAATAACTTCCAATTCTTTGACCGTTGGACTTCAACCTTCAATATGAGTCATCTTTATTTCTTCATACTCTTTAAAATAGTATATATGTTGTTTTTACCATTACTTTATATTTGTTTCAAGTTGCCATAATCATCAAACTTATATCTTCTTCTGGAAGTCATATGAAATAACTATTGATAATCAAATATTAATCACGATTGATATGATTTATGGCAACTCTTGATATTATCAAAACGTTATGCAATAATCTTATGTAAATTAGTAACAACATTTAAGTTACATTCTTTGCTTATGGTTCTTCTGGAACATGAGCGAATTATTCTTACCGCAAATTAATGCAAAAGTTCATCAGATCAATGAATTCAAAACTGATTATCTCTCATATACTCAAACTTCAGGTTGAGTATTGATAATTTAGTCATCAATATTCTTCGAGAGTTTGATAATAACGTCAACTTTGTAACATATAAAACATAAAACTTGAAGAGCTAGATATCTAGCATAAATTATTTATGCATGTTTTCATATGTATAATTTCATCACAATTATATCCTCATTGGAGTATAAATTTTTCCTGTAATTTTTCATACTGTTGTAACCACAACTTATTATACTGTGGACAAAATATCACTTACATCACAATTGTTTTCTAGAATTAGTGCACGTAATATGATCAGATATTACATATATATGACAAAGAAGTGTCTATTAGTTTCTCTAGTATGAAGTCTAGATACTCCACATTGTCTAAAAAAATAATTAAATTAATAAAGCTTACATTTAATGTCACGAAAAATAATATGCATACATTTTGTTTATAGTTATGATACTTCTTTTTGGGAGAGTAGATATTATAAATGTCAATTTATCTCTTGATGATAATCAATTACATATAACTAATTAGAACGGTATAGTTATTCCCAAAAGTGATTAAAAAATTATATCTTGAAAATCAAGGATAACAAAAAAATGTTTGATGATGATAGGTTATTTATTATAATTCAAGTAAGGTTCATAGGTATTGCAAACATGAATACTTATAAAATTAAGTTTGAGCAAGAAATAATATTATGGGTTAATGAGAATGAGGGATAGCTCAAGTGGTAAAAGCTTCCCTCCCGGTTTCAGGAGATTCTGGGATCGATTCTCATCCCCGCCCTTGTGGCTCCCTAGCATCAAAAAAAAAATTAATAGTATGGGGATTACAAAGGAGTAGTTACACATGGGAATAATGGACAGACATAATAATTTTCCATAACAATATAATTTTTTTTTATTAGCAAACTAAAGCCCTCCTCTTTCCATTCGATTTTTGTTTTGCAACCCAAATAACGCTCATCTTTCTGTTTCTGGTATTTATCAATTGTTGGTGTCAATCAGCAATGAAAGATTGAAGACGAATGGCTCACATTATTTTAATTGGGCCATATTACAATCATCTCTCACTATTTTTTAGCCACCTTACGCATAATTAATTAAGGTGATCTAGATTGATTTTCGCAATCTTATAGTAGGGTATCTTTTGCCAACCTTTTTTTTTCTTTAGATTGATGATTTGATTTGTTGGTTACGTTTGTTGTTTAGATTAGTGTTAAATAGTTATTGGCTCAAGTTTGTTTATTTGTTTGCAAACTTTTTTTTAATTTTACAACGAATATTTTGCACGAGTTATAAGGTTAGTGTTTTGAATTTTTGGATATGGTGAATGGTTTGCGTAAATTTAATGATAGATCTAATTTTCTCACCATATATTTATTTTGGGAAACTATTTTTTTTAATTCTCAGTTAAGGAGATTTGGTTTATTTACGCCATCAATTAAGAAGCATTTTTTTAAGAAGAAGAAGAGGATTGGATTTTTTATGCGTAGGGCCAAAACCTTCAATGTTTTGGATTTCGAATTTCCAGACCATTGGTGTTTTTGATTCAACTAAATTCTTTGCTTGTATTATCAATTAGTAGCTCTAGTAATTATCTCTAACTCTCCAGTGACTTGTTCGAACGTGATTTGTGCTGTTCGGTTTCATTTTTTTTCCATCAATTTTTGTCCATAGAAGCCATTGATGGTGGTGGTATGGTGGAGGGTTTTGGACTTTTCGAGAATGGACGATGGTGCTGGTGGTAGGTAGAGGTTTGAGAGAGAAAATGGGGCTAAAGAGAGAGTAAGGCCCTGTTCTCCTCGTCTTATTTTTACTTATCTGAACTTATTTTTTCTGAACTGAACTTATTTTGTTGATCTGAACTTATTTTGCTAATCTGAACTTATTTTTGCTGAACTGAACTTATTTTTGCTGATCTCAACTTATTTGCGGAACTGAACTTATTTTTGCTGAAATTGTTTTATACCAATTAAAAATTATAGGGCAATTATATACTATAATTGAATTTTATTTAGGTGAAAATAATTGATTTATTATAATCTCTAAATCATATATAAACTGATTTTTTTCCGTCAAATTTCAAGATCAATCTTATGGACAAAGGCATACACAATATTTTATTATCTTCTTTTTAGTATCATATAGTTTCCATGCATTATAATATTATCATACATCTATATTAACATATATTTATTTTCATATAAAATAATATATTTCCAATTTTCCATCAAAAATATAAAATCATATGTCAATATTTTCTTTTCCATATTATTTCCATACAATACATATTCTCTTCAAAAATGCTAACTAAATATTTTTAAAATTATATTCTACTGTTTTTATATCATAATTTCTCATTTAAAAGGATGTGCACATATAAATATCCATGTACAAATTAATTTGCATAACACATATAGATTTTTTTTTCTAACTGAACTTATTTTTGCTGATCTGAACTTATTTTTGCTGAATTGAACTTATTTTTACTGAAAATAAGTAAAAATAAGACGAGGAAAACAAGACCTAATTAACCTGTTAGTGCTACACTAACTTGTAGGGGTTAGCAAAGCAATTAATGAGAAAATATCCCTAGTAGTCAGGTTTTGTCAGATTTAAAAAAAAATTCGGATTATTTGTGTCAATTTTTCCATATTACGGAATATTGTACATAATTACTTTTTAAAAAAAACATAATCGTACTATATCATTCGTATAAATACATTTGATTAGATTAGTAAATTATTAAATATGGAGTATTAAACAATGTAAAGTATTTTCTCAAAAGAAAAAAAAAATGTATACATTGATTCAACCCTCACAGGATTATTTTTCCTACGGTAAAAATGTCACGAGCAAGATTAAAATTATAAAATTGAATAGTGTAAAACAAATCACATGTAGACTGGTACAATAAGAAGCATCCTATTATCTTGAATGAAAATATAGACATGTATAGGCTCTCGAGAAAGTCACCCAATTACCTGGAAACAAAACTATGGACACTAAAAATGCAAAGGAAGATATTACTATTAATTGACAGCAATGTCATTCAACACGCTTTTTATATCACCCCATTCACTTTGTAATTGCCTCGTTAGCCTGCTGCACTTCTGATCTCTCTTCTCTTTTCTTCTTCTCTCTACAAGGAGAACAAGAAAATTAAATAATTTCTTATATAAACCATTCAGACCTCTCATGCAAAATGTCAACAGGCGATGAGACTCTTACCTTTCCACATACTCTTTCAACAACTCTTTAGCTTGTACAAGCTTTGATAGGAGGTTGCGGTACACGTCAAGATCTCGATCCACACTTTTCTTGTTTACATTCAAGGCTGAGCAAAGCTATTGAAAAATAGGAAAAAACAAAGCCTTGATTAATATAATGGAAACTTTGCATCTGATTTTCCCACGCTTCTCAGTAAATATAGACATGATTAATGGTCTTTTCCAAGAACATCAACATTCAACAACATTATCCAATGCTGAAAGAAAATGGGAGCAGCCTGAACCAATCAACTTGCTCATGAGTCGACATAATGTTTTTCTAAAGAGCGTTCACCAGCTAGCAATTCTTAGAAAATTTGAGTTTTTATAGCTTTACAAGTTGTAAGCTGGTTCGATGCAAACAGTTAATATGAGAGCGTTCAAGGGAATCTCAGTAACTCAAACAAACTTAATGACATGAAATGGTTAGCAAGAATTGCCAATCTGACCCTAATTAAACTTGCCACGAAACTTTATAAAATAATCAGAACCCCAGCAGACACTAAGATATGCCTGCCATACTTCATATGAGATAGTAACACTATGTTTTCCTTCAAGGATTTGTAGGCAAAGGAAAGGAAGGATGAGAGAGAGACTCACCAGACTTGGAAAATTTTGAAAGGAAAATGAAACTCACCTCTCTCCCTCCCCTTCTTCCCTTCTCTTCCCATCCTCTTTTCTCCCCTCCCTTTTACCCCCATGAATGCAGTTTTCACCACTTCCCCTCAGATTTCTTAACCCTCACATCAAAGGTTGCATCAGCCATCAAAACCTATCATCTCTAACTATTAGTTAAACAATCAGCTATAAAAATATTCTAAACAAGGTCGATAAAGCATTCTAGATGTGTAGCTAACAGAAATACAATCGAAAGTAAGATGCAATTTAATATACAAATTACAAAATAGACATGTAACAAAGCAACGATAGATGGTGTCAAACCAGAGGAAGAAAAGAGAGGAAATGACATGTATTAAGGTATGAGTGATACTCGTTTCAAAATTGTGTTTTTGATAGTTTAGATGCTTAGAAACAGACCTTTTCCAAGATTGTGGGTTCGGACGCATTAGCCAGCTCAAGGAGACGAAACAAGCCAACTGCAAAGAACCTACTGTAACTGAAATTTCCATCACCAGCTCTTCCGGCAATATCCTTTAAAACACCCTCAATTTCCCCATCTCTTGATGAGAACTCAACTAATGAAGCACTTGTTTGGGAACGAGCCCATTCCTCCATTTTCTGGGCATCTTTTCTGACGAGATAGAAGGTTAGCCATCAGTAAACAACACTTCAAAACCATGTATGGGAAGTTCATGGGACAAACCGACAAAAAGCAAAAATATCAGAGCATGAACTTTAACTTGACATAGCAGTGTTAACTTATGTTTAAGGTGACAAAGTTAGTTGAGGGAAGGAGCAATAAGCACAGCAACAAGACACACTAGGCCAGTAATGTAACACTCATTTGGGCAGGTTAGGGAGACAAATACACTCAGCCATACCTGTAGCCACTAAAGGGTAGTTGGTTAAGTAGAAAACCAGAACCCTATTAACATGGAGGCAGAGTAACTGCCTCACCTGTTACAAGAAAAAATAGTCAAGATGCAAGACTCCAAAGGTACTGGAGGCTGGAGAAATGGAACAAGGGATCTATTTGGATGAGTTGAGGACTAAACAAACAACAACAACATGGCAAAGCTGCGAATACTTAGCACTTGTGAAAAAGAAACTTTATTAATTACAAAATTGGTGAAATGCTTTAAATTATAATCTGGGTCAACTCACAGAAAAGAGAAAAGGGAAAACAAAACACACAAAAGAGCAAAGAAGATCTTGATGGAAGATATTCTCTGATCTGCCTTTGAAGAAAGTATGACGATACTAAATTGAACTCGCTGATTCTTTTCTGTTGGCAAATAGCATGCAAATTCAAATCTTATCATGTAAATAATTACCCACCTTAAGTAGGTTAGGTGAGTTTCCTTTTTCGCTAGTGGGACAACTTCCTTTCCAAAATTTTCTCCTAAGGAGCCAACAGCATGATATTGACAAATAATTGCAATCTACACGAACCTGTACTGCTCAGGATCCTCCTGTAGTGCCTTAACGTATGCTTCAAAGATTGCATTTCGATCTTCATCACTGGGATAGCCTTCCATCAGCTGATCATAGACGGTAACAAAACCAAGAGCAAACACAGGATCGTATCTATATGTCTTCTTGTATCTCATCAAGTGTTGCTGAACAATCAACTCTTGTAGCACATTGTTGTAGATACTAGGGATTGGCCGTTTATATGCCTTGAGAAAATTACTCTTTGTCTCCGATACTGGGGGAGCATCTGAAAATAAAATAAATTGAAGCTAATGGTGTTATATTAAGGACTTAAAACTAGCAAAATTTGATTTCTAATTTGAATTTGAATTTGAATTTCTCATTCTTCCCACAGCAATTATGTAAAAAGAAAGAAAAAATAAAGTGCAAACTGAATCTACTCCAATTTTAATATGAAAAAGGCATTTAATACGGTATAAAAGGGAAAAATGGATAGTCTTTATTTTCAAGGAAGACAGTATACAATAATATGACTTATACAAATACAATTAAGAACGCAATGAATATTCTATTTAACCAGGATATTCCTGTAGTAAAATTATGGATTTATAGATAAACCGAAAACTATAAAACTAGAAAAATAGCTAAGGCTGAACATCTCAAAAGTCTTTTTCAAGTTGATGTTAGAATTATCAAGTGTCCCATCACAAAGAAACTGAGGTATTTATAGGCCTTTGGGACATTTTGTTAGCGGAAATATGATGTTGATGAGGCTTGAAGAGATTTTAATGTTAAAGAGGGAAGAATGGAGAGAAAGGTTGCTACAGATGAATGTCATTTAAATAATTCAAGTTTAACTGACCCAAAATTATTAGCTATTGTTATCATTGATCTCATGGGCTATCCTATTACTGATATGATAGATAGATTTTTTATAATGTTATAATCACTAATATCATTGAATAATTTTTCTATCAGTAGCATTTCTATAGTATTAATTATTGAAATTGATTTATTAGCTACAAAAACATTGGATATATTTCCTTTAGTGGCATTGTAATAATTTAAACCTAAAATATATTAATTTTTATCGATATGATTCATCTAAAATAAATAAAATCCTAAATGGCATTATATATGCTCCTGAATAAAACAACTTTAGACATATGAAAATTCTTAGGTGGCCGTATGAGAAACAACCACCAAAATTTATATATATTAAATATCTAATTATAGTAATGAAGGAGCCCATATAGTAATATTAATTTCTTTTGCAATCATTATAGATAATAATTTTTTTTATATTTTTTAAATACTATTCCTAATTATTATCTATTTTTACAACCATAATTATGGAATTATTGTGAAAAAATATAAAAAAAAATTATTTGCTATAATTTATATTTTGAAAAATAATATGATGTTTTTAAATGTCCCTATAATTACTTTGACTAAAATAGATGAAATACAATCATTTATTTGCTTGATAGAACTTTGGTGGCCGTTTCTCAAACGGCGACCAAAGACCCATAGATATATGTATTAGATATAGTTGTAAAACCGATTCGTACCAAGATATCTAGTCTTTAAAAAGATTGATCAGGATTCAATGGCATCCAGAAAAAATTGCAGTAAAAACATTGGATACCACATTGAAAACTGGATATCCATTTTTTAAGATTATTTTGCTCACCACTATTGAAAAGACAAAAAAAAAAAAAGTATCAAAGGCAAAATGCATGGTCGGCATCAGCTTTTGAAGTAACATTTAGCTTTTGAATTTGGTCAAAACCCTACCATACAAAAATATTAGTGATGGGTGAGGTAGTATTTTAAGTAGCTTTTAGAGGTAGAGGTAGCTTTTGGTAAAAGCTAAAAAAATTGTGGCTTTTAAGTATCTTTTGCTTACGGCTAATAGTAATAACAATGTTCTATAGTTTCAACAATCACTTTTGTCGAACACTCATTATCAACGCTACCTTGACAACTGAATTTAACAGCTACTATGTTGAATTGCAGGCAACATGTGCTCAAAAGAGTGAGCAAATTGCTACTCAAAAGCAAACAACCAACACTTTCCCGAACACGCCCAAGATGAACTAGTAATTGCATGTCACACCAAAGCGCTTTTGAGAAAATATGCCTAACTAACTAACACCTAAGCAAAGAGCACACAAAGCGCGTGCTTTCTTGACCTTGCTATGCACAACCAAATAAGGTGAACCGTTTTTCTCAGCGCCTTAGGTTACCTTCCACTTAGGCACACCTTGGGTGCATTTTTCAAAATCAAGATTATACCCTCATTGGCAGCCTCATATACTATTTAATGCATTAGGTGGAAAAAAAAAATTCTAAATAGTAGCGTGATCTACTTTTCTCTTACCCTCATTGGCAGCCTCATATACTATTTAATGCATTAGGTGGAAAAAAAAATTCTAAATAGTAGCGTGATCTACTTTTCTCTCCATATATTCTTTCGCTTTGGTAAAATTTTAGAGAGAGAATCAAGAGAGACAATCTTAGAAACAAGTGTTTACGGAGGGAAGCAATGTTAACCACTAAGTGTCGGAGGATAGAATAAGCTAAGTCGGACTTCTTTGGTAAGAAGTGTCTAGTCTAAGGAAGAGAAATGGTAAGTAAGGTCAAGATTGAAAACGGTCTACGGTCAAATATTCAACGCTCAAAACAACCATGGAGGCGTGAATCCGACAAGGAGTCCAAACATAGGAGTGAAAAAGCGATTAATGAAGTTCGACAATGGGGTCTCCATCCATTAGGCCCTGTAAAGAGAGTTTTTCTCTAGCTAGTTAATGTTCCAGCACCAATAGACAGTGCCGGAGAAAGCGATCATATTCCCCATTGCCTCGAAGGTCTTCAGGTAATTGAGTCGTTGGAAGCACTTTACAAATTATTTTTCTTTGAGAGAGTTAATAAGTCTTTGATGTGAATTATTGTTGGCTTGACCCAAGAATCTCTTAATGGTTTGGTCCCATTCTTTGCTCACTCTTCTCAATATTTGTTCATCTTTGTTGCTTTAGAATGAGTCAGTAGTTTCTTCCTCTCTGGTTAGTAGGCGGCCATGAGTTGTCTTGGCTCATATGAGGCTTAGAGATCTAGATTTTTATATGCTGATCAGTTTTGACTGACTCAAATATTCATGCTTTCCCTTTATATAATGTGACAACTGACAAGTCCAACCAGCTTATTGTTTAGAATAAAGTAGCACAGCATGAGGCCCCATCTCCCAACGAGCCTATCAAAGTCTCTGATATTCGATAAGATATTGAGCTTTTGAGTCGGCTGAAGTTGACGAGATGTATGAAGAGGAAACTTCTAAAGCCCCAAAAAAGGATGAAAATTATTATGACTATCATGAAGCACTATGCTGAAAAAGCTCTTTGTGAATACAAATATTACAAAGCCGGCCTCAAAGTATACAAAGCAGCTTCAGCATTGGGTTAGTACAAGATTCGAGTTACTAAAACAAGATCATTATCACCAACTTGCACAAAATTGTCGTACCAGTATTGAGCAGTATTAGACACATAACTTAGATTCCCTTTACATCCATTTGTCATTGAATTTTTAGATAATTATGAGTTAGTACTTTGGAAACTTACCCCCAAACTGAAGTGCAAACATATTATGGGATATCGCTACTTAAGAGCTCAAAGGTTACCAAATGAGTTTCCCGAGTTTTCTAAGATGCACAAATCAACTCGTATGCCTATCTAGACCATAGTCCATAAATACTAATAAATCCAACTGTTTACAGATGTGTAACAAATTTTTTGTTAAAGTATGTACTGCTCATACCCTTACTTTATTCTACTTCCCAGATGAAAAAAACTAGCAACTCTAATGAAGCTTCAAGCCCTCAGCAACTCTAATGAAGCTTCAAGCTCTCAGCAACTCTAACGAAGCTTCAAATTCTTGCTCTCAATTCATTTCTTCACCAACTCCAAGAACTCCACTCTCAATCCACCACCACTTACACTTAACTGCTTTTTTCTTCTGTTTTGACATCCACCAGCACCACCATTATCCTCTTTGTTTTGGTCACCCACCACCACCACCACACGCCCCTATTTTTTTGTCACTCGCTACAGCCACCACATGCCCCTTTTTTCATCATCTCTAAACCACCACAAACACAATTTTTATGTACTTTACAATTGTTTCTCTCTTTAGCTCACCGCTTTATTTTTGTAGCCAAATTTTCAATTATTGTCTTGGTTAGCATGTTTTGGCGACTGAGTATGTTCATTTAGAACCTAGAGACAAATAAAGAACCAAAAAATAAGAAGCAACAAGAGATTTGGAAAATTAAGACAATTAAACAAGGTACAAATAATTAAAAAGTGGTAAGTATCGAAACTATTTTGCCTGGTTATGTTGATGAAAAAAAAGAATAATAATAAAAATAAATAAATAAGAGTTAGACCACTAAAACTAGAATTTTCACCAAAAAGCAAATTTGAATGGAAAGTCTAACCCTTAACTAAACACCCTTATTTACATGTAATTACCACATGGGATTGTTTAATGGGATGGAAAACATTTTCAATGTTGTAGAGTAATACTTCTTTTCTAGGTTCCTTCTAACATAACTACATAAGTCAAGAGAAAAAAGAAAAGGTGAGAGCAAGTAACAAAGGAAGAAACAGGAAGGTGAAGAATCTAGAGATACATATGGAATTTCCTTCCTTAATAACAAAAATATTTTACACTCTTGAAAGAATTGTTGTCCAACTCCAATCCTAGAGATAACAATTTTGCACCTTTCTTTAACCAAACAACATTAGAAAGTTTTTATATTTTTTTTAATAAAAAAAGAGAGAAGAAACCAAATTTTGGTGAAAATGATTTCTTCCAAACCAAACAATCTCAAGAATTAACCAACATGAGGAGGCAACACCTATAATAAGATTGAACATCCAAGAAGTAATAATGATCAAAGTTTAAGTCCGTTATGAGGCTTGATAACAAGTTAAGCTTGCAAATGAGCCTATACACACCTGGAAAGGATAGAAAGTTATATAAAAACAAACCAAGACTCCCAATATACACTTTACAGTAAAGCTATCATTTTCTTCCCTTTCTTCATGAACGTATAAGTGCATAATCAAGAATGGATAAAATTGAAATGACTAATTTACTGAGAAGTTATTGGAGTTTTTAAGATCTTAACACCTCATAAGAAATTTTTATTCAGTTTTCCAGACCAAAAATTTAGCTTGACATATTAACAAGTAACACTCTTAATGCATCAATAATAGCACAATGAAGAAATTTAAAAGCTAAACCAATCTACAGAGTAATGCTTTGATGCAGAAGTTGTCCTCCCACAAAATTCTAGATCTTTGACGACAAAAACAAATAGAATCACTATACTGATATCTATTTCCACCACTTTCTTCCCATACCTTCAAAACAAGAATGTGAATACACACTGAATGTTGCAGTAAGTCAAAAAATTCAAACGGGATAACAAATTAACAAGAAAATCCAAATAAATATAAATATAAGTTGAAGACAAGAGTAACCCTTTATTTGAAATGGAAGGAAAAGAAGGGGAGAGAAAAGAAAGGGAACAACTTCCCTTGTTTGTATAAATGATTTGAGGAAGGAAGGGGAGGGAGAGGAAGGGATCCTTTTTCCCTCCTCTTTTAAGAGCCTTGATCCCTCCCAATTTGGAGACTTGGACGGAAATTAGAGCTCTAATTCTCCCTCCCTTTCTTTCCCCTCCCCCTCCTCTTATTTCCCTTCCCTTCCTTTCGCTCATAACTTGTTATCCGAACAATGTGTAAGAGATGATCAATACGATAACACCTCAAGAGAACATTCATTGCCAGAGTTCCTTACCAGGTTTATTCGCAAGACTAACACAAGCCACATGAGAATATTGACTCTTGATAATCAACATAAAATAGATATAAATGAATTGGACTACAAATTAGCAATAGTCTTTGCACCTCGCATTTTCCCACTATCTTAACGGTCAATTAGGTAGATGGCCATTAAATGGGGTGATGGGGATGAACTAGTATGTAACTTTGAGTCAAAATCATTTTTCATTCTCTATACATAAAACGTTTATTTTTCTTTCATAAAATTTTTCATTCCCACTTAATACCTTTCCCCAAAATGGTAATGAATAGTAACCAAAAATATCGAGATAGCAATACCTTGAGGACGAGCTTTCATCCCATGAAGACTTCAATCAATCAGCCAGAGCCTTAATCTTGGGGTCGGTTACATGAACCAAAACTAATCCATGTGGTCATCCACATAAATTTTCCTCCTCCATCCCCTACGATCGAGATCCTCATTCTCTTGCAAAACTAAAAGCTTCATATCATTTCTAATCCCTTCCCACCAAGTCATTTTCGGTCTCCCCCTACCTCGTTTGAGATCTCCATAATCCCACCCTTCTACTCGTTGCATCGGGGCTCCCTCACGTCTCCGTTTCACATGTCCGAACCAACGCAAGCGACTTTCCCTTAATTTGCTTACTATATCTGCGACATCAACTTTTCGGCGTATGACTTCATTTCTGATTCTATCTCTTAGAGTGATCCCGCACATCCATCTCAACATCCGCATCTTCGTAACTCCTACTGTTTGAATGTACTCCTTCTTGTAAATCCAACTTTCTGTACCGTAGAGCAACTAGAGCAACACTGGTCTTATGGCAGTCCATTAGAATTTCCCCTTCAACTTCAACGGGATGTTTTTGTCACATAACACTCCCGTAGCTGCTCTCCATTTAAGCCACCCAGATTTAATCCTATATGTCACATCTAAGTTAATATCACCATTCTTTTGGATAAATGACTCGAGATATTTAAAACATTCCCCCATATCTAGGGCTTTTCCGTCCAACCTCACCACTGCATCACTTACCTCCCTCTGAGTCCCAAAGCAGCATTCCATATATTCCGTCTTACTCCAACTTAGCCTAAACCCTCTAGACTCCAACCTTTGTCTCCATTGCTCTAATTTGGCATTAACCCCCTCTTTACTTTCATCTACCAATACGATATCATCCGCAAACAACATGCACCATGGTACCTCATCCTGGATTGACCTTGTTACTTCATCCATAACTAATGCAAAAATAAAAGGGGCTTAACACCGACCCTTGGTGCGACCCAATTGTTATAGGAAAGTCTTCAGTCAACCCACCACAAGTCCTAACATTTGTGGACACCTCCCGATACATATCCTTAACCACGTCAATATACCTTCGTAGTATACCTTTCTTCATCATTACCCACCAAAGTACATCTCTTGGAACCTTGACATAAGCCTTCTCTAGACCAATGAAAACCATATAGAGGTCCTTCTTTCGCGCCCTAAAAAATTCCATCATTTGCCTTACCAAATGAATTGCTTCTATAGTGGATCTCTGAGGCATAAAACCAAATTGGTTTTTAGAGATGCTTATGCATGCCCTCAACCTATGTTCTATCACCTTCTCCCACAACTTCATAGTGTGGTTCATAAGCTTGATCTCTCAATAGTTAGAACAATCTTGGGCATCTCCCAATCTTGTGGGATCCTCGAAGTCTTCCAGACCTTGTTAAACAAATCTGTTAGCCAATCAATACCCACCTTATCCAGACACCTCCACACCTCCCCTGATATACCAACAGGACCAACTGCTTTCTTTGGTTTCATCTTTTTCAAAGCAGTCTCCAACTCTACCCTTCTAATTCTCCGCACATATTCCATGTTAATTTCCTCCACATCTACTACTGTGTGACCCCTTGTTGACTGCCATTAAACAATTCATCGAAGTACCCCTGCCACCTGCCACCTGTCATTTATGTGTTCATCTTGAACCAAAACCTTATGGTTCTTATCTTTGACACACTTTACCAAGCCAATAGCCTTTCTCGCCTCTTGTCTTCGCTTTGCCTGCAGATTTCTTTTTCTTCCCCTTTAGAGTCTAACCTTTCATAAATCTCCTGAAAAACCTTTTCTTTCGCTTGCCGCACAGCTACCTTTGCCTTACATTTAGCATTCTTATACTCTGCGAAGGTTTCCTTGGTCCTACATTTTTCAAATGCTAGATAACCATCCCATGAAGACTTATAATGTTAAATTTTATCCAATTGACAACTAAAATTTTGATTCCCCTCACTAAATTACACTCAAAACTCATTCCCATTACCACCGTTTATACTTCACGGATGCTCCAATCATCTCTAAATGTAATTCATCTAGCTAACATTTGAAGATTTCAAACTCATATATTCATATCCAAATGACTTAGCTCATCAGAACATACACATTGGTACATTGAAGATGAGATAATCGTTATTCGAACTTAATTTCGCTTATGAGCTTTCATTATATTTGAACTTATTGAACCAAATACCTAGAATCTATTACCCCTTCAACTAAGAATTTTTCTAACAAAAAATTAGTTTCCTATTTATTTTTACCAGCATTTTTCATGCATTACAAAACTGCATCGATTTCTTTCTAATCACATCACTTACGCTCAGCTATATCCAAAATTCAAACACCAGTTAAGCACAAGCGTCACAACACAAATGAACACCGCTAAATTCATCAAATTTAACAACATTATACTACAGTAATCAACACAAATGAACAAAATTAAATTCATCATATTTAAAAATATTATACTACAATAATCAATTAAGTAAATTACAAACAGTTTCAGAGATTGATAGTACCTGAACTAGAAGACATGCACTGAATAGCGACTCTAGAAGGCGAATGTGAAGCTCTAGAAGAAGCAGATAATTCGTATGAGTGATTCAACCGCAAACGAACTGAATCAAAAGAAGACGCAAAAGTTCGCGCAGAAGAAACGCAGACTTTTCTGTCAAATGATTGAGCTAATGCTGAGAAAGACAATGAAGTTATGGCCGCCATTAGAGAGAAATTTGAACAAATTATTTTGTGGTGAGAAAAGAAAAAGGGGGAAAATATGGAGGTGGTTATATAAGTGAAGTTATGCCATGATTGTGGAGAAGCTCAATGGAGGAGAGGCTGAAAATGGAGCAAGTGGTGGTTTATTTTATCCAAAGTTTATCAGAAAAGATTTTTTGTGATTCGTTGTATCTGGAGATTAACAAGTGGGAAATAATTATAAAATGGGTAAGGAGTGAGGAGTGAGGAGTGAGGAGTGAGGAGAACTAAGGGCCGTGAGGTTGACAAGTAGTTTTTTTTTTTATTTTTTATTTTATTTACATTATGCCGTTTCAAATTAAAACTTTCACGTGGTGCTACTAGAGTTCAATTGGTTATTATGTCATGAAATTGTAGTTAAATAAATATTAAATGTTCGTAAATTATTTATTTATGAGTCATAGTGCACTTTAATTGCAAGGAAAATTGGAAGCGTATAGGTTAGCAGAGGCGTATGAGCCACCAAATTGAGATTAAAATTGTCACATTTTTCACGAAAAAGTCATGGATTAGTCACTTAATGAATTTTAAGGGCACCATATGGAAGTTTTAATTTGGGAGGGTACAACGTCGAAAACCCAATGCCCTATGGGCACCATATAGAAAAAACCTTTTTTTAGTCAAAATTGATGAAAAAAAACCAAACTTTCACTAGTTAGTTCAAAATAATTCAGTGTTGGTTTAAAGATTCTGTACATGAGCCCTTTTTTTCAAACCTGTTACAACAAGTATTTGTAAGTACAGAGTATTTGTTGGTAATCCTCTCACTCTCTACATACTCTTTCCCTCCATAAATTCTCTCCCCAACCCCTGTTTTTCATTTATTTAATTTTGTAACTCATTCTTCTCTTTTTTTTCTCCTTTATCATTTTCCCTTTGTTTTTATATTGTGATTTCGTTTTCTTCTTGTTCATTTCTCCCACTCTTTAATGGCTTCTTCCTCTTAACAATCTAGTGGATCTAGTTCTTCAAGGTCAAGAAGCGAGCAAAATAGGGTGGTGTTCCGCCACCACAACGAACCAAACCCTACGAAAACGGTGAGGTATAATGGCCAAACTTTGGAAGGAGGTTTTATGGATGCCCTTACGGCCTGTAAGTATAGTAATTCTCATTTTTAAGTTGTTAATTTTGTTATTGAAAAGTTTAATGTGAATACTGAAACCCTTATTTCTGTAAAATTAGGGTTAAGTTGATTACTACTAATTAGGGCTACATATTTGCAAGGACACAACACATATGGTTTCCTTAGAAGGGCCGATGATGAGGATGAGATTGGAAGGCTCCAAAAACAAAATTTAGGAGCTTATAGCAGAAGTTGCTGTGCTTGAGATGTTGAACCAAATGCTGGAAGAGAACAACCGAAAGATAAAGGAGAGGTGTGACAAGTAGGTTGAGGATTTATAAGATTCTTAGATGGAGAATGCTACTATAGGGATGGTCTTTACTTTGCCAAATGCTGACAGGAAGATTATGGCCGCTCTTATTTTCTCAAGGGTTTTCTTTGCTGCTATTCTGTTAGGAGAGAGTAGATAGATTTATGTATGGAGCTGCTATATAGGGTGGTGCATCATTTTGCTGTTTTAGATGCACCACATTTAACTTGGATTTGATGGCTGTTAGTATTAATGGTGTTACTAATTAGGTGATGTTAGTAGTAAAGAATGTTGATGATGGTCAGATTATTGGAAGTTTTTGTTTGGTAATTTTTTGGTTTATATTATCATCAAATATGAGCTTGATTGTATGAAAGCTGGTTTAATGAATGACATTAATGGGTGATTTGATCTATTGTGTGATTTTGATGTATTTCAACGGATGAAATTAGTAACCATAGAACAAGTGATGTACTCATAAACAAGCTTCATTCAATAACAATATTGTTGTCAAAAAGTGACACAATACACATATTCATTATTTGCACACCATTCAAATCAAATTACCAACAGACATTCATGAAATACTAAGCTAATACTAATGTCAGCTCCAAACCACATTTGTCTTATACAACATAGCTTAATTGTTCAAAACTAAATACTTGAATTACACATATTAACTCATCACATATTAATGTCAAAATGAAAGCTAAACATAATTTGAAGAAGCTTGACTAGGTATCACTAGTGGAGTTTGTGCAACTAAGCCAGACATCTGCAAGTGCAAAGAACCAAAGCATTAGTCACTATATTGCAACATACAAGCTATAGTTACCAAGTGTCGAACCGCAGTTTTAATTGCTTACATTAGTGAACACATGGACATCACTGGAGAATAAAACACCAATATCTTGTGTTACACGATACACAACAGAAATTCATTTAGTCAACAACTCAGACAATGGTTCAGATCCGCATACAAACAATTTAAGCTCCACAGTCAATAACACTCATAAATAATACAATCCTTGACCTTCCCCTTCCTTTATACCTTCCACCCCTAGGTGCAGTGACAGTAACACCTCTCCCAGCACTTGAAGATGTTGCAGACCGCCTCTAGAGCCACCTCTTGCTCCCCTTCCTCCCCTAATCATTTTCCCAACTTCCTGGTTCAATAGTTGTTGCTGTGTGATCAGCAGTGACATAGTTCTAAGTAGGTCCAACATATGATCTTGGTCTATCTCTCCCTCTTTTTGGTGGAGGTGGCATTGCAGGGTTTGGGGAATCCCTAAGTGGTGCAACTCTTTTTCTTGTGTCCTTTTCCATGACAGTTGCTGCAAGTCATTTCAACGCCATGATTTGTCAAAATTCCCTGGCCTTTTAGGATTCTTATGAGGATCTTTTCTCCTATTTTTCCTAGGCCTCCTAGGTCCAATCTTAATAAGAGGGGGTTGTATTGGAAAATATTTCTTTGACAAATGCCTTTCACCATCACATGTTGGTATGGGATAATTATAGAATTTCAGGTAGGTTCCCTTCATGAAATTCTCTACAGCATATTCTTCTGCTTTTTTAATGACAAAAGAAAATTGCAGCGACAACATGGGCACATGGTACTCCTATGAGATCCTATCTTTCTCATGTGCAACTCCTTGCACCTAAGTCAACATTAAGGGTATCCAAGTACCAATTCACTTGGAAAACTGTTTCTGAACTTGGTATAACTTCACACTTGACAGTCAATTTCTTGTTTTTCTCTAACTTGGTTAAAACCCTTGGACATATGGTTGTACTCAATTTCTCAACATCTTGTTTCTTTTTTGCCACCCTTTGCATTAGATTACTCCGTATTTCTTCTAGCATATGTAGCAAGTGTTTTGTTCTAGCTTGGACAATGTACCCATTAAAAGTCTCAGCCATATTGTTTGTCACAGTATCACATCTTCTGGATGGATCAATGAAAGCTCTAGCGAACAACTTTGGGTGTATACCTTAAAAGCATCTGCTGCATTTGGGTTTACTGCTTCCATGGCAGTAATAGCATCATGGTAGTCTGCCTCATTGTAGGCCTTAACAATGCTCCAAAAATTAACTTATATTCATCGCCCTTGAATGCTTTGTACCATTGTTTAAACACGTGTTTTGCACAATGTTTGTGTCCAGCATTAGCTAGGACCTCTGCCCTAGCAGAGAGTATAGACTGAAACAAACAAGACTCATATTACCATACAGGATATACATATGTTCACAAAACAAATCAAAAGAAATGATATTGATGACAAACTTACTTAATGCTCATCAAAGATTATGGTCAACCCATCTCCCTTACCCAAATCAAAGCAGTCTTTTAATCTATCCAAAAAACCATCCCCATGATGAATTATTTTCACCCCCAACAACACACATGCCAGAGGGTACATCTGTTTATTCCCATCCCTTTCTATTGCCACTAACAACTTACCTTCCAAAAATGTATTTACAAAACAAGCATCAACACACAAAACTTTCCTACACCCTTCATTCCACCCTCTTTTCAAACCATCATAACAAACGAATAACCTTTGGAAAGTTGATGGAAAAAATTCTAGCAAAGGATCTATTAAAATTGTCATAACTGAACCACATCTTGTTTTTTTGATAGCCTTAATGTATCTACCAATTTCATGTAGTGGTCCCTCGTAGAACCATGCAAAAGTTGATGAGCTGTATACTTGACTTTATAGGCAAAGTCCCTTTTCACCAAAACCTTATAAGCAAGTCATAAGCACTCAATTATCTCTTTAGCGGGCTGGTGAGTTCTAGCTTTGATTACCTCAAGGAATTGCTCAGCAAGACAACTACTCTTCATTAGCCTATTTCTCTCCATTTTCCTAAACATACATGTTGATCATAAACTCTATTGACCAAAAATTTACCTCTCCTGCTATCCCGTGAATTATAAATCCTAAAAGGGCATTCCTTCTCACAGCATACACCCACTCTCTCACCCCTCTTTATATTACTCACCTTAAACCATAAATTCCTCCCCTAAAGAATGCCAAAGGTTACAACTTATCTCTTGAATTTGCTTCTAGTTGTAAATCTCTATCGAACTTTCTATTGGAAAACAGAGAAGTGTGTATCATCAACCGCTAGATCACCTCTCCTACTTCTCCGTTGCTCAAATATTATGTCTTCGTCACTAGTAAGATGAGTGTGAATCTCTTCGTCACTAAGCTCATAATCACTAATAGGACCCTCTGATTTTTAGCTGCAAGTTGTAGTGTGTGTGGACCCAGGGCTTTCTTGACCGTGCCCACGTGCCCTTTTTACGGACACCAAATGTCGTTAGTTTGTTTGCATAGTGTGAGTATGCTTGCCTTAGGGAGTGAGTCTGGAAACTCAAAACTCAAGTAGAGAAGTCGCCATTGTTCTCTTTTCGGGAACTCATGGAACCTAATTAGGTCTAGCCCGAAGTTAAATCGACAACCAAGGATAAGAAGGTCTCATATCTCTGGATTCAGGGATAAGGGTAAGGATAAGAGTAATTCACATTATTCCCCTGCATAGTAGCCTCTACTTGGTCTCATATGTAATTTCATAATCATAATATCGAATTATAGCATAGATATTTCCGTTTTAATCCTAAAACACATAGAAATATTTCTAGGCGGGTTTCTAATGACATGTGAGGGTGTTCGCTTTAGAATTAATCAAGATTTAAGAACCTTAAGCCAATTTATAAGATTTATCTTTACTTTATATGATAGCATGCTTTCAAGTCTTGTAGCTAAACATGGAATTCATTTGATTAAAAGTAATAACTTGTAGCATTCTTAACCAAATAAACAACTTGGTTCCTGTTTCTACTTAAGGTTGATTTTAATTGAAATTCAAGCCACAATTAAGTCAATATATCATGAACTAATTAAAACATGTCGATTTTCTAAGGAAGCCCAATAAACTAATGCATATTTGAAGAACTTAAGATGATGTTGTTGATGATTTCAGCCTCATTTGAAGTACCTTTCGTGCGGTAGTCGAAACAACTTCTTAACTTGAATGCTTGAATAAGAACCTAAATAATAATGATAGTAGTAATCACAATAATAATAATATTATTATTATGATTATTATTATAATGACTCGTGTTTAGGATTTATGAAGATGCTTAAGAAGGTTTTAGGGTTTAGAAGAATTTTTGTAGAGAGATAAAGTGGCACGCACTTTGAGAGAGAATAAGAAGATGGAAAGTTTGAAGTGTGAAGGTGTTGAAGAGTGAGGAATGAAGGCCAGATGGAGTACGTATATATAAGGGTCAGTAAGTTGTCATCGAGTGCATGAGCGCCCAACAAGCGCTCAAGCTGAGCACCTGGGTGTTTGCGGTGAGTTCTCGCCTTGAGCGCCCTACCGCTCCTCGAGCACTAGGCGCTTGATGCTCGATTTCTGGAAGTTTTTCGATACTTTCCCTTTTTCTTGATATTTGTGTCTGTACTTCAATATTTACTTCCATAATCTAAAATTCACTTCCATAAACCGCTTTATATGCTTCCACAAACCTAAAGTTACCTTATTGCGTACAGATCCTCCAAGAATATTCTAGAAGGTTCGACGTACGTTGTCGTGTTTGCGTGTTTAATTGATTTTCTTAATTTTAAGCGCATCTCAACCATCGGAACTTATCATCGGTTATTCTGGCAATGGTTTTAGTTTTTAAAAAAGTTCGGGGGGCGTTGCCCCTCTAGACCCCTTAACCAGGGCGTTTCACCCATGGACCCTGACTCGCAGACCGGGCAGCGGGACCCCCGTATAGATTATAGGGTGGGGTCCAAATAGGTGAACGACTAACTTCGGAAAAAAATTGGGTGTTCTTTTCAAGCAATCAAGATTAGACGTTGGACCTAATACAACGTGGTACAATTTAATCATCGGCCTTTCAGGTGGGACCAAATGTAGGTATCTATAGTAAGCCCCCACTTTGACTGAGTCAGTAGAGACGACTAGTGTCGTCAGACGAAAGTATAAGTATTTGGTTCCTGCAAAACAAATTTTATTCTCGCCTGCAACTCTATGATCTCAATTGGAAAAGCCTCGTTCCTCTAGGGAGAAGTTCCCTTGAATGCTCCTCGATTCTTGAGATTAATAATTGATTTCTTTCATATGCCTGATCGTATAGGAAATGCATGATAGTGTGTATGTTCTTGAATTCCTTCAGTTGCGCCTCGATCGTTAGGAAGCTCCCTTCAAGTTTCTTAACAGTTTAGGGAAAGATTTAATAGTGTGTTTACAATTTCCTTCAGGTGTCTTCAACTTAGCCGTAAAGGAAATTCGCGATAATATGTTTGAGCCCTTAAGGTGTCTTCAGCTTAACTTTATAGGGAAATTCATGATGATGTGTTTACTCCCTTCAGACACTTAGGCCGTATAGGAAGCTATAATGTTAAAACCATCTGACAGTGTCTATTGTAAATGATGATGCCATGATTGTCTAACAATGTAGGCTTTATTGACTTGGACCTGTGTTGACTTTCCAGGGGCTTTTTGAAGATGATGACCTGGGTTGGTTTTCCAATGGGCCTTTTGAAGACAGTGGTATCTCCTAGCGATGTATGGGATGATTAATGTAATTGCCTTCCACTTTAGACGTGCTTTGGCCGTAGGGAAGTGTGATGTGATAATTTGTTTGATGTATTTTCTACTTTAGACATGCTTTGGTCGTAGGGAAATGTGGTGATAAATTGTGTTAAAAAATGATTATTTGGCGATGTAAGTAATGTGTTTGGTTTCCACTTTAGACACGCTTTGGTCGTAAGGAAAGGTTTGTGACGATGAAACTTGGTTTGTTTGTTTTATTATTCTTGGATTATAGGTGCATTTGGCTTGATAATGTATTTTGGCTATTTTGTGGAGCTAAGCCTTTTTTTGGATTCGATGTGTTTGTAAGGGTTGCTTTATTGCGGAGCTTTGATGGGATTAACCCCCTTTGTCATGGAGATGCTTAATAGTCGGCTAATTCAGCCAATGCCTGACTATTAGGCTCTTGGGCCATTAGACCCCCTCTATAATGGAGATGTCTAAGAGTTGGCTTGTTCAACCAATGTTTGTTAGGTTGGACGCCTAGTAGCATTGAATGGATTGTTGATGTGAATCCTTGTTTGACTTGTTGATTAATACTTCATCCATGTTTACTTGATGCCTGTACTTCATGAGAGATTGATGAGGCCACTAGCGCATGATGCAATGCTTAATGTGACTTGGTTGACAATAAAACTTGGGGATAGCCTCCAACTGACAACCTATTTTGTCCTTTAACATTTTCAACTTGCACAAAGGTGGGCCCTAGCTTTGCATGTGTGGGTTACTTCTATATGTATGGATGACTTTGACTTTTGACTAAGACTTGTTGATTCATGTAAGTATGTGATCATATATGAAATTTTATGAATGTAAAAAATTTACCCCATTTATGTGACATTGGAGTCTCCCTCCTAAAAAAAAAACAAAAAGAGGAGAATGCACCTAGACTCATTCTAATGCAATTGACGATCAAGGAAGTAAACGCATGATGATTTAATGTTTTATAAAAAATGTGCAAGATAGAACTGCTGTGGGCATATGGGAATCGAGTCCTCATCATGTGATGATGCCCTATCTTTGGATATGATTGAGGAGCGTTGGGAAGCATTTGATGATTTGAGACAAAGTAATCGCCTCACAGGGTGTTTAAAAGTGAACACTTGTGTTTGCTGGGAGCTACATGGCTAAGATTCTTGTAATTTTGAGGCTTTATGGTGTGAATTGTGTTTTGTGATGCCAATCTAGGAGGTAAGAGAAGCAGAGGTTGTGTATGATTGCTTCAGTTGGTCACTCGAGTATGTCGTTCCCCCAAGAAAGGGATGAAAATGATGCATGGGAACTCTTGTGATGATACAAGCCCCACATAGTGGTTTGTCTTGCTTATAGGATAGGGCCGACTAGAACCATTGTGAATCAAGTTGTCATGAGAGATAGCTCCTAAGTGGATGAATAGGGCATGACGAAAATTTCTAATGAACATTGTTAGCATCGAAGTGAAACCTTATGCTGTTAGGTTAATGGTAATGACTGTTGACATTGGTCAAGTCAAGATATGGGGATCCCTTTCATGATACAAACCCCAAAGCTTGGAAAGATGATAATTTTTTTCATGTGCTTGTTAATTCAGGTGTGGTTTCTCAAGTTGTTCACTTAAAAATGTTACTTTATAGCGAGAGATGGAGACTCTTATGACAATGGAAGCCCCCAATATTCGAGAGTCAACAATTGCATGACTTGTTGCTACATGATTTGAACTTGATAAGTAAGCTTTAGTCCATGATGATTTAAAAAGGGAGATAGGAGAGTCACTAAAGGGTATTGAAAGAAAGGTTAAGGTTTAAGAAAATAAAAATGGGTCAAATTTGTGACTCAAGGGTGAAGATGATGAAAAGAGAGGTGTGGTTTGCTGAGAGATGATGGTTTAAACTCGAGTCTATGTCAGGTTTTACACTAAATAATTATGCTTCAAACTTCTATGGTGATCGATGCGACCTTATTTGCTTTTATTGATGTGGTCGGACCTCAAGGTGAGGCTACCTATGTATCCTTACGGAATCAGGCATATCGTAGTTTATGAAAATGTGTGTGATTGATGTGATTGTGCCCTAACTTTAGCCTAGGTAACCCTCTCTGGTTTTCAATCTAGCGAGCTTTGGACATGCTCGAATAAGGTGTCAGGCTTGAGGTTGTGAGTTGAGGAGTGATTAGGCTTTGGTTTGAAAGATTTTTGGACTCCGGACTTTGGATTTTGGTGATGGATTTTTGACTTCGAGGTTTGACATATATCTTGGACATGACTCAATGAGGTTGGACTTTTGAATTGGATTTGAAATTATGAAGTTTGGGATTCAGAATTTTGGGTTTTCATTTCGGAGTATAGGATGGTGTGATTTGGGACTTGTGGTTAGACTATGGTTAGAGGGGAAAGGTTTAACTCAATGGTGCGTAGATGTGCTTTGACTTTTACATGAAATTTGTTTTTGACTTGGCTCTTAAATTTGACTTGATTTTTGATTTTTTTTAACACACGTATTTTTCCTACGCACAAAGGTTGACAAATGAAGGTAAAGTGGATGGAGGTTGACTTGATGGTAGGAGAAAAGGAAATGGTTTTATTTTTTGGTAAGTAAGGCTTTTAGAGCATGTCCAAATATATATTTTTTTGATTTCTTTTTTTAAATTTTTTATCGATTTTTTTAAGATATTAATGAGGTCAATTGAAGCACAAGAAATAAGCTAAAATAGGATGGAATTTTATTGATTGAGATGAAAATAAGAATTTTGAAAAGCAGCAGAAGAAGGCTAAGATTTGATAAACGACCTTAATCCTAATGATATAGACTTGAACATATGAAAAGAAAGAAAATAAAAAATCTAGGTGGAGTGACTCTCTAACTCAACCTAAAGAAGACCACGAACTCTTGCTCAAGATGTCGTCACTTTTCACCATTGATCTCAAAAGCTGCTTGTAGACTCTACTCATCCTCTTCCGAAGAGCTATCTTTGCGATTGTTGTTGTAGCTATTGTTCCATTTTTGCCCCTTGATCAAGTCATCTTCAATTTCAATACCAATGTGGTAGAATTCGTGAAATGTTTCCAACCCTATATACTTAAGGTGACTCTTGTATATTGGCAACATGTTTGAATTGAAGATTTTGACCATATCCTTTTAGGAGGAGTAGTCACCATTTGGGTAACAGTTTCTCTCCAATGAGATAGATACTTGGTAAATCCTTCATTTTCTCCTTGCTTGAAGATCTTAAGTTCACGTTGGGAGGTCGATGCTTGAGTGTCACACTTGTAGCTAGCCATGAAGGCATGGATGATGTCCTCCCATGTTGTGATTTCCTTATTAGGAAGAGAAAAGTACCATCTTTGGCAAACAAGTTCAAAAGCGATGGAAAGGTATTGGGGTAAAGCTTTGGATCAAATTTTTTTGTGTCCATATAGAACTTGAACCCCTTGAGGAAGAACCTAGTAATGTCAGTTGCTTTGAATTTTGGCAAGTCTTCGATTGAGAACTTCTTCGGAAGTGAATCAACTAAGCTTTGATCGAGCTTAGGAGGGTGAACATAAGCATCTTCGCCATTAATCTGCTTCACAATCTTTCCAAAATCTTTGAGCGTGGTCTTTGCCTTCTCAAGGTTGTTTGATAGCTTATCGAAGTGGCTATCAAAAATAAACCATACAAGCCTCACTAGGCTACTAGTAATGGCAAGTAAGGATCGAATCCCACGAGATAAAGGTTTTTACACTAAGGTGGTCTAAGGAGTAAGTTTAAGTTGGTTTTGCTTTAGAGGAAAGATTGTCACTAACGTTGATTTATTTTAACTTGAAATTAAGATTAAAGACGACAAGCGTAAGGGACACACCACTCACTTCCTACATGAAGGCGCGGATTCCTTGATCAAACCGAACATAGAGGGAAATGTCAAGGGGAAGTTGTTATAAGAGTCATGTCTACTCTCTCGAGCTAGCATGAAGAGCGGAACTATGAACACGACCTATTCTCATGGCGCGAGCATAAAACGGCTCCTAAGCACTTTTTCACGAAGACTAGTAACGTCCCTTAACTTGAACACCTATTCTCATGGTTTTCAAACTAATTAAACATGGGGAATCTTCACTCAACTTCATCACTCAATCCTTCATTGAGGAACCTAAGACGACATCTATGGAAGCAAGTCATCGACTACGTGATTTATAACCCCATGTAACGACTCTAGTCACCCCCAAGCTCGGTTTTTACTAAGAACCTACTTATATCATGAAGGTGGTGAGGGTTTCACCCACACCTTAGCACTAAAAACTACTCACTACACATTTTACTATTTAAACACATATTTGTATTCATGATTACAAGTTATAACAAAGAAGTAAGTTATGATAATGGATTATAAACTAAAAAAATTTATAAAAGGGAAAGAGCTTTATTTATTTATCAATATTATTACAAAGAAATAAGTTACGCAAGTGATTTAATCAAACTACAAAAGCAATAGAGAAAATGAAGTCAAGGACAAGGTTTAATCTTGAGAAGAATTAAGACAAAAAGCCATAGTGCAAGGACAAGATTAACTTGAGAAGAATTTAAATGCTTAAAAGAAAGTAACTAAGAACAAGGACAAGTTCAACTTGAAAAGAAAATAGTGACAAAAAGCAAAGGAAATATGAGCTAGGACAAGTTTAACTTGAGAAGAACTATGAAACAAAACTACAAAGTAAAGAAACAAAATATGTAAATTGAAATGGAAATTGAAGATGAGTTTAGATTGATACTATGAAGCTTGAACCTTTGAATTATAAAACCTTGAAGCTTATTCCAATGATGTCCAATTGCAATGATGATCAACAAACCAAGAAACCAATAATATCAACCAAGAGCATGAACCCAAGAATATGAAACCAAGTAACCTTGAATAGAATAAGAAACTAAGAACAAGAACCCAAGAACTTTGAATAACAAACTTTGAATTGAAATAAAAGAGATTGAATTACAACTATTGAATTGTTTAAAGAACTAATCACTAATGAAATTGAATACAAATTTAATCTAGAGAGAAAATGAGAGTCTAAAATGTCTTATACTAACTTCTAACTATCTCTCACTAACTGCTTTACAAGAGAATATATAAACAAAACAAGACCCAAGCAAGTGGAAGAGCAAGAAGCAAAAGTCAACTTTGAACGAGACAGGGGCATGCGGCCGCATACCGGGTACCACGTATGCGGCCGCAACCCCCTGTTCAGTACTTCCCCTGCTTCATTTCGTTAGTTGAGTGGGGGATGTAAAGGAGTAAGCTTCTTTTGTTGGGGATGCTAGGAGTTTTTTCTATGTCGCCAAGCCATGGCTTACAATATCGCAAGACGCGAAGTAAGAGATCAAATCTCCTAAGCCAAGACTATAGTAAACTGTTCCTTGCTACATATTCCGTAAGATCTTGTGAGATTGTTGCCTTAGTTTCCAATTTTTAATGAAAGATCCTACAAAATGAAGACAACACGCAAAACAAGACACATACGAGCAAAAAATCAATAAAAGTGAGGACGAACAAGATTTACTAAAAATTAATGAAAGAAAGGGAAAATACATAAAAAAGGGAAGGGAAACTAACTAAACTAACTCAAGAAACTATAGAAAAAATAAACAAATAAACACTACATCAAACTCCCCCAAGCTAGACCATTGCTTGTCCCCAAGCAATTTTAAACTTTTAAGAACGGAAGGAGTAGGATGAATCCCTCAGCGGGGCAATTAGCAAAGATTTTACTAAATCTCGAATGAACCAAAACTCAACTCATAAAAGAAAGTACAAAGGAATTGAAAGTTCATAAGCAAGAATTCAAGAATAACCAAGAAGATGAAGGTGAACTTGCGTGTTTCAATCAAATACTTACCTTGTGCCCTCCCTTAAAGCGATGATCGCGGAATATACTCCGTGAGGGAGTTTTATGAAGAACAAGAGCAAAGATGAGATAATAAATGGTTAATCACTCACATCTCGTGTAAAGCATCCTCTCAATAATCTTGATAAGTGACTATATCAATCAAGTGGCCTTTTCACTTTGCGATTCAGTCTCACCTGGTCTTTGAGGATTGTAATGGGGCTTACGGTGAGGGTGAAAGTTGGAAAGTTGGCTATTATGTGGAAGTAAACCTACGTGAAGCTTTTACAACTCGATAGCAACTTTAGAAACTTTCTTTAATGAAAAAAAACCTCAAATCATAACAAGACTCGATTTTCCAATATCATCTAATGAACATGAAGTAAAGAAGTGGAAAAATCGACTCAAGACTTATTTGTAGCTCATAAACCGTCCTAAATAAGACTAGGACGCTAAGAAAATCGACTTCCCATCTTTTAAGATAATCATAGGAATAAAGAGGACGGGAAAGCCACTAACACTTCAATTTAAATGGAAAACCAACCTTTTATTCCTAATTAAGCTTATTTACAAAATCTAAATAACTTAAACTATCTTTGAACACTTATTTTTCGTCCACTAATTTTTTTTTGACAAGAGAAAAAACTATACAAGGACAAGGACGAGACACAAGCTTCACTAATCTACATAGGGTGATGACGGCTGAAGGCCGTGGTTCGAATGTGGGTTAGTGAACAAGTGTATGTCAAGGAACAAAGGGGAACAAAAGGATATACAATAGTGTGGAAGAAAAACAAATAAACTTAAGTAAGTTGGATTCTAAAACAAAAGAGCGAAGTGAAAGCTATTGTCATAAAAAAGAGCAAAGTGGGCACGATTCCCATAGTCACAAGGCAAATTCTTGATCTAGATGCTAATACGAGGTAAACAACAACACTCATGAAAGAAAATTGACCAAGGTGGTGGTCAAAACAATGCATGGAGGCTTAAAAACTCACCAAGGTTCAAAAGACCATTGTAAGTGTTGTATCAATAAGACGAGGACTAAAATCAACATTCACACACAAGTTTAACAATTTTCTAAACATGTGGTTGTATCAAGAATTCAAAACTTAGGAACTTATTTTCCAAAATGAATCAAGAGTTGAGGCACATGAGGAAAAAGGAGCTCCAAGCTAATTAACCGCTATTTACATCATAGCGATCTAAGCTAAAGTAAAAAGACCTAAAAATGATTTTTTTTTCTCTTTTGAATGCATGCGGAAAATAAAATTAAATGCTCTAAAAACAAATTAAGGGAAAATAAATAAAAAGAAAATAAACTATGAAAACAAAATTACATGCTCTACATCTAATGGATTTTTGGGAAGGGAAATGAAAGAATTTGGATTTTTAAGGAAAAGAGGGGAAAAGAGAGAAAAATGTGGATTTTTCGAAAAGTAGCAGCAAAAAAGATCCCACAAGAACATCACCACGAACAATATAATCAAAAACATCATCATCAAAAATCATCATCATCAAGGAGGTTAAAACCAAACAAATTATCACATTTGGCTCACTCAAACTTTCCACACATATCACTCTCAAATACACGCTCTCTTACGACCACCTAATGCGTAAACTCTCAACAAAACAAACATTAACACCACTAATTACCTACCACCAAACTACCTACCTAAGTACACCAATGCTAGAGGACAAGTAACCACCCAAGCTAGGACGAAGCATCGTCCCGATGCTCAAGGAGATGGATGGTCCCTCCTAATGTTATAGGTGGGATCCACATCGGGTCTACTTGCATTGGTGTCAGGATGCCAATCATATCATGGTGCCTAAGTAAGGCCAAGTGGGTTGGTTTTTATCCCAACCGGGAACTGGGCCTTCTTGGACCGGGCGGTAAGGGTAGTTTAAGTATGGGTCAAAGTGGCCTAGGGTGACATGAAATTAGGGGTGTGTAAAACCAGATACCGGAAATTTTCCGACCCGAAAAAATCGGATATTCGGATTTTTAAGAATCGAAAAATTCATTCCGTATCCGATCCGGGAAAACCCGAATTCCAGATCCGGTTTTTTTTTAACTAAATTTCTTCTAAAAACCTCATTTTCCTTTAAAAAACTTGGATCGGAAAACCGAAAAACTGGAGAACCGAATACCCAGTTTTCTGGTTTATGTTTTCCTTAAAAATCTCATTCTGGTTACAGGTGTTGAAAACCGGATATCTGGTCTGGATTTTCCGAATTTCAAAAATTCGGATCGAACATCCGATTTTTTGGGAACGGAAATTCGAAAAACCGGATCGGAAATTCGGAATCGGAATATTTTGCGCACCCCTAATGGTAATGCTAGATAGCATTATTTTATATGCTAGCCAAGTCACGTTCTTGTTCGAATTGTTGTTGTTGTTCCATATAACTAAACATTTGAGTTTATTGGAGAGAGAGATTATTAAAAGCATTCATTAATTCATTATAAGGTGGGGCATGGGTCGATGGTGGGGTAGAAGGGCCCTCCTCATGAGCTTGTTGTCGGGGTTGTTGGTCAATGGATGGTCCTTACTCCATAGGAGCTTGCTCCCTAGGTATAAGATAAGGGGCTCGCCGTGCGTAATAAGCACGATCTTGTGGAGTGAGGGCTTGGAAAGGAATAATAAAGGCATTATTCCTTTCCAATGTAGTTAGTGCGACATTGGGCAAGTAACAATGGTCAACTCGCCACACTAACCAACTCCACACCCCTTCTCTACTAGTGCTATGTGAAAGTTCATGATTTTGAAGTTTATTAAGATAAAAAAACACATTAGTGGAGACAGGGTCCATAGCACCAAAGAGCTTGGGATAACCTAGTTGGGAAGCAATTAAAGTAATGTAACCACCCAATTGAATTGACCCGGTCATGGAGGGGCGGTTAGTGAATTAGAGACACCGACGTAAAATTATAAATCCAGTGTTAATTTTTCTGGCGGAAGTTTGACGATCAGCAAGGAAAAAACAAGAAAACTCATTTAGACTCATTTTCCCTAAGTCTTGTTTAGAGAAAATTGAGAAACCAAACATCCTATGAGTCACACGTAAACAAGGTTGGTGCATTTAACTAGCTAGACTATGAATGGATGAAAATCTAGACTCGCCACTAATACTCTCCCAAAAGGTATTGTAGCTATCAAGCTCGGGAATTTTCTCAATGAAAGGTTCGAACAAAGGATTTGTCGGGTCACACATAAGAATTTCATTCAATCAAGAAAGAGTGATAATATGTCGATGGTTAAACATAAGGAAAGTGATATTGTGAGAAGGAAAGTCTCCTTCTTCAGTTGTGTTACAATGAGTGAGCGTGCTTAAAAACTCTAAGGTGAGGGACTTGCAAGTGTATTGCGCATTAGTGGGGCGCATAAGCCTTTCCCACCCTAGATTTTCAAACATGAATGTGATTTCACCTTCAAAGCCTAAATCTAGACAAGGTTGGGGATGGTAAAATTTGGTTAGTTTAATGGTTCGCTTTGAAAGGGACTCGTATTTGTCTTTAAATTGTGAAGGGATTTTTAGAGGAGTAGGAACAATTTCCTCTTCTTCGGGCTCGGGTAGAGGAATATCCCTAAACATGTGAATGAGGTTTCTCTTCTGTTTTTTGCTAATATGAGCATGAGGCATGATGATAACAAGTAGTAGGCAAAAAACAACAAGAAAAACAACAATCAAAGCAATACAAGAATAAAGCTTCTCCTTCTTAACCAAAAAGGAACTAGAAGCCTAACTCCAATGCTTCTAGCTCAACAACTTCTCTTGCCTAAGCAAGAATAAGACCAAGAAGCCTAACTCCAAGTGCTTCAAGGTCTCAACAAAAAGAAAGAAAATGCAAAGAAGAACAAGCTTAAAAATAAAAACGAGTTGCAAACCAACAAGAACCAACGAAATCAACCAAAGACAACTTAACACAACCAAAATCAAGTAGATCAAGCCAAAACAACTAAAAGAACATATAATGTCAACAAAGAATAAGATAAATAACAAAATAAATGATGAACATCATAGAAATCAAGGAAAATAAAGTTAGGGTTTTGAGGAGATTATACCAATGAGCGTTTAAGTACACTCTCAAACCTATGAAATCGGGAATTTGAACCCCAATTTGAAGATGGTGAACCAAAACCTCACTCTTGTTGAAGACCCTAAAAATTATTATAATAACCTTGAGAATTTGTTGAAAAGAATGTATTTAAAAGTTCAATTTTGTTGATCTATGGGAGTAAAATCGAAAAAATTAGGTTTATAGAAGAGATTTTATGAGTTTGAGTTGAGGAATTATGAGAATGATGTTGAGAGGAGGGAGAGATGTGCGTGAGTTTTGTGGATGTTTTGAGGAAATGAGCAAAAAAGAGATTGAAAAAGAATTAAAACCCGCAGGGGAGGGGGGTTGCAGTCGCATGGGGTAAGGCATGCGGCCACATGGTCCTTTTTTTTCCATTTTTTAGTTTCAAAGAGCATTGAGGCAGCGAGGGAGAAAAATGTGGGTTGCGGTCGCATGGTTGAGGGCATGCAGCTGCATGGGGGGGGGGGGG
>PYUH01000097.1:936605-955977 GCA_016808085.1 Suaeda aralocaspica
GGGGGGGGGGGGGGGGGGGGGGGTTGCGGCTGCATGGGTCAGATTATGCGGCCGCATTGAGTATTGGACCTGTTTCTTACTCAAAAATCAGCAAAGGGTGCCGGTTATGCGGCCGAATGGGGGGGGGGGGGCATGTGGCCGCATAGGCCCTGTTTTAGCACTCTTTTGCTTCTTTTAAGCTTAAAAGTTTATGAACGAAAATTTTTGTGCTAAAAGAAGTTTATTAGCATAACAAAAGGGCTCTAAGGCACTTGTTGACATAAGCAAACTCAATCCTTTATGCTTGCGGGATATTTCAGGATGATGCGAATCCCAAAAATCATGGTTTTACTCCCTTAAACCGTTTTAATGCTTTCATGAAGTCCTTTTAATCATCCTTTTTGCTTCCAAAAAGCAACTCAATGATGCCCAAGGGGTTTCCTTGGCACTCAAGGTTAGTCAAGAGTAATGGGATGATAAAATTCCCAAAACTCACAAAAAATGCTCATGAGGAGCCTAAAAAAACAAAATGAGCTCAAAATTTATGAAATTATGTACAAGTGACACGAGGTGCCTCCCATGAGCGCTTTTTTAACATCTCGAGCCTGACACAAGCTCTAAAAGCAGGAACTAAGATGCGATTGAAGTCACATCAAAATCATCTAGGTGTAAACCTAGGCAAACATCAATAGGAGATCCATCAAGGTAAATTTTCAATCGTTAACCATTAACCTTAAAAGACTCCTTCCCTTCATTGCCTATTCCAACTTGACCAAAAGGGAAAACTTGGTGGACAACAAGCGGCCCACTCCAACGCGATCTATGCTTTCCGAGGAATAGCATTATTCGCGAATAAAGAGGTGGAACTTATCTCCCGCCTTAAAATCGCTTCTCATGATATGTTTATGATGATAAGCATTCTCGTAAGCATCAAGACGAATTTTCTCCAAGGCATGGAGGTCAAGAATCCTTTTGTCACCGGCACTTTGAAAATCAAACTTTAAAGTTTTTATGGCCCGATGTGCTCGGTGTTCTAACTCCACAGGAAGCTGGCACGACTTCCCATACACAAGTTTATAGGGAGTTATACCAATTGGAGTTTTAAAAGCGGTCCGATAAGCCCATAAGGCATCGGAGAGCTTCGTAGAATAATCCTTTCTAGACCTATCAACGATCTTTTCAAGGATGGCCTTGATCTCTTGATTAGAGATCTCAGCTTTTCCTTTTGTTTGAGGGTGGTAAGCTAAGAGACTTTGTGCTTCACCCCATATTTAGCAAGGAGTGTTTGGAGAGTTCGATTGGCAAAATGCGACCTCCATCACCTATAACGTCCCGAGGTACTCATTGGGGAGGACATAGCTGCCATTAGTTGCTCATTGGGGAAAGAGTCATCCACGGAGGTTATATCATCCCCAACAACTAAAGGCAAGTGGGATAAGTGATCCGCCACTCCTCTGCCCCACTTTTGTCACGGATTTCAAGATCAAACTCTTGAAGGAGCATGATCCATCGTATTAGTCTCGGCCTTGCATCCTTCTTTGAAAGAAGGTATTTCAAAGCCGAATGATCTGTTAAAACGATAACCTTAGATCCAACCAAGTAAGATCGGAACTTCTCCATCGTATTAGTCTCGGCCTTGCATAATGGCTAGAAGCTCCTTCTCGGTAGTACTATAATTATGCTGTGCCTCATCTAATGTTTTACTTGTATAGTAAATGGCATGAAGCTTCCCATCTTTTAGAGTCCCAACAGCAAAGTCCGAGGCATCACACATAAGCTCGAATGATGGGAGCTTGAATGATGGGGGCCGAAATTAAAGCATCCTTAAGCTGATCAAATGCTATAAGGCACTCTTTAGAAAAGTCAAATGAGGCATTCTTATGAAGGAGCTGAGTGAGACGTTTAGAGACTTTTGAGAAGCCCTTAATAAAGCGGCAATAGAAGCCGGCATACCCCAAAAAACTTTTTACCCCCTTGACATTTATAGGCGGGGGTAAGCGCTCTATAACCTCAATCTTGGCTCTATCCACCTAAATATCGCGTTTTGAGATGACATTACCAAGCACAATGCCTTCTTCAACCATATAGTGGCATTTTTCCTAGTTAAGGACCAAACTCGTGTTTTGACATTGTTCTAGCACTAGAACGAGATTTGATAGACATTGGTCAAAAGATGAACCTCCAACTAAAAATCATCCATGAACACCTCACTGGAGGATTCAAGCATATAGGAAATGGCCATCATACATCGCTAAAATGTAGACGGGGCATTACATAACCCAAAAGGAATGATTCAATAAGAAAAGGTGCCAAAAGGACATGTAAAGATAATTTTCTCCTGATCCTTGGGATTAATCAGGACTTGGAAAAAAACTGGAATACCCATCAAGAAAACAATAATGGGAATGGCCAACTAAATCCTCAAGTACGTGATCAATAAATGGCAAGGTGAAATGATATTTCTGAGTTGCTTTATTAAGCGATACACATGCTCCACCCGGTAACCGATCTAGTGGAGATCGATTCTCCCTTGTCTTTATTAACAATAGTCATGCCCCCGTTTTTAGGCACGAGTTGGACCGGGCTCACCTACCTACTATCAGAAATAAGAAAAATGATGCCAACATTGAGGAGTTTGAGCACTTCAGCTCGTACTACTTCTTTCATGTTCGGATTTAACCTTCTTTGATGCTCAATTGACGAAGCATTGGCATCATCGAGAGGAATCCGATGCATACATAAAGAGGGACTCAATCCCTTTATGTCTGCAATGGTGTAACCAATATCACTTCAATGTTTCCTTAAAACACAGAGTAGTTTTTTGATCGAAACGTCATCAAGTTTAGCATTAATTATAACTGGACAGGACTCCTTCTCATCTAAAAAGGCATATTTTATAAGAGAAGGAAGGGGTTTGAGTTCGATTTTTTGGAGGAGGCACATTACTCTCCTCTTACCCTTCGATAAGAAGGACATTGAACTCATTTGTGATATGAACCGGTGTTCGGTTAAGAATAAGCTCATAGCCTCTACTCTCATCGTTCTCTTGAAGCTCTCTATTGGTCATAAGAACTTCTAAAGAGTCATCCACTTCCTCCATTATTCGGAAGGAATTAATGCAGTCACCAAGAGTATTGATGCGATGGATCTCATCCATCATAGGCATTTTCATAGTTTTGGTGAAAGAGAAAGTAATTTTCTCGTCACCAACATTCAAAGTCAAATGCCCATCTTTAACATCGATAACAACTCCGGCCGTATTCAAGAACGAACGGCCTAAGATAAGGGGAACACGAGTATGCTCCTCCATTTCCATTATGACAAGTTACATGGAACAAAGACAAGTCCAACTTGGACCGGGACATCCTTTAAGATGCCTAGAGGTAACCTAACCGAGCGATCGGCTAGTTGTATAGACATCCTAGTATGTTTCATATCCTCAAAATTAAGCTTTTTTGCCATAGAAGAGGCATCAAGCTAACATTGGCACCAAGATCACATAGTGAATTCTTAGAATCCAAATCACCGATTTTCACCGGAATAGAAAAACTTCCGGGATCACCATGTTTTTCAGGTAATTTGTTTTGAAGAATAGCAGTAACTTCCACAGGAAGAGAGATAGTGGCACTTTTCTCAATGCGACTGTTATTAGATAAGAGCTCCTTTAGAAATTTTGCATAAGCCGGCATTTGCGACATAGCATGCAATAAGAGGATGTTAACTTGAAGTCCTTTCATGACTTCGAGAAAATTTTCATATTTCTCATTTACCTTATATTCCACTACCCTTTGGGGGAAGGGGAGTGTCGGGTGTGAGGTTTCAAAGGAGCCTTAGTTTGCTCCTTTTTAGAGATTATCGGGATGACTCGTTGCTAATTCTTTGATTGGTCGGGCTTAATTCGACTTCAAAGTTAGCATCATTGAGAACTGGGGCACCCTCATCACCATTTTTTTTTTTTGGTGATTTTCAACCATAACCGGAACATTATACTCTTTTCCAGATCGAAGAATGATGGCCTTTGCTTGTTCCCTTGGGTTCACAACCGTTTTCCCCGGAAATTGATTTCCGGACTTAGAAGTGAAACCGGCAACATGCTGAGCAATATGAGCAAGTTGGGATTCTATCATTTTATTATGGGCTTGCATTTTCCTCTCATAATCGATATTAGTTTTAAGTTGTTGGTTCATAAATGATTCCAACACATGTTCTAAAGCCGATTTTTTAGGAGGAGGAGGAGGTTAAGGGGGTCGAGGTTGATTAGGCCCCCCTTTATTAAAGTTGGGAGGCCTGTAGATGCTAGGTTGTTGCTGAGGGGTTGGTCATTGAAAGTTTGATTGAGGACCAACTCCCTTCTTATAGTTTGAATTAGGTTGGGGGTTCCAACCTTGATTATTATTATAGCCTTGAGAATAGGATATTGTTTCCTTAGTGGAAACACAGTAAGAAGATGTGTGGTCATTACCTCCATATGTTTCACAAGACATTACTTACGAAGGAGTACTAGAAGAAGCAAAGTGCGCTTTTTCTAGTTGTTTCGCTAGAAGATCAATTGTAGAGTTGAACGCCTAGAAATCATCAGTTTTAACGGTGCTCTTTCTCACTAAAAGCCTTCTATCGAAGTGCCAAGCGGAATTTTTGGCAACCTCCTCGATGGATGCTTGAACTTTGTTCAGAGGTAGCTTTTTTAGTTAGCCTCCCCACCCGGCATCAAGGTTAGCTCTTGAGCTAGGAAGAAGACCATCATTAAAACTCATGAATACCAACCATTCACTGAAACCATGGTGAGGGCATGAGCGTAGGATATCTTTAAAGAGTTCCCATGCCTCTCCCAGAGTTTCATCATCGTCTTGGGCAAAATTTAAGACCTTTCGCCTAAGATTTGAGGTTTTCTCAGGAGGACAATATTTTTCCAAGAAAGCCTTGGTAACATTGTCCCATGTTTTTAGTGACCCCTCAGGTAATGATGGTACCCAAAATTTAGCCTTGGCCCTTAATGAAAACTGAAACATATGCATCCGGATGAACTCCGGGGTAACATTGTTATGTTTCACAATGGAACAAAGTTCTAGGAAGTTATCCGGATTCGCAAAGGGGCATTCTATTGGACTTCCTCCAAATTGAGCATCCTTGGACAGAACTCATGATTGTTTATTGTCGTAGCGGGTAATGAAATCCCACTATGTAACTCAAAATATTCAGGGTGGCCGAAATACCTGAGAGACTTTTGTGGTACTGTTTCCTCAGACATATCTGAATGCTTAGATATAGAATCATTTTCAAATAAGTTTTCTCCTTCTACAAGTTCAATAGATTCGTGAAAAGGTCTCCGTGAACCACGTAAATGCTTTTCAATTTCCGGGATAAATAGCGTGGTAGGAGTTCCTTGTGATCGACGTAGCATACAATGCTAAAACAAGAAGCTAGCAATGAAAAGTAAGCAAATAACAATAAAACTAAGGAAGGAAGTTTGAATTATGACAAAAATCTCACAAATAGAAAACTACTTAATGAAAAGCCGTTTTACCCTCGGCAACAGCGCCAAAATTTGATAGCCTGTCGAAGTGGCTACCATAGATGTTGACCCATGAATTGAAAGTAAAATTTTGATGATGACTATCACAAAAAAACTTGACTAATATATACTTTGAGTTCTTATGAGATTTCACAGGTTCAAAGTGTAAGGAACTTGGAGCAATATTGAAGGAGCGTGACACGTTAAAAACCAAGTTCAAGGAGAAGTTCCTAGGCAGAATCTTGCAAAGGAACATAGAAGAAAGAGGAGAAGTTCCCGAGTAACACAGTTACGTAGAAACAATCCACGAGAATAGATCTGTTCCTACAGGAAAAAGCGAACAACGTCAAAGCATTTCAACGATGTATCTTGATGAAGAGAAGAGAATTTCCAAGATGATTATGAGAGTAATCTTCTAGGATCTTTGTAAATACACTGGAGTCTCAATTCTGGTTGGAACATCATATCTAGAGGCCAAAACAAATCTATCCCACAATAAGTCTAGATTAATTTATGATATAATTTAGGTCATAAAATATTCTCCTTAATGCCTTAATATTAGGAAGATAAAATATCTGACTAATCTTGTTGAAAAATAACGGCATCTAGGGTTTTAGGAAGTCAAATAAAATTTTGTTAGGAGTCCTTGAATATAGGAATAAGATCATGGAATTATGGGGAAGAATAAACGGTAAAATAGTCAAGTCAAAAATCCTATTCTCTTGGTTTAATTACGTGGGATGATGGAAGGAGTCATGGAGTTGTGGGCGATCAAAGAATGTGGTCTATAGCTGAAGTTTACAAGGCAGAATCACTCTATGAATACTCCAAGAAATTCAGAAGAAGAAGGGCAGAACATCAGAAAACACACTTCAGCATTCGTACGAGTCTAAGTTTTAATTGATGTTCCAGTCCAGTTTACGAGTACTTTCATTGTATTAGAGTCTGTATTGAGTTGTAATCTATGAGAAAAAGAGAAGTGTGAGAACTAGAGAAGAGTGGAGAAAAAGAGAAACGAGAGATAAAGAGTGATCATTGAGAATCAGGTTCCCATGGGAACTGATGAGTGTAATTAGAGAATTTGGGTTGTAAAAGTTATTATAGGTCTATAATAGAAGTGGAGTTTTCTTCCTTTTGGCCAAGAAAGTTTTTCTCGTAGAAATATCTCTCGTACTCTTTATTTCGCTCAAAATAGGTTAAATTCCGCATACAAGTTTCACACAACAATCCACACCCCCTCTTGCAGTGTTCCAGTAGAAACAGCAGTTGGTATCAGAGCAGGAACTCTAGAAAATCAAGCAACCTTAAAGAGGGATCCTGAAGATGAACACTCACGAGAAATTAGAGGAAGGTTATTCAACTCAAAGACCACCTATCGTACTGGAAGAATCGAATGGAAATCTTCATCAAGGCTGAAAATTACCAGGTTTGGCGTGTAATTGAAGTAGGCGACTATGAGGTAACCAAAACTAACTCAAACAATGAAGTAGTTCCTCAATTGATTTCTGAATACGAAAAAGAAGATTTTGAAAAAATGGAAATCAATGCTCGTGCTATCATATTGCTACATTGTGGTATTGGACCATATGAACACAACCGTGTCACGGGGTGAAAAACCACTAAACAAATATGGGATTTATTACAAATAACTCATGAAGGAACTAATGAAGTAAAACGATCTAAAATTGATTTGTTGATGTCAAAATATGAATGTTTTGAAATGTTACCTAGAGAGTCAGTAAAAGATATGCTTATTCGTTTTACTAACATCACCAATGAGCTTTCTTCTCTTGGAAAAGATATACCTACTGATAAGCAGGTTAAGAAAGTGCTGAGGAGTCTACCACAAGATGAAAGATGGAGAGCGAAGGTTACAACACTCATGGAAACAAAGGATTTCACGAAATTCAACATTGAACAACTTGCTGGTTCCTTGCTGACCCATGAATTGCATCTTGGAGGAACTGGAGAGAGTTCCAGAAGCAAAGGGCTGGCCTTGAAAGCTAAAAGTGACGAACCAGAAGAAGAAGTTGATGAGGCAGCATTGCTGGTCAGAAGATTCAAAAGGGCTCTCAACAAGAATCGAAGTTCCTATAAGAACACGGGCAGAAAATTCACTAGCAACAAAAGGGATTTCGTGTGGCATAAGTGTGGATCCTCAGAACACTTCATCAAAGACTATCCCCTATGGGATACTGAAAAGGGGAAGTCCAAGGGCAAGGAGTATGTCAAGGAGAAGAAGGAACAAGTCAAAGAAAAATTCTACAAACCTTCTTACTCCAAGAATGATGTAAGAAAAGCAATGGTAGCAGCCTGGGGAGATTCTGAAAGCGAAGAAGATGAAGCGGAACAACCTGACGAAGAAGTTGCCAACATATGCTTGATGGCCATAATTGANTAATTGTTAGGAACGAGGTCCACGAGGAACTCGCTAACGAGGTATATCCAAACTCTGATCTTCTTGATGCTTTCTCTAAACATGAATTAATAGATCTAGTACTAAAATTTCACAAAAACTGGACTAATGTATCACGAGTAAAAACCGAATGTGATAAGGCTCTTAAAACTCATAAGGAACACAGTGATTGGCTAAGGTTAAATAGAACTGAAATTGAGAAGATAGTTTTCGACTTATTAGATGAAAATACGAATTTAAAGGTAAAAGTTGAAAAACTTCAAAAGGAACTTAGTCAAGTCACTATGGAACTAAATTGTAAAAGTTGACAAATCTAAATGAGAGTTCCACTGAAGGAACACTAAATGATTCAGTCATTAAGGAACTTATGAAGGAACTTGATAATGTTAAAATGGAACTCACGAATTTAAGAAATAAAAATGATGGTCAACACAAAGTTCCAACATGGATTATGAATGCCCAAACAAAAAGGACTGAAGGTCTTGGTTTTAATTATAAAAAGAAAGTGGGAAAGCAGAATAAATATGTGGAACTTCCAAGTAGCAAAGTGTGTACATTCTATGGAAACACGGGTCATCTAAGAGGCCAGTGTTCCAAACGGAACTCTAGTTTAGATGTAAATGCTAGACACGTAAAACAGACATGGATTGAAAATTAAATGATGATGTGTCTACAAAGGAACCCAAGGAAACTCGGGTTCCTACACCTAACATCTAATCTGTATTGCAGGTGCTAATGAGGGGGAACAACACGTGGTACCTCGACAGCGGTTGTTCCAAGCACATGACAGGTGACAAATCTAAGTTTCTCTCATGGGAAGCCTACTCAGGGGGAACTGTGACGTTTGGTGATAATAAAAAAGGTAACATAGTTGCCTTAGGTAAGGTTGGTAAGTCAAGTTCCCATGCAATAGATAATGTTTATCTTGTTGATGGTCTTAAACATAACTTACTTAGCATCTCCTAATTATGTGATAAAGGGAATTCTGTTTGTTTTACTAATGAGCATTATCAAATCGTCTACAATCATACAAATCAAGTTGTACTTGAGGGAATACACAAAGGGAACACCTATATCGTTGATTTACATGAAGTTCCTAACAGTACATTCTCTTGTTTAAGTGTGATTGAGGATGATCCCATACTTTGGCATAAACGAGTTGGACATGCTAGTATCCACTTACTACTTTGGCATAAACGTGTTGGACATGCTAGTCTCCACTTACTTAATAAACTTAGATCAAAGGAACTTGCTGTTGGATTACCTAACATTAAGTTCCTATGTGATAAAATATGTGGTGCATGTGCTAGAGGCAAGCATGTTAGAAGTTCTTTTAAAAGAAAAAAGTTCGTGAGCTCCACAAAACCATTGGAACTCATCCATATGGATTTGTGTGGGCCCATGAGAGTCCAAAGTAGGAGTGGTAAGCTATAGGTCTTGGTTATTGTTGATGATTACTCTAGATGTACATGGACTATGTTCCTTCATAGCAAAGATGAAACATTTGATGAAATTACTTGCTTTGCTAAGAAGGTTCAAAAATCTAGGGGTTATCAACTTATACATTTAAGATCTGACCATGGAAAGGAATTTGAAAATTACAAGTTTGATGAGTTTTGCAGGGAATATGGTATGGATCACAATTTTTCAGCTCCAAGAACACCACAACAAAATGGTGTTTTGGAGAGGAAAATAGAACCTTAGAGGACATGGCAAGAACGATGCTTATAGCAAGCGGACTCCTAAGGAACTTCTGGGAAGAAGCAGTAAATACAGCTTGTTACATTATAAATAGAGTCATGATTAGACCCTTCACTAACAAAACTCCCTGTGAATTATTTAGAGGACAAAAACCTAATGTGTCTCACCTTAGAACATTTGGTTGTAAGTGTTTTGTCCACAATAATGGTAAAAGGAACTTAGGGAAGTTTAATGAAAGAAGTGATGAAGCTGTGGTTCCTAGGGTATGCAACTGACAGTAAGGCTTATAGAGTATACAACAAGAGAACATTAAGTGTCTAGGAAAGTGTACATATTATTTTTGATGAAACTAGCAATAGTGTAAATAGTGTAGGTATTAACGTTTTGCAGGAACATGAGGACTTCAAAATAGGGCTGGTTAGAAGAGATCCAGATGAAGAAGATTTAACATCCAACAAGGAACAAGCTAGAGTTCCTGAATATCAGTTCCATATTGAAAGGCCATATGAGGGAGTTCCTTAAGGAACAATGAATGAAGTTCCATACAACGAGGAACATGACGAAACCACCACTGATCCAGAAGAAGTTCCTAGAGAAACTGGAGAGACAGCAGTTCCTATCAGAGACTTCCAGCCTAAACCTTGGAAACACAAAAGGTCTCATCCAATTGATCTAATTACTAGTGATATTACGAAAGGAACACAAACCAGATCTCAAGTAAGAAACTTCTGTGCCTTTAATGCATTCTTGTCCATCATGGAGCCTCGAAATCATGTAGAAGCACTCGAGGATGTTGATTGGATCCAAGCAATGCAAGATGAGCTGAATCAATTTGAAAGGAACAAGATTTGGCACCTTTTACCTCAACCGGAACACCATAAAGTAATTGGACTAAAATGGGTGTTCAAGAACAAGCTAGAAGAGTACGTCACAATCATCAGGAACAAGGCCAGGTTAGTAGTTAAAGGTTATAATCAACAAGAAGTAATTGATTTTGAAGAAACTTTTGCTCCAGTTGCAAGGATAGAAGCTATTAGAATTTTAATTGTTGTTGCTTCTTTTATGGATTTTAAATTGTATCAAATGGATGTTAAATGTTCTTTCTTAAATGGTTTTCTTAATGAAGATGTTTTTGTGGAACAACCTCCTGGTTTTGAAAATCCTAAATTTCCAAATCATGTCTATAAGCTTGACATGGCTCTTTATGGGTTGAAACAAGCTCCTAGAGCATGGTATGAGAGATTGTCAAAGTTTCTCTTGGAAAATGGTCTTAAAAGAGGAAAAGTTGATAAAACTTTGTTTATAAAATCCAAAGGAACTGATTTTCTCATTGTTCAAGTTTATGTTGATGATATAATATTTGGTGCTACTAACGAATCCTTGTGTCAAGAATTTACTAATCTTATGAGCAAGGAATTTCAAATGAGCTTAATGGGTGAGTTAAATTTCTTTATTGGCTTGCAAATCAAGCAAACTGAGAAAGGAACTTACATTCACCAACAGAAGTACATTAAGGAACTCCTCAAAAAATATGGCATGGGGACATAAAAAACGAACCATACTCCTATGGGAACTAACTCCAGATTGGATGAGGATCCCAGTGGAACAAGTGTGGATCAAAAGCTATATAAAGGCATGATAGGTTCCTTATTGTAACTAACTGTTATTAGACCAGCTATTGTTTACAGTGTTGGTGTTTGTGCTAGGTTCCAAGCAAATCCAAAGGAATCACACTTAACAGCTATCAATAAAATATTGAGATATTTTAAAGGAACCTATGATATATCCTTATACTATCCTCACTGTGACACATTTGAGTTAACAGGATTTGCTGATGTGGACTATGTAGGTGACTTGGTAAATAGAAAAAGCACATCAGACATCTTAACAAAGCCATTGAATAGAGAAAGATATGAGAAGATGAGGATGGAACTCGGAATGATAAAATTGCAATAAAAGCCATGAAGTTCTTCCAGGTATGTCATTACTTGTAACGAAGTTGCTATATGCATTTTTCGTCACAAATCTTGTGCAAAAGCATGTTCCCGCAGGAACTTTGGTATAACTCGCAAATATTTATCAATATTATCCTTAGTGTCATGATTGCTTGTCTAAGATGATTTAATTAGATGATATGCAATATGTTCCCTTTTTTCACGTAATATATATAATTTTATTTTTCCATACATTAATTTAATTTTCAAAAATTAATTTCTGTTTATAATTGTTTCAAATTCCTACCCTACAGGATGTACATATTTAATTTTTAATTTTTAAATTCCATGAATAAAACTTTGCAACCAATTGCACGTAAATAGGGGAAACGTATCTAGAAGGAAGTTTCCAAAAGATACCAAATTAACCATCCTACACACATGCACTACTTTTCCCTTAAATACCCATCTAATCAACCCACTATTCACACCTCACTTTCACTCTCAACCGTAAAAACTCTCTGTCTCTTTTACTCACTTTTCACTTTCTCACTCTTCAAAAACCCCAAAACTCTAAACCTTAAAACTCTTCATTAACCATGGATACTGAACACTCATCTTCACTTGAAACCGAAATTCAAACCCCCACAACCAAACCCACGCAACGACCGGCCGAAAAACTCGCCGGAAAATCCGAAACCAAACCCAGTTCCTCCATGACTGAGAAAAAATGAAAAAGGGAGGAAGTCGAACCAACGGATGAAGATGAAGACGTCGATGTTGGGGATGACTCAATGAAAACGCTGGAGGTAGAAGCAAGTACGTATGTTCCGGGTGTGTTTTTAGACTTAGATTGGTGTAGTTCGGTTGGTTATGTGGAATTGTTGGATGTTTTAGATAATCAGGGGTGGATAAAATTGCTAAGTGAACACGGGGTTGATGATACGTATGCTAAAGCAATCTAAGAATTCTATGAAAACTATGGATTTGCTAAAGGAACTATCACTAGTTCTGTGAATGATGTTGAGATTTCATTTGATGCTGATTGTTTGGCTAAGTTGTTTGAGGTTCCGAATGAGGGGTATGATAATTACTTTAAGGGTAGATATAATTTGAAGATTGGGAAGGTGGGTAAGGATGAGATTTTGACGGAATTAGGAGGGAAGAAGGGAGTCAATAAAATTGATCACAATTCGCTTTCACCTCTTGGAAAATTAATGTTTAATGTTGTGAGGAGAACTGTGTTCCCACGAACACAGAAGAGGGATGAAGCTAATTTGTTGGATTGTGCGGTTATTTATTGTCTTTTGTTTAAAGTTCAAGTAAATTTCCCAAGCTTGATGATTTCTCACTTGGATCACACTGTTCCAAGTGGATTGAAAGTTGGTTTTATGGACTTTGCTACAAAAATTTCAAAAGCTTTAATGTTCCATTAGGGGGATTGGGAAAGTGTGGAATGAAGAAGGAGCAGTGCATTCACGTTCTATAATGAATGGATGAATTTGGGTATTTTACGTGGCCATACTCCGTGGTACACTTCTTAGATTTTGAGGTTAGAGGGAAAAATATGAGGGAGGGAAGAAGAAAAGTCAAAGGTGAGAAGAGTAGGAGACTTCTTAACAAGTCTGATAGGTGAGCTTCCCCTACCTTGTCTTGATGCTGAGGGGATTAAACTAATGAGATTGAGGTTCTGGTCTTGGGAAGACAGAGCAGGTGGAACAGTCCTCAAGGAACTGTAGAAGAAACAGCAGGATTTGAAGTCAAGTCTTCATGATGGACTGGCCGTGAGTTCCTTATGTTGTCTTTGACAAGAAGTATGCGGAAATCAGACAGCCTTGCAAAGCTAAAAAATGCGAAAGGAACTCCACCGCACTTGCTGGAAATGTTCCTGCTAAAGGTGAAGGAGGAACTCATGTTGAAGGAGAAGCACCAGAAGAAGTTTCCAGCACTTCAGTTCCTATGGACACAGCTTCCTACCTCAGTTCTTGAAGAGAAGAAACCTCAGCTGACCCTGTTCCTCTGGAAACTCCCTTGCCTCCTAAACCTTTTAGTCCCACTCCTTCTTAGTGCATTCTCTTTATTTGAACTTATTCAATATGGTTTTTGAATTTTGGCTTGATTATATTTTCTTCAGTTTTTTTTCTCTATTTCATTGTTTTCTTTCTTTTCTTCAATAAAGTTATTAATTAGTTATGGGTAGTGAATCTTTTCTTGCTTCTTTATAATTGGGAACATAGTCATACTTCATTTTTGATCTTTAGATGCATCTGATGGCTAGTATTGCTAGTATTGCTGCTTATAAATACATATTAACCTTTCCAAAAGCGGGGTCTCTACCATATATATGAAATAATGTGCTGTGTGAAGAGAAGTTCCTGAAGGAACGTAGTTATGAGTTTTCAATGTATGCCAAAAGGGGACAAGAGAAAGACAAAATACATTTGCATAATGAAATCAGCTAAATCCTAACTCTCTTTCACTCTATTAAAAACCTGCAAAATAAGGGATATCATCTCTTTCACTCTATAAAAACTTGCAAAAAACAAAATCCTAAGGATATAATCCAATCTTAGTCTTAGTTTAGTGTACAACATTAAATCAAAAAATCAGTAAAAACAAATTAAAAATTCAAAACCAAAAATTATTTCTTTAGTTTTATTATTTTCATGGTTTACTGCTTTTCATTCTTTTTCTAAGTTTGTTTGCCTTGATTGTCATCATTAAAAAGGGAGAAATTGTTGACCCATGAATTGAAAGTAAGTTTGATGATGACTACCACAAAAAACTTGACTATAATAACTTTGAGTTCCTATGACATTCATAGGTTCATATGTAAGGAAATTGGAGCAATATGAAGGAACGTGACAGTTAACAACCAAGTCAAGTAGAAGTCTTAGCCGAATCTTGCAAAGGAACAGAGAGGAAATAGGAAGAAGTAAGAGAATCCTAGAACACAGAGGAACAAGCACCGAGAATGGATTGTTCTACAGAAACAGGGGACACCGTCAAGGCATTTTTCAACGATGTATCGTGACGAGATGAAGAGAAGATAATTTCCAAGAAGATTAGAGTAATTTTCTAGGATCTTTGTAAAACATTGGAGTCTCAATTCTGGTTGGAAAAAACATATCTAGAGGTCAAACGAATCTATCCCACAATAAGTCTAGATTAATTATGATATAATTTAGGTCTAGATTAAGTCTAGTTCTCTTAATGCCTTAATATAGGAAGATAATTCTGACTAATCTTGATGAAAAATAACGACATCTAGGTTTTAGAAGTCAAATAAAATTTTGTTAGGAGTCCTTAAATATAGGAGCAAAGATAATGGATTATGGGGAAGAAATAAACGGTAAAATAGTCAAGTCAAAAAATCATATTCTCTTGGTTTAATTACGTGGGAGATGGAAGGAGTCTGGAGTTATGGGCGATATAAAGAACGTGGTCTAATGGCAGGAAGGTTTACAATGCAGAATCACTCTGATAATACCTCCAGATAAATTCAAAGAAGAAGGGCAGACATAGACGAACACACTGTAGCATTCATAGGGAGTCTAGAATTAATGGATGGTTACAATCCAGTTATGAGTACTTTAATTGTATTCGAGTCACTGTATTGGTTGAATCGTGGAGTAAAAAGAGAATGTGAGAACTAGAGAAGAGTGGAGAAAAAGGAAAAGAGAATACGAAGATAAAGAGTAGGAATTGAGAATCAAGTTCCTACAGGAACTGACGAGTGTAAATTAGTGAATTTATTGTATGTAAAAGTATTTACAGGCCTATAGTAGAAGTTGATTTTCTTCCTTTGGGACAAGAAGTTTTTCTCAAAGAAAAATATCTCGACTCTTTAATTCACCAAAATAGTTTAAATCACCATACAAGTTCCACACAACAATTAGTCACCCCCTCTTACATGTTCAGTGTAAAACAACAATAGATCAAGACCATACAGGCTTCAAAGCGCTACTGCTAAGGTAAGGATCGACATCCACAGATAAAGGTTTCTACACTAAGGTAGTCTAAGGGTAGATGTTAAAGTCTGTTTGCTTAGACGAAAGATTGTCATTCGATTTGATTATTTTAACTTGAAATTAAGATAAGACGACTAGTAAGGGATATACGCTCACTTCCTACATGAAGGACGTGATTCCTAGACAAAAAGAAGTGTAGAGCGATGTCAAGGCGGAACTCGTTCATAGATTCATATCCACCTTCTCTTGAGATAGGATGATGAGGCGGAACTATGAACGATACCTATTCTTGGTATGTGAGCATAAAATGGTCGTACTAAGCACTTTTTTTTCATTTGTCACGATGACTAGTCAAATCCCTTACTTGAACACTCACTATTCTCAGGTTTCTAAACAATCAAACATGGGAGTCTCACTAAACTTTCATTCTCCGATCTTTAGTTGAGGAACCTAAGGACGACATCGATGGAGCAAATCATAGACATTGGTGATTTATAACTCCATGTAATGGAATCTAGTCACCCAAACCACGCTCGGGTTTTTATAAGAACCTACTTATTCATCATGACAGGTGGTGGAGGCGTTTCATGACACCTTCAGCACTAAAAACTACAATCACAATTTACTAGTTAAACACATATGTTTATTCATGTATTACAAGTTTAAAAAAACAAAGAAGTAAGTTCTGACAATAGATTATAAAACTGAAACAAATATATAAAAGGGAAAGAGCTTTGTTTATTATCATATAGTATTACAAAGAATAAGTATATGTTAATGCAAGTGATTTAATAAAACTATAAAAGCAATAGAGAAATGAAGACAAGGACAAGGTTATTTTGAGAAGGACTAAGAAAAAAGCAATAGTGCAAGGACAAATTAACTTGAGAAGAATTAAATGCCTATAGAAAGTAGTAATAGAACAAGGACAAGTTCACCTTGACAAGAAATAGTGACAAAAAGCAAATGAATGACACAAGAGCTAGCACAAGTTATACGTTGGAAGATAACTTGGAAAAAAACTACAAAGTAAAGAAAGATACTACAAACATATGTAAATTTAAATGGAAAATGAAGAGTATTTAGAGTTATACTGTGAAGCTTGTAACCTTTGAAATTATGGATCCTTAATCTTATTCAATTGTCCAATTGAATGATGATCAATCAAGAAAACACATAATATCAACAAAGAATGGAACCCAAGATATGAAACCAAGTGACCTTGAATAGATAAGAAACTTAAACAATAACCCTAGAACGTTGGTAATGATTAATTAATAAAGAGATTGACATTACAACTATTGAATGTTAAAGAACATCACTAATCAAATTGATACTAATTTAATCTCGAGAATAATGGAGGTAAAATTTGTTCTATACCCTTCTGTATCTCTCCACTAACTTTTTAAAGGAATTAGAAACCAACAAAGACCACAAGCAAGTGGAGAACCAAAATTTTCGCTAGCTTAACTCTTTCAAACGGCATGCTTGCATCTTTCATTACTAGGGTACCCTCCCTCCCATTTATCCTCCCTTTCTGTATTTCCTTTATCTTCACTTTCTTTACCGTTTAGTTGGTCCCGCTGTTTCTGTATTTACTCTTGTTCTCCCCTCCCTCAAGTCAGTAATTGTACGACAGGGATGGCCGACCGTAACTGGCCAACCCCTTTTGTCTTCATGTGTTTAAGTTGCGTTGATAGCTTTGGAGGTTAGGTTTTTCTATGTACGCCCGAGCCTGGCTTGCGATATCGTGAGACGTGAACTAAGATCAAATCGCCTTAGACAAGGGACTATTTAACGCTTCATTGCTTACATCTTCCATTAAAGATCTTGTGAGATGTTGCCTCGTTCCAATTTTTAATGAAAGATCCACAAATGGAGACAAACACGCAAAACAAGAAAATTATAGCATTTAAAATCTATAAAAATGAGGATGAATGGGAATTTATCTAAAATTAATAAAAAGAAAGGGGAAAAACACTCAAAAGGGAGGGAAGGAAACTACACTAAACTAACTAAGAAACTATAAAAAATCATAAACAATAACACTACACATTGTTCACTTGATGGGAGAGTTCAAAACATTTTAAGTCATTTTGGGCCAAAAGTTGGCTTTTGTTTGTTGTAGATTGTTGAACTTTAAAACATCTCACGTTCCACATGTTGAAGGGACTGTTTTGAAAAGTTAAAAGATGACTTTGCTTCGGCTATGTTTCCGATGAGCACCACGAATTTGAGAAAGACTCGAGCACTAGAGAACGACCTTCGACACTCACGTCCTTTCACCCAGTATAGAGGTTTTTTGCTTTAACTTCAATTGCCCGGCCATATCCAAGTAATTTGATGAATTCTATCTTTCAATAGAGTTAAAATTAGTACTTTTATTTTGAAATGTACTCATTTTATTCCTTCGAACTAGACTCCATCATGACCTCGCATGGCACTCCTTGTCCTAAATCAACGCATGTAATGCGAGATACCTTACCGACTTTTGATTTATATTGCCTTGTTTTTTTTTATGATTGATTTCTTTTTTTTTTAGACGGATAAGGTACATTTATAATTATTGAATAATTGAAATGCAACCTTTGGGGTTCTAAATGTGTGAACAATGACTATGACAAGAATGACTAGGATAATTAAGCATCATTTAAGATGAGACTACCTTCTAATTTTTTAAGGAGGTTCATGGCAAAACTAGGGTCCTACAGTTAACCATATAAACAATAATATGGAAATGGCACCTTGAACCACTCAACACCATGTACGGACTTGAGGGCTTTCGTGACCGTGCGTCCGTGACCTTTTTGGAACGATTGAAGTCTTCAGTTGTTTGTTATAGTGTGAGTATTCTGGCTTTATAGATGAGTCTAGAAACTCAAAATCCCTAGTAGAGAAGTCGCCACCCTGCTCTTTTGGGAGCTGCACGAAACCCATCAGGTCGTAGCTCGAGGGCAAATCGATAGCCAAGGATAATAGGGTCTCATATCTCTAAATTCGGGGACGAGGTAAGGATATGGGATTAGTTCACACTGTCCACACCCGGTTGTTTTTTATGTTTTTTAAGTCCGTCTCTACTTAGTCTCATTTTTGTAATTCACAATCATATATCGAAGTACTAGATAGAATTTCTAGTTCTAAAATCCCGAAAACACATAGAACATCGTAGGCGGATTTTTTTATTAATGCACACTATGTATAAGGGACGTGGGAGGGTGATCGCTTAGACATTAAACAATGATTAAGGAACCTTAAGCCATTTGTCATCAGATATCGCTTACTTTATCGGTAGCTACTTTCACAGTATTGCGACCTAAAACAATGGAAGCTAAGTATTAAACAATAAGCCATGTACATTCGAAATCGAGATAACAACCGTAGTCACGTTTCCTACTTAAGACTAATTTAGTATTGAAAACCGAACCTTAACAAGTCAAGATTTCATGAAGTAATTTAAACATGTCGATTTTATAAAAACAGCAATAATACATAAACTAGTAAAAAATGGGAAGAGCTCCAGATGATGTGGGTCGTGATGTTTCGGCCTCATTCGAGGGCACCTTTCGTGCAGTAGGCGAAATATCTTAGTTTGAAGTGCTGTGATAATAAGAACTTAATAGAAGTTATATAACAACAACAACAACAACACAGAATAATAATAGTAATAATAAAAGAATAAGAGAGGATAGAAAAGAACATAGAGAATAAAGAAAAATATATATAAAATACTCATAATAATAATAATAATAATAACAACAACAAACAATGAGATAACAATGATACACTAATGACAATAATGACATAACTATGGAAATGAGGAAAGAGGTAATAGGACAGAGGATTTCGGTCTAAAGTGAGA
>PYUH01001019.1:0-5000 GCA_016808085.1 Suaeda aralocaspica
AAAAAACTCTTTTGCTTGAGCCAAGCTCAAACCCTTCGTGGAATCCTTTGGATTTTCGTCTCCACTTCTTGAGCCATGATAATTGATATGAATATTGAATTGAATGAATATATCAACGAGAGCCACCAAAAGTTGATGTGAATTTTGTTATAGCCAAACGCAATCACACAAAGAAAACTTAGACTTCAAATTGATAAAGCTACGCCCACCAATCTGAATTCTAAGCGAATAATTTAGTAGATTTGATAAGAGCAAAGCACCCTCAAATTCTAGAAAATATCCTCACGTGACGATTAAAGCAAAGCCCAATCACTCAATTCGAATTTCCACAGAAAACTCTCAAAAATTGTTTACTTCGTAAACAAAGAAAACCGGAAAACACTTGTGTTTAATCTCTTATCTCTATTTATTGAGTATTTTACATCCTATTTATAGGCTAAAAATATCAACAATATTTCAGAAATCTAACATATCCTAACTACCTAGATATATGGCATAACAAAATAAGATTAGGATAACAAGAAAAACCTAACAAACCCGGAGACATATTCTTTGCACCCTATATTTTGTAATCTGATTTCTAGTCTAAATCTTAGATTATTTTTGACACATCAAATCTAGCCACTATATTTCCGAAATAACAAGTAAGTTGACCAAGTCAACAACTTGAAAAAACCGTGTTGACAACGTTGCCACAACTCAAAAAATTTCACAAAAATCACGCCAGATGCATTGCTTGATTTCTCGTTGATTTTTGTCGGACTTGCGATTTCAAGAACTTTACGAACTCTCAAGAGTCAATCTTTATTCAAGAAACCTCATTTTGGTGGTTCTCTGCTTGATTCCATCAACCTTGATATAAACTAATCAAGAAAATAAACAAACACCAATGGTAAAATCCTATCAAATGACTGGGAAAAACCATCTAGCTCACACTTCAAACTTACTAACTATAATTGCTTTATATTTACGTGAATAAGCTTGTTGCATGTCACCATGCCACGTAGAAATCCACCCTAGCCAACCCAGAAGCCTTGTGTCTCATAACCACTAAACTCCCCAATGGTTGCCTATGTGTTTCCACCTCAATCAAAACCCAAACCCTCGAAGTTTTGCTCATTTATATGCGTACACCACTCATCTTTCCCTTTGTTGCGTGCCTGTGAACTGGAGGTTCCTCATCGTCACTAGACTTGATGAGTATCCTGTCTTTGTTTAAAACGCACACTCCTCATACTTTCTTGCTCACTTGAACTGATGATGAGCCTCCCTTGTTTAGATTTAGTAGGAGTGTTTTTTCTTGGTAGAACCATGATAGTTAAGACTTATCTAAACGAGCTTCAAACTCGTCAATCTTCCCCTTCAATACGTAATTCTTTTGACTTGCAGCCAAGCTCAAATGATGTGAAATTTGTTATAGACAACGCACTCACACAAGGAAACTAGACTTCAAATTCGATAAAGCCACGCACCACAAATCTGAACTTAAGGGGAATAATTAGTAGAATTTGATAAAGGCAAGCACCCTCAAATCCTAAAAAATACCATCACGTGAGATAAAGCACAAAGCACCACTCACTTGTGAATTTCTCACGAGAAACTCTCAAATTTTTGTTTCTTCGTGAAACAATAAAACGGAAACTTATGTGTTTCAACAAACAATCTGAATTTTATGATGTATTTTACATCTATTTATAGCTAAACATAACACACATATTTCAGAATCCTAAACATATCCTAACTACCTTAGATATATGGTATAACAAACTAAGATTAGGAAACAAGAAAATCTTATCAAAACCGGATACACATCTTGCACACATATTTGTAATCTGATTTTAGTCTAAAATCTAGATATTTTGCATCAAATCTACGACCATAGTATCCGAATAACAAACTAGGTTGACCAAGTCAACAACCCAAAAAAACATCCGCGTTGACAACGTGCCCAATCTTTCAAAAACTTCCAAAAATCCCGCCATATACTTGCTTGTGATCTCGTTGATTTTTTTGTTGGACTTGCGATTCAAGAACTGTCAAGAACTCTTCAAGATTCAACTTTATTTCAAGAAACCTCCATTTTTGTTTCCACGCTTGATTCCATCAACCTGACTCCTAAAAATAATCAAGAAATAACCAAAACACCATATGGAAAAACCCTATCAAATGACGTGGGAGAAAAACCCATATAGGTCAACACTTCTCAACTACTAACTATACTTGCTTTACATTACGTGAATAACATTGTGCTTCACCTGCACACGTAAAAAATCCACCCTAGCCAACCCAAGAAGCCTTGTGTCTCCATAAGCCACTAACCCCAAGGTTTGCTTCTGTTTTCCACCTTCATCAAACCCAAACCCTCAAAGTTTTGCTCATTGATATGCGTATCAACAAACCCTTCGTAAATCCTTGTGGATTTTCATTACCAACTCTGAGCCATGAGGATTGATAATGAACACTGTAGATTGAACGAATCTCTCAATGAAAGCACCAAAAGGTGATGTGAATTTTGTATAAAACAAACGCACTCCACACAAGATAAACTTAGAGCACAACATTGCTAAAGCGTCAAACCACAAATTTGAGTTCTAAGGGAATAATAATAGAATTTGATTAAAGCCAAGCACCTCAAATCTAACACTATCCTCACGTGAGATAAAGCTCAAAGCACCACTCACTCAACGAATTCCCACAAGAAACTCACAAAATTTTGTGTACTTAAGTGAAAAACTAAAACCGGAAACAATGTGTTTTCAATCAATATAATCTGAATTTTATTGAGTATTTTACATATCCTATTATAGCTAAAACATATCACACAATAGGTGAATATCCTAAAAAATCTCCTACACCTACTCCGAGATTTATGGTATAACAAAACAAGATTAGGATAACAAGATAATCTCTATGAAACCGGATAAATCTGCGCCATATACTTGTAATCTGATTTTCTAGCCTAAATCTTATATATTTGAGAAAACAAATCTAAGGACAATATTTCCAACTAGCTAACTAAAGTTGACCAAGTCAAACAACACGAAAACACCGTTGACAACGTTGCCCCGAATCGTCAAAATCGTTCAAATCCCGCCATATAAACATCGCTATATTTCCCATTGATTTTTGATGGACTTCCATTTTCAAGAAAACTTCAAGAAACCTTGAGCTTCAATCTTTATTTCAAGAAACCTTCAATCTTGTGTTTCCCATGTTTGATTCCATCACCCATGACTCATAAACTAAATAAGAAAATCACAAAACTCCATATGGTAAAACCTATCAAATGAAGTTGGAAGAAAACCATATAGACTTCAACACTCCTAAACTACTAATGTTGTTGCTTGATTTTTACGTGAGGAGACTTGGTGCATGTCACCATGCACACGTAAAAATTATTCACCCTAGCCAACCCTAAGAGTCTTGTGTCTCCATAAGCAACTAGCTCTCCCATGGTTGCATCTTGTTTTGCACCTTCAAACAAACCCTCGAAGTTTTGCTCATTGATATTCATATCACAACAACAACAACAACAACACCACCACCAACAACAACAGTTACAACAGCAGCAACAACAACACCACCACCACCACCAACAACAACAATAACCGCAACAGCAACAGCAACAACAGCACAACAGCAACAACAACAATAACAACAGTAAAAGCAGCAACAACAAAAACAACAACAACAACAACAACAACTAGAACACCAACACCAATAGCAAAAACAACAGCAACAACAACAACTAGAACACCAACACCAATAGCAAAAACAACAGCAACAACACCACCACCACCACGACCACCAGCAACAACAACAGCAATAGAAACAGCAACAACAACAGCAACACCACGTCTACCAACAGAAACAACACAACAACAACAAAAACAACAACAATTACGACAACAACAACACCACCAACAACAACAACAAGATCAACAACAACAACAGCAATAAAAACAGCAATAGCACCAACAACACCAACAATAGCAACAACACCAACCGCAACAACAACAACAACAACAACGACAACAGCAACAACAATAACAGTAACAACAACAACAAAAGCAATAACAACAACAACAGAACTGTAACAGCAACAGCAACACCAAGACGATCAACAACAACATCTACAGCAAGAGCAACAACACCACCCCCAGCACCAACAACAACAGCAACAACAACAACCGCAACGAGAACAACAACAACAACAACAACAACAACAATAACAACAACAACAGCAACTACAGGAAGAACAACAACAACAACAGCAACAGCACCACCACCACCACCAGCAACAGCAACACCAACAACAAAAAAAACCACACCAATACCAACAACAACAACAGCAACACCACCGACAACAACAACAACAACAGCAACACCACCACCACAAACAACAACAACAGCAACAACTGCAACAACAACAGTAACAACAGCAATAACAGTAACAACAATAGCAAAACCAACAACAACAGCAGTAACAACAGCAATAAAAGCAACAACAATAGCAAAACCAACAACAACAGCAGTAACAACAGCAAGAACAAAAACAATAAGGACAACAACAACAACAACAACAGCAACTATAACACCAACACCAACACCAACTGCATCAACAACAGCAACAGTAACACCAACGCCACCACCACCGCCAACAACAATAACAACAGGAACATCAACAACAACAACAACTACAAAAGCAATAACGACAGCAACAACAATAACAACAATAACAAGAACAACAACAAAATCAACAACAACAACAACAACACCAACATGATACGCATATCAATGAGCAAAACTTCGAGGGTTTGGGTTTGATTGAAGGTGGAAAACAAGAAGCAACCTTGGGGGAGTTAGTGGCTTTTGGAGACACAAGGCTTCTTGGGTTGTCTAGGGTGGATTTTTACGTGTGCATGGTGACATGTACAAGCTTATTCACGTAAATATAAAGCAAGTATAAGTTAGTAGTTTAGAAGTGTTGAGCTATATGG
>PYUH01001020.1:0-12500 GCA_016808085.1 Suaeda aralocaspica
GGGTAGCAATGAGCTTCCACCCAGTTAGAAACATACTCCACAGCTACTAGAATATAACGGTTTCCATTAGAAGATGGGAAGGGTTCCCATATAGTCAATACCCAAACATCAAAAATTTCAACTTCCAATATACTGTTGTGCGGCAATTTCGTGCCTTTGTGAGATTTGGAATGTTCGTTGGCACGAATCACAAGACATAATAAAGGCTCTCGCGTCCTTGCAAGATAGCTGGGACAGTAGAAACCCCTGATTCTAAGACCTTGAAACCCAGTCTTGGAGGGTCCAGCATGACCTCCATAGGTGATGAATGGCAATGGTGAAGGACACCATATAACCTCCAATTCCGGAACACATTTCCTGTATCAACCATCTGACACACTACGAAAAAAAGTTAGGATAATCCCAAAAATATCGTTTAAACATCGTTGCAAAAATTTTTTTTCTTGCTGATACGTAAATCGGAAGTAAAACACCTCCTACAAACATAATTAGCCAAATCAGCAAACCCACGGGGAATGCACACAAACAGCAAACAAGAGTTCAGCAGGGGAAAGAATCGGCAATGGGGGTAGAGATCTCCCCATCATCACACCGTATTCCGAAGCAGTGGTCAGTACCAACATTCTATGCTCCATCTTATCACGAATTAGAGGTTCAAACTCTTGGAAGCAGCAAAATCCACCGAATAAGCCTCGGTTGGCTTCCTTCTTCCAAGTAGTGATATTTAAGAGTGCATGGTCGTAAAACACAATTAACTTTACGAACCTACAAGATAGCACGAATTTAATTAAGGCATAAAACTATAGCAAGCAGATCCTTTTCCGTGGTGGAATAATTAACTTGAGCTTCATCTAAGTCTTACTAGCATAATAAATAGCGTGCAAGACTTTATCTTTCCTTTGACTAAAACCGCACCAACTGACAAATCACTAGAATCAACATTATTTCGAAAGGTAAAATTCCAATCAGGGGACTGTATAATGGGGGCAGAAATTGTGCATTTTTTGATCATATAAAGGACTCAAGACACTCGTCATAGTTTAAATTCAGCAGCTTTTAGCAGCAATTGGGTTATTCCCTCTTTTTCCCCTTTTCTTTCCGTTTCATCTCTCCCTTCTCATCCCCCCTCCTCTTTCCTCGCCCTCCTATCTTTCTTTCGACTTTTACTCTTTTTTTGTACATCTCCTCTCTTCGTTTCCCTTCTCTCCCTTACTCTTATCTTGTGGTTTCGCAATTTTAGAGAAATCTTATAAACCTGCGATTAAAAACCAGCATGACCCAAGAAACTTCGTACTTTAATTACTGGAGGTGGCAGTTGCTTCAATTACCTGTTATTTTTGCCTATCCACCTCAATTCCGCGTTCGGAGACCAAATGTCCCAAAACTACTCCTCATTGACCATGAAAATGACACTTTCCCAATTTAAAACCAGATTCACTGTTCACCATCTTTCGAGAACTTTAGTCATTAGTCAAACATGAATCAAAATTAGAGCGTTAGGACGCATGAAATATCCATGAATACTTCAACATAGACTCTATAAATTCAAAAAAATGCTCATCAGGCAACGTTGAAAGTGGCAGTGTGCATTACATAATCAAAAGGCAGTCCTAGTATATGCCAAAGTACCATAAGGACATGTATAAAAGTCGTTTCCCCTATATAGGATGGATGGGGATCTGAAAGAAACACGAATATCCATCGAGATACAGAAACTATTCTTAGCTAATCTTTCCAACATATTGATCAATAAAAGGAAGGGAAATGGCTTTTTTTAGGTGCAACATTCAATTTCGGTAATCAATACACATCCTCCATCCATTGTGACAAACTCAGTAGGGAATAGGTCATTTTTCTTATTACGAACAACGGTTGTCCCTCCTTCTTAGGGACTACCTGTACGGGACTTACCCACTGGGACTCATGGTACTGAGTAATAATACCTGCATCTAGAAGTTTAAGGAATTCTTCTCACTACCTCCTGCATGTTAGGATTCAACACGGCGTTGACCTGGATACGGGTTTGTGCCCTCTTCTAAATGAATTCTAGCATAAAAAATCGGACTAATACCGTCAAATCATCATAGTAGAGTACAATCGCTTTTATATGGCTTTACGTCCACATAAAAGTTTATTTAATTGATTATCATTAAGAGAAGCGCTAACAATGACAGGTACAACTTCTATCATCGAGAAAAGCATATTTCAAGTGAGAGGGGCAGGGGTTTCATCTCAGGTTGGGTTACCTCTTTAACAAACAAACCTTTGAGGTAACTCAATAAATCTACGGTCTCTTCCAAGTCCGATTCCTCACCAGAAAGATCCTGGAATAAAGCATCCAGCCACGATTGTACCACAACTCTGCAATCAACATCAAGACAAACAACAGCTCTTAGAGAGTTTTGTAGTAGATCGAGGCATATATCAAAATACAATCTCATCAATGACACGATAGCATAACATGATTGTTCCATCATTGGACTTTTAAGGCAGCATCTAAGATTAAAGGTAACTTTATCATTCTCCTACAGACAAGGTCAAACTACCATTTTTGACATCGATAACAGCACCTGCAGTGTGTAAGAAAGGTCTACCAAGAATGTCGGGTGTGTGCATCCTCATCCATGTCTAACACAACAAATCAACTGGGATAAAGAATTTCCCGACTCTCAACGGGACATCCTCTAAAATACCCTTAGGGTATTTCACTGTCCTATCGGCATCCTGCAACGTAAGTGTAGTGACTTTCAAGCACCCATATCAAGCTTCTACAAATAGACAGTGGATAACATTACCACTGGCTCCTAAATCACATAAAGCTTTGTCAATAAAACAGAGAGGCCATGTTACAGGAAAGAAAAACTTCCTGGGTCCTTTAGTTTTGGTGGTGACTTGTTTTGCAATATGGACTGCACTCTCCGTGAGTGCTACGGTCTCCATACCAATCAATTCGACGTTTCCATGCTCAAAATGTCTTTAAAAACTTAGTGTAAGTAGGAACTGAGTGATTAAATCAGTAAAATGGGACCGTAACTTGCAGTGATTTTTTAACAATAGCTAAAAATTTACTGAAATGGTTATCGTTCTTAATCTGGTCACCCTGTTCGTGAATAAGGGCAACCTAACCTGTGATTTCGGGTAGTATCGAAACGGTGTATCATCTACATTTCCTTAGGTGCTTCAGCCCTCCTTATCTGGAACTGGATCTGAAATTGACAATCAATCTCATCTCCGGTCTATTCAGCTCCACCTGAAACAATCAGAATTAACATTATCAGTAGCATTTTCGGGCCTTCATAAGCAGCTCACTCCTCAAGGTAATGGCATTGACATGGTCCATCGGGGGATCCGTGTGATGCATGGATGCTGGGGTGTGGGTTTTTGATGGAAGTGCCTGGTTGGCCTGGTTGCCTTGGAGCTGTTTGATTAGCGCAATCTGACGCTATCTGAGTTTATAAGTGTTGTTATGAGCCTGCTCGCCTCCATATTATTTCTGCATTGAAAAATATATTCTTCAACTCCGAGATTTCTCCACTAGGTTGTTGAGTGGACATTGGCGGTTGGCTGGTAGTGTTGTGGTCTGCTAAAACTGGTGGGTGTGGTGGTACATATCTCTGCATCTGCTGGCTGTGGCTGCTGATGAGGTGGCCGGCTTGATGAGGATTCTGGACTATGTGTTGTTCTTGTAAGAAAAGTATGGGTGATCCTTCAGCCGGATTGTATGTATTAGAATATGGATTGTTTTGTAGGCGGAAAGGCACATACTTGGCTCTACTGAACTAGTACAAGATGGGAATTATGAGCCGAAAGAACCAACACTGAATCACAGAAAGGATCAGTGCATCCCAAAGTGCAGCTACAGGTGATGGGGAGGACGCTGTGGTTTACCAATTTGTCGAGCTTCTGATTATGGCATTGATATGTGCAGCTAAAAATCTCATACTTATCCTCAACTACATGTTTCCACCCTTCTTGGAATGCCCTCTAAGGTTACCAAAACTGTGAATTATGAGGGGCATTTCATCAATCAATTCATATGCAGCGTTGTACTTTGGTTCATAATCGACCATTAGCAGCGCAAATCTAGCAAAGCCTACTCTCATTACCCAATCATGTAGAATGATTGAAATAGGCCATTTGTCAAGCCATGATGAGGCACATTCTCAATACTCCTTAAACCGTTCCCACGCTCATATAATGAATCATCTGTCTCCTGATTGAAATTAGTGATTGGCTTCTCATAAGGCAGTTCTCTGTTTGGTGGGTAGATTTCCTCTGAAAAGCGAGAGCTAAATCTCCCAACAATTAATGGTGGCCATATTGAGATCATTCAACCAGGTTGTAGCCTTGTCTTTTAATGAAAACGGAAAAAATTCGCCTTCTGAGTGTAGTCCTTAGTGACATTCATTTGCTTGATAGTATCACAGTATGAAGGAAATTCTGTAAGTGAAGTTCGGATCTTCCTTCAATGTCCCTGAAAATGATTTCGTTAAACCATGTTCACAAGAGCTGGTTTCACTTCAAGTTAGCAGCATCGGTATCGGTACTGAATAACCTCCAGCCATAGACTCCGTACTAGGCAAGGAATAGTCTCTCAATGAACGGGCCGCAGGTGGCGGGTGGTGAGGCGGGAGGGTGGTCCTCTCCTGTCTCTCCTTCGGCAGCCATTTCAACTTCTAAATACCTTCAAACAGCGGATTGAAGGTGAACTCGAAAAACTGTAAACAAGTCAGAAACAGTTTCCTCACAGATCGGGGAAGGAAAATTCGGGCGTTACTACGCCTCAACCGTTACAAAAACACTCGCTCGGGCCAGGGAAGATGTAAGTATCAGGCTCGTGGTCGTTTTGCATCAAACCTATGAACCTGCACACACTATAAACTCCGAGCAAGATAAGAATAGCCCCAAGAAACTGAATGTTTTTTGAGACTAAGAAAATAATAAAATAAAACAGTAAAAAACCCGACTAATAGAATTGAAAATTGCCTCCCGGCAACGGCGCCAAAATTTTGAACAGGCTATCGCAACACTTCAAAAGTAAACCAAAAACACTAACTATGTAGCTAGGGAAGTAAGGATCGAATCCTCAGGGAAGCAGTTAAACTCTATTAGTTAAAAAGCTTAAACTGTATAAAGGGCCTTGGTCGAGAAGTACTGATAACTAACTAACTATTGACTAATTACTAACTATACTTTGAAATGACGAAGAATAACCAATGAATTAAGAATAAGGTCATCGGGTCACCAAGAACAACTAATGGATTCACTAGCAAAGATCGTTCAACCTCACAATTATCGTCAAATTAGGGCTCAAATTCTCTCGAATTAGGACTCCCTCGAAACTCATCTAGAGGCTCTCGCTCATGCCTAGACTAATTCCGCTATTATTCAGCGTCTTATTGTGGTATTTTTACCTCTCGGCATCAAATTCAACAATACCAGAATTACAAAAATCTGCGACAATTCAATTGTAACAAAGAAAACCAAATAAGAATTGACTACTAATGTGGAATTGAAGCAACCTACTTTAATTAGTCCATTAATAATCAAGGTTTCCCTAACCTAGAAATTAAACTACTCACTCATGATTATGAAAATTAAAGCAAGAATAGTTGTAAAATTCCTAATTGAATTCATGAAGTAATTAACAATTAAACTAATTAATATAAGCGATTAACTAAATTAATTAAACTAAGGAGACTAAAAAGCATAAATTAACTATAAATAAAGACAACAAAAACAGAAAATTCCAAATTGGAGAAACAAATTGAAGACTTGAATTGAATTGAGAATCAATGTTATGAAAAAAACCCTAATTTCCCAAATTAATTTGAGAGGAGAAAAGTGCTTAATCTTAAAACCTAAGAGAGTAATTCTAAATTATGAAAAGCATAAGTTGTTTTGCCTAGAAAGTGTGCCTAATGTACCCCAAGTTGGGCTTACAAGCCTAAGTACGAAGAAAAAAATAAAGAAGAATAAAAATCCGGGAAAATCGTCTTGATTCGGGAGCATAGGAGGTTATGCGCCCGCATCAAACCTAGAATGCCCTTACGTCTTTTTTCTTCTTAATGCGCCCGCATGTGCATCTATGCGCCCGCATAAGTACCTCAGAAGCTTTATCTTACTTTCTTTTCTCTTATTTCGTTCATGAGTTCTTAGACTTGTTTATACTTCTTGACACGCATTTCCATGATCTTCACTCTTATCCCGTCCAAGCTTTCCGGTTCGTTCCGAGCCTCGGTTTCCGTGCCTGAAATTACAAAAACATACAAAAACCGAGCATAACAACCGCGGATGATAAAAATCAAACTAAAAAGCTTAATTTGCCGGAACTCCGGAAATCAACCAAACTTAGCGAGACACTTCAAATTAACTAAAGAACATCAAATGAGCTAAAATAGAGTCAAAATAACAACCACTAGGCATAAAATTGACTCGAAACAAAGGGAAAAACACTATAAAAACCGCACATATCAATTACTTAACTGTAATTACTAATTTACATAAGATTAGACAATGATGTTGATAATATCACAAGTTGCCATAAATTATGATCAATATGTAATTATCAACAGCTACTTTATATAGCTTCCAGAAGAAGGTATAAGTTTAATATTTATGGCAACTTGACAAATATGTAGTAATGATAAACACAATGTAAGTATTATTTTCAAGAGTACGGAGGAATGAGTATATCTTATGTTGAAGATTGAAGTCCAATCAGGAAGGATCAACTACCAAGGAGTTGAATTTTATTCCTGCGAAGCTACTACCAAAGACGTTGGGTTCATTATTTTAAAAGATCTCAAGTTATGCATTCATCAGGGGGAGAAAATACGCGTTGCACTCTTTTTCCCTTAACCATGGTTTTGTCCCATATTGGGTTTTCTAGGTAAGGTTTTTAATGAGGCAACATATTAAAGCGTATTACGAAAGTGATGTACTCTTTTTCCTTCACTAGGTTTTTTGTTCCCACAGGGTTTTTCTTAGTTGAAGTTTTTAACGAGGCACACTATTCTATCCAAGGGGGAGTGTTATATAATATATATATATATAATATATATATTAAGGTGGATGCCCATTATACTTATTATTGTATAATCTAGAATATTCTATATACTAGGGTTTACTGTACAAGAAACCCTACCCGCTTTGTATATATATATACACTACAAGAAAACAGCTTATTAGCGACGGAATTATTACTTTTGCGACGGAATTTTCCGTCGGTATTTTCCTACAAAAGTTTTTACAAAATTTAATGAATTTGTGACGAAAAATTTAATTTTACGACGGAATTTACCGTCGGAATTTTGCGACGGAATTTATTCCGTCGGAAATTCCGTCGCAAAAATCCGACAATTAATTTGCTGTTTTACAATTGTTTTGTCGCGCAAAAAAAAAAAAAAAAAAAACCCTAACTCCTTCTTCTTCCCTCAAACCTTACTCCCTCTACACTCCCTCTCAAAACTCCCTCAGTCGGCGGCTCCTTCTTCTTCCCTTCTTCTTCTTCTTCGTCTTGTTCTTCTTCTTCGCCGTCTTGTTCTTCTTCGTCGTTGCTGCTTCTTCTTCGCCGTCTTGTTCTTCTTCGTCGTTGCTGCTTCTTCTTCGCCGTCTTGTTCTTCTTCTTCGCCGTCTTCTTCTTCTTCTTCGCCGTCCTTCGTCGGCTTCTTCTTCGTCGTTCTTGCTTCCCATTTTTTCATTTTGGTAAGTTAAATTATTCCCTTTTTTCTAAATCTTTTTTTTTTTTTTGTTTGTTTTATGTTCTTCATTTAAATTTCTGTTCTAAATCTTGCTGTTTGTTTTCCTGTTTGTTAGTACTTCTAAATCTTGTTTTTTTCTAAATTATTCCATTTCTGTTTGTTTTTCCGAATTAATTTTTTTTTTTTGATTTGTTGTTTTTCCGAATTAATTTTTTTTAATTTTTCTTTTACTGTTGTTGCTTATTATCATGTTTTGTGATTAGTAATAGTTGTGATGTAATTAATTGATTACTTTGAATTTTTGATGCTCAAAAATTTGGAATTAAAGGGTGTCAATCATTTTTGCTTGTATTTTTTCATTGTTTCTCAATTTTTGTCGGTAAAATGCGTATTTTTACAAAATACATCAAGAACAAATAAGCTAGTCAAGTTTTTACAAAATACATTCGCAAGTTTTGGGAAGGGGTTTCACCAGTTGAGTTCGGGGAACTGCCTGCTCTTCAAGATGCTGTGACTGTTGTAGGGTACCCAATAGGAGGAGATACAATATCTGTTACCAGTGGAGTTGTCTCACGTATTGAGATCTTATCTTATGTTCATGGGTCCACTGAGTTGTTGGGGCTGCAGGTATAGTATAATTCCTTCTTCCTTTTTTCATGTTAACCCTTTGCTCTCATATTATTAATTTGATCTACACTGTTGCAATTCTAGATAGATGCTGCCATAAACTCTGGAAATTCTGGTGGTCCGGCCTTTAATGACAAAGGCAGTTGCGTGGGCATTGCATTTCAGTCCCTGAAGCATGAAGATGCAGAGAATATTGGTTATGTTATACCTACACCGGTCATCACACACTTTATTCACGATTATGAGAAGAATGGAGCATATACTGGTAGGTTTGGTGAAATAACCTGGTTTTTAAATCACGGCATTGTGTCTTTTAGTTTTTGTACTGTTAAATTCCTGAATGCTGTTTCTGGCTATTTTTTGTGACATCCTTTTCTCATAATCATATTCTGTTTTAGGCTTCCCGATTCTTGGTGTTGAGTGGCAGAAGATGGAAAATCCTGACTTACGTATTGCAATGGGTATGAAATCTGATCAAAAAGGTGTACGTGTCCGGCGTATTGATCCTACTGCTCCTGAGTCCAAAGTATTGCAGCCATCAGATGTTATACTTAGCTTTGTTGGGGTTGATATTGCAAATGATGGGACAGGTAACAACTTAATGCCTCTTTCATAAGTGTGGTACTCTCTTCTAAGTTTATATAAGGGTCCAGGCTGTATATTGAATGTCTGAACTGGCTTAGTGGGTAAAATCTGAATTTACCGAAGTCGCGGTTTATGTGCTATACACAATTTTATGATATAACTTTTGAGCAGTTCAATGTGTACTATTTACACCTTTGTTGCTCATTGCTTAAACGGTGCAAAGTAGCATAAAGTTCATCTTGTTCTTTTGCATCTCTAGTCTTCCTGTGTTCAGTTTTGCTATTTTATTTCCTTTTATTATTAATTTGTAATGGTTATTATGGTTAAGCAGCCCAGTCATTTGTTTCCTTTTCTTGGTATGATATTGAATTTGTGCTTGGTCTTGCGACTCTTGCCTAACCCTATTCTGCTGCTTGCTTCTGAAACTCTGTATCATAAATTCATAACCTTGATTATTAGTGTAGTTGGAGTGCAGATATTTTTCATTTGAATATTATCAAATGTATAATTCATTAGTTGGACACTATGTTTATCTTCACAAAGTAACATGAACGTGTAAATTTGGTGTTTGGTACTTAATTTAATAAATTGATATATGTTTCATATCTTTTGGAATAGGTTTTCAAATTGTTGTTTCCCATGCATGTATTCAAACTTAGATGCTGGGCCTATGTCTAAAATCTTCATGGGATTACTTCAATTCGATAATTGTATCCTAGTTCAAAAGCTTTTATTGATTTGCTAAAGACATGATCTTCTCCCATCCATCCCTCTCTTACATGTGATCATAATTTCCTCTAGAGGAGAGAGTTTACATAATTGTTGAAGCACATGACCTGATTAATTGAATTAAATGTGGTTACCATCTATTGTGGATCCTGTTGAAATAGCAGTGAGGGTATGTGAATATTATAACCTGATAATGACTTTTTTTGACAGTTCCTTTTAGGCATGGAGAGCGTATTGGTTTCAGTTACCTTATATCCCAGAAATATACTGGAGACAAGGCTGAAATCAAGGTACTACGTAATTCAGCTACACACACTTTTAACATCAAACTGGGTACTCACAGGAGACTCATTCCAGCGCATAGCAAGGGTAGACCTCCATCATACTATATTGTTGCAGGATTTGTGTTTACAACTGTCTCGGGACTGAATAGCTGTTCAGTTGTAGCACTTGGTTTATAGGTGATGGATATTTGTTGTTCATGTAACTTAAATCTGGTGCTTACACATGTCAGGTTCTTGGCTTCAATGGTAATCCAGTGCGGAACCTGAAGAGTTTGGCAAATTTGGTGGAGTCCTGCAACGCTGAATTTATGAAGTTTGGTTTGGACTATGATCATGATATATAGTTTAGTTACCTAGGCCTCTTGTATTTCATGATATATAGTTTAGTTCATCGCAATTATTATTATTGTTAAACTTGTTATGGTAGTATTTTATGGTAGCTGTAAGACACAAATTAATTTATTTATGTTTTAAATAGTTTGCGATGGAATGTATCATCGCAACAGAATGGAAAAGGCTTTTGGTCTACATAAAGATTTGCAGGTATAAATTAGGGTTTGAAGTAGTCTTTGATTTTAGAAAGAAATTGCAAAATTCCGACGGAAATATGCAAATTGTCATATAAGAATAGAGTAATGCAACTATTGCGACGGAAATTATCGTCGCAAAAGAAATGGAAAATTAAATGGTTGCAAATTATGCACTAGTTTGCGAGGGAATTTTCCGTCGGAAAGTAGGAATTTTCCGACGGAATTTTCAAGATTTGCGACGGAAAATTCCGTCGGAAATTTAAGCTTTTCCGACGGAAAATTCCCTCGCAAATTTGCGACGGAAAATTCCGTCGCAAAACTGACTTTTGCGATGGAAAATTCCCTCGCAAATTTGCGACGGAAAATTCCGTCGCAAAACTGACTTTTGCGATGGAAAATTCCCTCGCAAATTTGCGAATTTTGTTTTGCGACGGAAAATTCCGTCGGAAAATCTTAAATTTTGCGACGAAGGAATTAGAGACGACACGTTTGCGACGGAATTCCGTCGCAAAAGTATTTTCCGACGGAATTTCAGGATTTAGCGACGGAATTTTTCCGTCGCAAAAAAGCGGTTTTGTTGTAGTGATATATGGTATTATAGTTGAATGGGATATACACATCTATTCTCCTAATACTCTCTACAAAGACTGTATTTTCTATAACACTAAGGGCCTAATTTAATTTGTTTTTTTTAAGAACAGAGCCCCTAACATTTTTGCCACGGCACTCCAACCTAGTTGGTTCAGTCCTTCAGCAGAAGCTTAGGTTGTATTTTGTGCTTGTGACCAATAAACTTTTCTTACTTCAATTCTCAAAAAAATATATATATAGGAAATAGTTGTTGTACTATTAATTTGCTCATTTAAATTTAATAATTTCAAATTTTTTTAAGTACTATTTGATTGTATTATAGATTTTTGTATCATATTTGTTTTTGTACTATAATTTTTAATTTTTAAAATCAATTATCAATGCAACTATACTCGAAAAAAAATTGTACGGATTAAGAATTGATAGTGACCCACCATATCGGAAATGCTGGCTCCGCCACTGGCTAGTGGAGGATTATCAACTGCGTATGATAACGTCATTATCTCCATTGCTAAATAATTCAACCTTGTCAAATCCTAGAACGAACAGTAATATAGTTGTTATTAACAATTATTCGACTTAATGATTAAAAGAATATAATATATTTGACTTTAACAATTAGCGATCTAATTAACCTTGTTGTTCTTCTGGATTTTACCTGATTCGAGATGGCCGAGAAAGAGTTTAAACAATATAGTCGACTTAAAATTGATCTATCGTATGTCACTATGATGCGAGTTTGCGACGACACCGTTTAAAAAAAAATTCCGACATTAATTTAGATAAATTTATCTCAATAATTTATCAAGTCACGGCTGTTGAACTTCAAGCCATATACTTTTCAAGTCACATTTTTATCAAGTCACAGCGCATAAGCTTCAAGTCACAATTTTTTTTTTTTAAAAAGTCACGAGTATATGCTTTTAAGTCGGAATAAATGAGTTTTAAGTCGCTAATAAATTTATCTCGAGATTTTTTTATAATTTCCAGTTTGGGACCAATGGTGATTTAATTTAATTCAAGGTCGAGGAAGACTAAATGCAATAGAAGGGTGTGTAAAATTTTTTGTTTTTAAATTCTTCGTAAATTTGTTATTACCGAGTACAATGTTTCCCTTTTTATCGAGGCAAATGCAATGGCGAATCCATGTTTAAATAAGGGGACACGACAATCCCCCAAGATTTTTTTTTAAATCAATTATAAGTTGGTAACTTACTCATATTCATTCATGTTTAGTCGACTGATGAAGTCGTCACAAACCTATTAAAAATAAAAATCTAACAAAACCTCCTAATAATGTAGTAAGGTAAGTCAGGGTCGATCCTACAGAGAAAGTTCAATCAAACAATGGTCACTATGAATAACTATTAGTAGAGTCGGAAAAATAGGAGATTGAAAGATTAAACTAAACCTATAGAATTAAGTATTACCACTAGCATAATTAATGTAAA
>PYUH01001020.1:17500-51426 GCA_016808085.1 Suaeda aralocaspica
CAATCAAAACCCACAAAAACTAAGTTAATATTTTCGATTTTTTCCCCAAAACTAAAGCAAAACACCATTATTATTATTATTATTATTATTTTAATTTAGTAAAAAAAAAGAAAATGGGAGTTGGAGGATTGTCGTATGAAAAATGCAGGGAAAAAAGAGTCCAAGAAAACAAAAAACGTTTGGAAGATCTCAATCTTATTCACCTCTCTCAATCTCTGAAAAATCTCTCCCCCAAAACTTCTCCTGTATTTACAATTTACCCCCTTTCTTCATTTTTAATTTATTTTTAATAATTTCAAGCAAATAATTTAATTTGGGTTACTTGAATTCGAATTTATAGATGAAGAAAGTGGGTAATAAGACGCCTCGTATCATGGAGAGGAAGACTGTGCAAGTGCGGCGATCGGCGCGTGTTGCTAACAACCCTGCCCCTGTTTATGCTGAGGTTTCCTATTTTATTTATTAATTTTTATATAAAATTGTTGAATTGAATTAATTTCGGGGTTTAGATTTTTGTTTGTGGATGCAGATTACATTGCCGAAGTTCTCGTCACCTAACAAGTAAGTATTTCCCGCGAGAATTGTTTACACCCTACCGAACGGAATTTGGAGACCGAAATGGAATTATTTGAATTTGTAGGAGTTATGGAGTGTCAAGGACAAGGGACATATCGAAGCGTATGATAGCAACACATGAAGTGAGGGAATACTCTATTCAAGAAGCCGAAAAGCTGAATGCTAAACTTGTTGATGATGAAGGATATCCTACTCTCATTCGCCCTATGCTTCCTTCTCATGTCACTGGTTGCTTTTGGCTGGTATATATATAATTTCCCTCCCTCACTTGTTAACTTACGTTTAAGTCTTTTGGTGTGACTGTTAAAAATATCCTTGTTTTTAGTGGAGTGTCCTACACTCCTACCTAATGTTCTAATACGTATAAATTTTGGTGATTTGGATTGATTTCGAGTAACATATATATTGAGTTTATAAGTTTGTATAGTTCCATATTTCCTTGTATCTGTTCAATTTGGGTGTGAATTGACATGAACTCTTATCTATCACTACTTTATCAGTCAAGTAATTTAGAGGTAAGATGTTGGTGTCAATCCTATGTTAGCCTCAACCATTTTATGCCAAATTATCGTAAAATGTTGCGTCGAGTGATATGTTACATAATGCAATTATGATGCGGGTGCAGGGTCTTCCAACTGACTTTTGTAGGACGAGTATGCCTAGCAATGATGGAATGGTGACATTGGTGGATGAACAAGGAGATGAGTATCCTGTTGTTTATTTAGCTCATAAGCGAGGACTCAGTGGGGGTTGGAGGGGTTTTGCTGAGGTTCATGAACTTGTCGATGGAGATGCTGTTGTATTTCAACTCATGAGTACCTCAGTTTTAAAGGTTGCTTCTATACTTCAGCTCAATTGAACTTACCATTAAACGATTTTTAAGTTAATCTATTTTGATGTGCACATGTGATGCATGGCACATTACTGTGTATGCAGGTTTATATTATTAGGGGAAGCGGTATGCAAACTGACTCTGATTAAGTAACCGAGCAGTTTTCAGGAAGGATTGTAAAGTTTTCGTGTAGGAGCGCCTTCTAAGTCTGTTCCGGCCATCCTAAGACTTTGGTTATGTTTAGTCATCATTTTGCTATAGAAACTTTTTTGTTGCTTCAGATTTCATTTAGTTCTATGTACAAATTTAAATATCTGAGCTAAGAAGCAATCAGAAAATGTTGTCAATTGAACAAAAATGTAGCCATGCAGGGCTGAGAAAAATGTTGTCAATGGACAAATGTAGGCATTGCCTGAACTAATTTCTATTTCACTTGACGGCAGAACTGCTTAAAGTTCTCGCGCAGGGAACCTTTTAATTTGTTGCTCAGATTTCATGTGGTTCTATGTACAAAACTATTTTTTAGGAGTTGACAAATGAGAGCGACCATTGGCATGATAAAATCCCTTTACTTATATCAGTTATTTTGGCATCAATTGTCATTACAAATCGACTTGAAATAACTGTTTTTCTACAATATATGTGAACACTCTCCCTGCACATCTCTATGCTACTACATCATGTTACTAACTTACAGTAGTAGCCGGTACGCTTCAACTTCGCCTGCCACTAGCGCTGGTGCATCATTCTATCTTATCTTGACTTACAGCAGGAGATATTAGCTTCCTAGCTGTGATTTACAGGCGAAAAATACATTAGAATTAGTGGGGTATTTACTCACTAGATTGCTTTCAGGTAGTTAACACATTATTTATTGTTATTTTCAATAAACATACCGTATAGATCTCTGTTTAAAAGGAGCTAACATCTTGCAATTGACACATTCTATTTTTCTTGCAAGTTGCAACAAATATTACACGCGATTATTTGATAAGTCCTTATCACTCATTGAATGATAGGATTTTCTACGTTTCCCTCGACCATTGTATGCCAAATCTTCACATAATCTATAATTACACGTCAAATGATAGGTTAAGAATGCAATTATGATGCGCTTTTGCAGGATTTTCCAACTGATTTTTGTAAGACATGTATGCCTAGCAATGATGGAGTAATGATGACTATAGTGGATGAAGGAGATAAGTATCCTGTTGTTTATTTAGCTCATCAGCGAGTATTTAGTGGTGGTTGAAAGGGATTTGCCCAGGCTCACAAACTCATCGATGCTGTTGCTTATCAACTCACTAACTAGTACCTAAGGTCCCTCCACTTTAGCTAAATAAACTTACAACCAAAAATTGTTCAAGTTAGTTCTCTAATGCAAGTTCCTTTTATTTGATTAATGTCATATATATGTGTATGTGCAGGTTTACATTAATAGGGGAAGTGCTATACAAACTGACTCACACTAATTTGCAAGCTATAATCACTGCCATTTTGAGGAGCTCTCACTAAATGAAAAATATTAGTACAAAGCTTCTCGTGCAAGACAGGTTTAAAGTTCTTGCGCAGGAACACCTTCTAAGACCTCTTTAGCCATGAGGGTCATTATTTTGCAAGTCGGCCTTTTAATTTGTTGCTCAGAATTAATGTGGCTCGATACTTCTATGTCCAAAACTGTTTTTTAGGAGTTGACAAAACAAGCAACTGTTGATATGAAGAAATTCCTTCATTTCATATTCATTTCACTTGATAAGCAGTTATCTTGGCATCAATCATCATTACACAATGACTTGAAATCACTTTTATTCTCCCATACCATGAATACAGGCTGAGAAAAGGATAAGAACAAAGAATGAATACATATCTACTAATGTAATAACACACACTCCACCCTTCTAGCTATTGCATACTGTGGCCGTCAAATGGACTTTCTCTCTTTATAACACAAAGCAAGCGTCAACTTAAGTTACCGGTGCATCATTTCATCCTGGGTTGACTAAATGAGATGTTGTTAGCTTATGCACTGCAATTCAATAGCACATTATATTCTCTTTCATAGAAAGTGTCGTCTTGCAATAAACATACCATCTACATTCTCTACTAGGGCTAGAAACAAAACTCAGTTGAATAATACAGGGGACTGTCTCGGTGATAACTGGTGAATGTATGACAGAAGAAAATCTTTACCTGAATGGGAAACAATCTGAGAGATAACTTTACCAAGATATCTTGAGGTTTAGATTGTCTTACAGGTTTAAAGAGATCGACCAAAAACGAATTAAAAGGCAGCAAATAAGGTTAAATATTTGACAGATGAGTCAACCAAAACTTGAATGAGAATTAGCAGTGATTTCTCCTGAACAAAGTACTGATATTACCAGAAGAGAGCTTTAACCAAACAACATTTACCGGTGCAGCTGCTTAAATTGCCTTGCGATTAACTAATTTTTAGGTTACTGATAAATCTATATTACTCATTAGTCATAATGTCACACAAGGATTGGGTATAATTGCATTATGTTACCTATAAGACATTAACCCTTTTGAATTGGCACAAACTAATGTATCTAGGGTACTTCATGTATCACATCAAAGTACCAATGACCAGACATAGGTACTTCATGTCAAATGAAAAGTCAGATGAACATAGTTAATCATTTATGAACACTCACTATATGTATGGTGGCCGCAAATCATTCTATTGAAAACTTTAGCCTACATGCCTGTTCATCCAACATCAATAATCCATCTGATTATGTCAAAAGATGCAGTACATGATAGGATTAGGAGGTAGTGCTGTTGAAAACCTAGTGCATTGCAAAATACATGATGCAGTTGAAAATGGAAGAATATTCATACCCATAAGGAAAACATTCTCGTCTTTAACTTCATCTTTGCGAAACTACAATAAGAAGATGATTTGAGGAAAATTCCTGTCACAGAATTGCACAAAAGTTTAACACTAGCTCCAAAAGGAGTTTCAGGACCATTATAACCAAAATCTACATTTACAATTTTGCTTAAACAAGTTTCAGACACAACTCTGTTGGACTTATCTAGAGAAATTGGCATGCTCTTTTTGCTCCTGCTATCAATGCTATGACTAACGTGTCCTGCACTTCTTTAAAATGCTAAAGTTGCATGCTCTCACAAAAAAGTGACGTAATACCTCCCAAGTAATATATAGACGGTGTTAGATGGACTTTATCTCTTCGAACTGGGTTACAGAAAATCTGTCAACTGTGTAATTTTGCATTTAAAAGAGGCAGTCTCACTCTCACAATGAGTTGTACTATTAATAGATTACTTTTAAGTCATTAGAGCATTCCTTTCATATTAAAGTGTTGTCTTGCAATAGACATAACATCCATGATTTATGCTAAGTACTAAATATGGATATAAGGACAAATGTCATAGGGGATTTATGCAAGTTTTCTACACTTATTATGCATCGTTGTCACAGTGCTACCTTATGGCCAAAGAAAATAAGACGGGTAGATACTTTCAGTAAGATATCTGACATATCTCAAGGTATAAATGTCTTAAAAGTACCATAACTAAATATCATGAAAGGTCATAAGGAAACAAGGCAAACAATTAAGGTTTGATACTTTGAAATTGTGGAAGTTGCAACCTGAAGGTTAGTTTTGTGTAAGAAATGATTTTTATTTTCCAACTCAGAGTTAATAGTGTTTCATAGATAACCAAAGTACTGGCATTACCAGATAGAACTTTAGCTATCACAGAATTGCAGAAAGGTTCAAAATAGAGTTTTCAGTGCAGGAAAAAGAAGTCTCAGGCTCAATTCCTCGACTTGACTGAAGAGAGGGATATACTCCATTTCTTCTAGAATTAAGTTAACATTGCTTGAGGGCAAAAAATTAGAGAAATAGAATGTAGCAAGAGAGATACGTAGTAGATAGGCGTAGGTCCTATCTTTAGAAAAAAAGTGAAGCAAAAAAACTTACTAAAACATACTTCTATTAGCTTAGCTTGGCAAATAGGGTACTTCTAAACCTTGAGGAATGAAGCGAGTATAATCCACCAGAAATGACTTGGAATAATTCCTTTTTGAGAAATCTGTCATCACTACTGCATAGAGTCCACTAAAGAAGCTCTATAGAAGAAACATGAATTCTATGGGCATCCGATGAAGAAGAAACCATCATGTATGAGAAAAGGAATTAAGGAAACAAGAGTGTAGCTGATTAAGTGAACTAGAGGTCGTGCAATTATGAAATCTGCAGAAGAGTGATAACTGTGACTGGCATGTCATCGATCATGCATAAGAAGGTGCACAGCAATGAGCTAGAAAAATGAGTCGAAAACTTGCTTAACAGCTTAAACCATTATAGTTCAATTCCAAGATATGCCAAAAACTATTCTGAAGGACAATACTGTTAGACATTAAACAGTGTATCCAGGCCAATAAATTTCTCGCCAGAAATGATATGCATAGTTCTTAGATGTACTTCCTAGGCGCTGATTCATAATTAGTAGCTATAGAAAGATGAACAAGTCCGGGAATGCAATTCAGGCATCATAAATAACCCATCCAAGTTGAATGTACATGGAAATACCGAAGTGCAAGTAATGTTGCAACAAAATTTGTTTGGTAGACACTTGAGAGAGAATAAGGGTTTAACGCTTGTTTCTTTAAATGAGATCATAAGAGAATATGTCTTACCAAGTATGATGATTCAATCATGACACCCATTCTCAAGCTTCTGATCACTACACTTACCCCAGCAGACTCACTTCAAACAAATTTATGTCAAATAAGAAGACTTGACGACCAATCTAGAAGATTACATTATTCAGGAAATATTGAATCTGAAACTAAGACAAGCACATATATCTCAGTTCAAGATTGATTATTGGAATCTATTCCGTTTAATAGTCTATATTTACCCCTTTTATCTCCCTTGTCTTCCCGATATTCCCATTTTACTTCTTTTCTTTTCTTTTTACTCTTATATTGTTGTGCTTTGTAGGTTTGTGTAAGAAGTGAATGAATTGAAGGAATTTTGAGGTTTTAAGAGCAATTTGAAGCCTATATAGGAGCTAAAGAAGCCATGCAAAGGTCTCGTGGAGTCGTGGAATGCCATACTTAAACATGGAGACTCATTTTTATAACAAGCTGATCTTATTGGTTCAATGTAGGACAATATGAGAATGAATTGTTCAGCCTTTGTCCTTCTCTTTTTGCAGAAAAATTAGAGTGCACAACATGCTACCGCTAAAGAGTGTGATTTGAGACTAAAAGTTCCCTTTTGAAACTCAAAAATCAAAGGGCACACATGATACATTCATTGAGGTCAAGCATTGGGTTCGTTGTTGGCCTCATGAGTTATAACTTTGTTTTTGCTTGTTTACTTACAGGATATATCAAACAGCTATTTTCTCATTTTAGGAAGTTGCCACATATTTACAACAGATTTATTTTGGGTAATACAGGATAAATCAAGTGTTAACGACATGCATGAAGGCATGCAGTCTGTGAGTGAATTACAGTGCGCTAGCCACCTTCCATTGAAATACAGGCCACAATCATCATTGGAGGCGCAAACCACCAGCAATGTTGACAGATTAACTTTAGCTGAGATGTCTATGTAACGTCACCTATATGCTATTCAGTTGTATTATAGTTTCATATCCTCTACTGCAGCAGTGTAGAGACGTGCAGGAAGTAACAGTCATTAGTTCGTTACATACAGTAGTGGTCCAGCAGGAATGCGTGCTAGTCGACATATGTATTCATTCTTTGTTGTTATTATTTTCAGAAGCTTGTATTTAGGTTCTTGTAGAAAAACAGATAAATAAAGTCAACTCCAAAGGTAATTGCTGTCAAGTAAAATAAAAATAGCTCAGGCAATGCCTACATTTTGTCCATTGACAACATTTTCTCAGCCTACATTTTTGCTCGACTAACAACATCTTCTGGTTGCTTCTTAGCTCAGATATTTAAATATGTACATAGAACTACTTGAAATCTGAGCAACAAAAAAGTTTCTATAGCAAAATGATTTTCATTTTGGTGCTAATCTATAGCAAAATGATGACTAAACATAAATAAGTTCTTAGGACAGCCGGAACATCAGACTTAGAAGGCGCTCCTACACGAAAACTTTACAATCCTTCATAAAAACTGCTCGGTTAATTAATCTGAGTCGGTTTGCATACCACTTCCCCTAATAATATAAACCTGCATACACAAGTATATGCCATTCATCAGATGTCTTACACCAAAATAAAAGGATATTGCAAAATCATAAACAAAGAATCAACTTGAAACATTGTATAATGGTAATTTCAATTAAGCTGAAGTATTGGAAGTGACCTTTAAAACTGAGGTACTAATGACTTGAAAGATAACAGCATCCCCATCAATGAGTTCATGAGCCTCGGCAAAACCCTTCCAACCGCCACTAAGTCCTCGCTTACGAGCTAAATAAACAACTGGATACTCATCTCCTTCTTCATCTATCAATGTCACCATACCGTCATCTCTAGGCAAACTTGTCCTACAAAAGTTGGTTGGGAGACCCTGCAAGCTCATCATAGTTGCATAATTAACACATCATTCCACAAGTAATGCTAGATTATCTATATTTATTAGAGGCAAATAAATGTCAACTTAAGCTTCTTGGACACACTTGCATTTCCAAATTGAATATAAATGAAGGGAACTATACAAAACTTGCAAACTCCAATTAAAGGCAAAAAGAAGCGGTAAGACAGTCAATTCAAGTCGAAATCATGTATGAATAGTTCAACTGAAACCAAGTTCGTAAAATAACCAAGTCAAGGTAACACATATCATATTGTGCCAAAATCATGAAATAATTTCACAAAATAATAAGTTAGACACATGACCATGCCAATGGGTACTCTAATCCAATTAACATAGACCAAAACAATTCAACTAAGTCCAAAATTAAGTACGCAGTACTACGTAAATCAATTCAAATCAGTTCACAAACAACACAATTAAGTCATGTACTCGTGTTCTATGTGAAACAATTACGGAGATAATTAACCCATTAATCCAATATTGTTAGACTAATAATGACTAACTAAGGTGGAAATCATACCAGCCAAAAACCACCAGTAACATGAGAAGGAAGCATAGGACGAATAAGAGTAGGATATCCTTCATCATCAACAAGTTTAGCATTCAACTTTTCGGCTTCTTGTATCGCATATTCCCTCACTTCATGTGTTGCTATCACACGGTTCGATAAGTCCCTACCTCTTGAAACTCCGTAACTCCTGTACATTTACAACATTTCATTAATTCAGCCTGTTTTGTTTAGTAGGGTGTAAAACATTTTTCCCGAAACTACTTACTTCCTTGGCGACGAAAACTTCGGCAATGTAACCTGCACCCACAAACAAAATCAAAACCCCAAAACTGAATCAATTCAACTAATTTGCATTTAAAAAAAAAAAAAAAATGGGGGCAAAGTGGCAAACCTCAACATAAACCGGTGCAGGATTGTTGGCAACACGCGCCGATCGTCGCACTTGAACAGTCTTCCTCTCCGCAGTACGAGGCGCTTTGTTACCCACCTTCTTCATCTACAAATTCCAGTAACCCAAATTAATTATTTGCTTGAAATTATTAAAAATAAATAAAATTAAATTAAAATGAAGAAAAGGGTAAATTGTAAATACAGGAGAAGTTTTAGGGGAAAGATTTTTTAGGGCTTGAGAAAGATGAATGAGATTGAGATCTTCCAAACGTTTTTTGTTTTCTTCAACTCTTTTTTCCCTGCATTTTTCATATGATAATCCTCCTACTCCCATTTTTTTTNTTCCCTTTTTTTTTTTTTTTTTTTTTGTATAAAATTTTAGTGTGTGTTTTTTTTGGGGGTTCGATGTAGAGGATTGAATGAGAGAGAGTGTTTGAAGGAGGAGGAAGAGATAATAAAGGGAAGTTAGTGTTTTTATGGAAGGGTGTAGGAATTTTAAAATGGAAGTGTTAGAAATTTGACCGTTGGAATACCACTGGCAGCAAACAAGGATGAGTATACTTTCTCTAATGGAATAGACATTTCATTGGGAGAAAAAATAAGAAACGAAAACGAAACATTGGGAGATGGAAAGGAATTTTAGAGAGATAAAAAATAAAAAAATAAAAAAATAAAAATTAAAAACAAGTGGTAAAAACACTACAAGAAAATCCATTTATTGCAACGATTTTTTGCAACAACAAAAAATGGTCGTTGCAATACATCAGTTTTAGCAACCATAAGCTAAAGTCGTTGCAAATGTTATTGCAAAAAATCAAAAATTTCATTTCCCTCCAACAAAAAAACGCGGGGTTAACAAAATTTTGGTCAGGTAATGGCAACAAAAGAAGTCGTTGCTAAAGCATTTCACTAGAGTACAGCAACACTAAATATTGTTACTAAAGATGAGCAGTACTTTTAGCAACAATGAATGTCGTTGCAAAAAAGAAGTGTACGGTATAGCAACGACTTGTCGTTGCAAAAGGTATGTTGTACTAATACATCAAATTTCTTATATGTATACCTAAAACTAATATCTCACCATCATCCTAACTTATTATCTTCTCAAACAATCAAAACCCACTCCCCAAATTTTTCTCCTTTTTTCCTCCACCCCACCTACATACAGCAATAGTAGCCCTCCACCACCCCACCATCACCCTCACGGCAGCTTAGCCCCGCACCCTCACCTCTTCGCGACTTCGCCCGCCGGCCTACCTTCACCCCACCTTCAACCACGACCTTCGCCCAGCGCAGCACCGAAGACCACCAGTCCATCACCCTCACATCACTAAATACGCACAGCACCTAGTTCACCGAAGACCACTGTCGCTGGTGGTTAATAGACGGTGGTTAATTGCAAATTGCAGTAGATCGACGGTGGTGAGTATTGTNCGGTGGTTAATTGCAAATTGCAGTAGATCGACGGTGGTGAGTATTGTAGTAGATCGACGGTAAATTCGCACAGTACATCTCATTAAATTACGGTGGTTATTTGACTTGAATTTGTGTTATTGTTGTATTTATTTGTTACCTTACTGAATTGAATTTGTTGTTATTTGACATGGTTCAATTAATGAACTACTTGGTAGTTTGTTCTTTGTTTTTGGGTTTGAGTTGCGGGTTTCGCCTAATTGTTCGTCGTTAGAGTTGTTTCAAATATTTTTCTGGGTTGTCGTGGGGTTTTCAATGTCGGTGGACGGTGATGTTAAGTTGAGGGTAATCTCCTGTACAATTGTGTAGGTCATTTTACTGTTAATTAAATTGATTTGTGTTGTTGTTGTTGTTGTTGTTGTTGTTGTTGTTGTTGTTGTTGTTGTTGTTGTTTGTGTTGTTGTTGTTGTTGTGTTGTTGTGTTGTTGTTGTTGTTGTTGTTGTTGTGTTTGTTGTGTTGTGGTTGTTGTTGGTTGCTCACTAATCAGGATTATCATAACACTCCATCATGCTACAAAATAATAAACCTTAGCCTGATCATTAGTTAAGTATTTAATTGCCGTGTTCTAGATTTGTAGGAACTCTGAAATATGTACTGTACAGTGTACATCCTATGAAGCAGGAGGGCCAGCCACTAGATACAGGCACTGTTTCTGTTTTCATAATGCTCTCTGTGTTGGACTTTTGATAGTTCATTACTCACTTCATCATACTATACTATTACTCATTTTGACGATGGCTAATTATCTTCCATTCTCAAAAGCAAACATCCAGTTTTATAATATAGTAGATAGTAAACAAAAAATTAAACAAAAAATAAATGCGAAGTAATAGAACTTAGATGAATTGTGTTATGATATTATAATTAAATGAAGATAAATTAGTGGGAGAAAAAAGTCAGTTTCTTTTGGTTTGTGGAGCAATATTAGCTAGTCGAGTAGGCTGCTAATCTTTAATTGTATATCTCCTCATACCAAGTAGATGAAATTTCTGGGCTTCTATTCTTTAATTGTGTTTAGATGTGTCCTACATATATCAATTGCTACTTAATATTCCACCCACCAGTAACTAGTGGTTTGCAAAAGGAGTCCCAGGCAATTGGTTTCTAGTCTGAACCAACAATCTTTCAATTTCTCTAGTTTTGGCTATAAGAACAACCAGTAAGCTATAAAGACTTTTCCTTGTGATTCAGATGTGTGTCATTGCTGCTAAAGGAATACAGAAAAAGCAACTACACTAAGACATGGTAAATGAAGAGCGAAGAATCAGTACAGAGGAGAGTAGTATAAGTAATGTCTTTACTGATTGTTATATTAGAGATGGCAACTACACTAAGCGTGATTAATGTCTTGCTTTGCTATTTTAGAACTTGAGTAGTATAAGTAAGAGGAGAGGTAGGAGAGTAAAATTTATTCAGAAATTGTGAGAACTTGGAGATTGTTACTATTGAAGTTGAGATTGTTGTATCTTGACAGTCATTATCTTCCTCTTCGTTTATCTTGTTATCTCTTGCTTTTCATTCTTTGACCCTACTATATGTCAATGGATTTTGAAGTCATTGGCAATGTTATATAGTTAAGTGCACTGGTGTTAAGCTGTGCTGCTTTTGAAGTCAATGGATTATGAAGTCATTTGCCAGTATATGTTTTTCAATGGTTACCTCCATATATATGTTTTGAGCTACTGCTTTGTTCATTAAGGGTTGTTAAAAGCAACAACAATGCTTTTTAAATGAGTTTTGTGTTTTGGACATTTATTTTTTTCTTCTCCCAAATGTGATGCTTATGCTCTTATTTTGTCACATTAGGAGATGACTATAGATAAGGCATGGATGAAAGTAAAGAATCGTTCCTCTTATGACTATGTGAAGGGTGTTGACAACTTTTTAAACTTTGCTCTTTCAAATGTTAGCCAAGAAGATAAGGACACTATCACTATTAGGTGTCCTTGTAACAATTGTCGAAACATAATATTCAAAAGAAAGTGTGATGTGAGATTAGATTTGCTCAAGTGGGGGATGTATGACAAGTATACCATGTGGGAGTTCCATGGAGAAGTATTGCAAGGTGGAAGGGAAGATGAAAATTACAATCATATCGATCTTGACAATCTAGTGTTATTATACAGCTTGTGGTTTTGTCGATGGTGAACGAATGAATGATAGTGGATAATCTATATTTCAGGTTATGGAGATGTAATTTGGAGTTGATAGTGTATTACACATGAATGATTGTGGTTTTCCTTGTGGTTGAAAGTTATTGTGATAAGGCTTGGTGATGGGATTTGCATGAATATAGAACAGAATGATTGTGGATTAAAAATTTTCAAGTTTTGGAGATGTCATTTGCAGTTGTAAACAGGTTTTGAAACCATTTACATGGTGGCTTAGTTCAAAATACAAAGGAGACTCTGCCGAAATTTATGCTCCACTTATTGATAGTATCTTCATAATTTTTAAATATTATCTTATGCATTCTCTTACTTATGAATTAACTCTTACCATTCTAATACATGCAGGGTTAACAAGATTCTGATCGCATTTTGTTATGAAGATGTTGAAGGTTAATTGCTAATTGTATGCGTAGCGCTTTTGGGTAGTAACATTGCTATAACTTTTGCTATTAATAGGAAAGTGAGAACATTCTAACATCAATTGACATAATGTATGTTTTGGACTCTTTATGTAAATATGATCACATATTTTTGGTTTGTAATATACATATTCTAAATATATATATATATATATGTTTTATTTGAAATTCTACTTTTGGAAGTGGTTGGATTATGTGCAACCAAAAGGTATATTTCCGTAGTATATATGGTTAAAAGATCGATGATTCTTCGCAAATAATGTTGTGACTTTGGATAAGTTTTTGCAACAAAAAATTGTTGTTGCAAAAAATGTATGCTATGATATTTGATACGTTTAGTAACGAAAAAAGTTGTTGCAAAAGACAAGTACCATTAGAAATGACAACATTTTGCAACACCAAAAGTCGTTGCAAAAAGAAAACTAGCAAGAAAAGATTAACTTTTGCAACGGAAACTGTCGTTGCTAAACAAGATGTATTGCAACAACTATTGTTGTTGCGTAAGACCGTATATATGTCGTTGCAATAAATAGTACATTAAATTGGGATACAGGTGTTTTTGGCAACGACATTTTAATTGCAACGACAAAAGTCGTTGCAAAAACAGTGTTTTTTGGCAACGAAAAAAGTCGTTGCCAATGCTTTCGCTACAGCTATACCCGCAACGACCTTGCAACGACAAAAGTCGTTGCTAAAGCTATTTACAGCAACGACTTTTGATCTTTTGCAACGACTTTTATCGTTGCAATAAATGGATTTTCTTGTAGTGAAAAGAACATAGAGAAAAATTATATAGAACATGTAATTGTCTATAATGGCTACAATTGAAAATTTTTGTTATTTTAAAAATTAATTGCTACAATTGAAAATTTTTGTTATGTGGTAATTTTTTTTATCTAAAATGACCATATTATCTCTTTATTTAGAACTTTGGCCCTCTTCTTCAAGACCGAAATTTTTGGCACATCAGTTATCTAGCTTTATTCAATTCAATTTAATTTAGTTGAGTTCAGTTTATTTCAATTCAGCTCCATTCACTTCAATCCAGTTCCTCTTCATTCAATCCAACTTATCTTCATTATAATTACTATTCCCTCCGTTCCCTATTAATCTTGACGGTCACTATTCACCCTCTCAATTTAATATATGATATAGTAATAGTGGTGGGGTCAAATTGGGGTAATAATTGATGAGAGAGTGACAAGTTGCAACTAATAAAAGCTTATTAATGGGTGGTGTGTGGGGTCCATTTTAATAAAAAAATGTTAAAAATCCAATAAAGTTGTAATATAAAGAATAATATGGAACATAGAGAAATAAGATATGTAAAGAAAAATAGGGAACAGAGGGAGTACTTAACTTCAGTTCAGCTCAATTCAGCTCCTTTCAATTCGTTGAGCTACATTTTACTCCAAAAGAACAAGACCTTAATAACACCTACCCACCACCCTTCAACTACTATTCATCTCTACTGACGACCCCTTTTCTTATCTGCCACTACCGCCAACAACAACCCACAACAGTCTTTATCACCAACACCACCATCAATAGTCTTTTTCACCACCACTTCTATCACTCTTCTTCACCATCAACATCCTTTGTCACCACTATAATAATCTTTCTCACCATTGGCAATCTTTAAGGTGGTTGCAATTTAGGGTTTCTGGTTACTTGGTTGGGTTGCATCGAGGTGTTCGATTTAGGGTAGGTTGCAATGGGTTTATGATTTAGGGTGGATTACGATTTAGGATGGCGATTTAGGAGGTGTTGCTTTTTTTTTTTTATGGCTTTTAGGGTAGCGATTTAGGTGGGTTGCTGTTTTTGGGGATAATTTGGTGGGTTGTGATGTAGAATGGTGGTTATGGGAGAGGTTTTGGTGGGTGACGATTTTGGTGGATTGTAATATTTTGTGAGGTGATAGTGGTGGGGTGAGGTGAGGCGAGGTGTCGTTTCTACTTTCTAGGCGGTCGCTTTCTAAGTGCAGTGATGGTGGTGTGGAGAGTTGGGTGTCGAAATCTGGGTAAGGTGGTGGTCGGTTTCCGGCTAAAATAGTGGTGGTGGCTCTCGTCAGGTCGTCATGTGAGGGTGCAATAGGTAAGAGTGTGCATAATCTGGTCTGGACCACAATTTGGATTGGTCCGGAAAGGAATTTAAACCAGACCGAACCATCGGCAACTTCGTCCGGTCTTTAGTTTGAAAAAATTACTGATTCTGGGTTTCTAGTCCGGTTTGGTCCAAGACTGGTAAATTTAGGGCTGGACCAAATGGACATGTTCCCTTGAAAATATTACTACTTCCACTACGATTTAGTTGCTACAAATATTATTTTATACCTCAAAAAACATTATTTTTATTGCAACTAAATCGTAGCGGGGGTAGTAATATTATTTTTATAAAAGTTAATATATATAAAGGTTTTTTTAAGTTAAAACAATTATATTTATTTATGTTTTATGTATTATTATATTTTATTTTGTACTTAATATATGCATAAGAGGGAAATGATAATTTTTTTGTAAGTAATAAATATTATTTTTAAGAAAAAAAAAATTGGCAAAACAAAAACTTCAGATTCAACAGACCCAATACAAGTCCAAACCGAAAAAAATAGGTTTGGTCCGGTCGAAACCTGAAATTTTCATATCCGGTCCCTGATCCAAGGATTTCGGGGATTTGGTTTTCCGGTCCAATTGGTTATAATTTGGTCTGGTCCAGTCTTGGATCGGTACACACCCCTACCAATGAGTGGTTGTAATTGTAGGTTAGGTGCATGTGTATAGTGTAATGCTGGGAGGAGGACAAGAGGTGTGTGATTGGGGAATATTTGTAATTTGGTATTCTCAGAAAAATTACCTATGATTTAAAGCCAACAAAATTGTTGCATCCAAATTGTAGCGGATGTAGTGCAATTAACTTTTTTTTTTTTGGGAAAAAAGAAGAGGGATCGGAGGATTAGGAATTTTTAATTATGAAATATGATAAATAACTATGTAAAAATAAAAATTGAAACTGTAGTAATGTTTCAGTGCCTCGACTTTGCCAATTTTGTAATCATCATTGTGAGGATATTTTTCACACCCTTTACATATGTCCTTTCACAAAAGACATCTTTTCGAATCTATCTAATAAGGTTTGGCCAACCTCTTTTTATGAGCCTTTTTCTTCCGTTGTTGCTAATTTTGTTCAATTAAAGATGACATTGGATCTTCTCGATTTCCTTAACTAGCAATTACTTGCTGGTTTATATGTTATTTCGAAATGAAGGTATTACATTTGAGCAAGCAATTGTCCAAATCATTCAAAGGAATCAGAAAAAAACGAATATTGTGTGAAGAAGTTGACATTGATTCTTCTTTGGATGTACTCTCTCGATTTTTATTTACTTGCTACATAGCTTCTTGGGTCATATATTTATGCATGACAATAAATATATATGTGGACCACAACTTTATATGCTAATTGAGAAAAAAGTGATGTATTAAAGAAAAAAATTACAAAAATAAGGGAAAAGTAAATAGAAAATTGGTAGGAAAATGACAAAAGTAAGGATAAAGCTGTAAATGTTTGTGTGGGAACCATAATCCAAAAAAGAAAATGTAGCAAGTAATTTGAAATTTCCTTTTTGGATATATTAGCAAGTAAAAAAAAAACAGAGGGAGTAAGCCCTATTTTATTCGTCTTCTTTTACATTTTTTTTCAATAAAAATAAGTTTAGTTCAGCAAAAATAAGTTAAGATCAATAAAGATAAGTTCAGTTCAGTAAATATAAGTTCAGATTAGCATATATAAGTTTGTTTTAGTAAAAATATGTTCGGTTCAACAAACATAAGTTATGATAAGTAAAAATAAGTTCAAATAAGTAAAAATAAGTTCAATTCATCAAAAATAAGTTGACAAGAACAAGGCTTAAATTACAAATCTCATCCAAAAAATCAAACACCTACTAATGTTCTTTGGACACTACATTTGAAAAATTGTTTCAAACTCAATTTTGATGGTGCTAAACTCGATTCCTTTAAGGCAACAATTGGTTTTATTATTAGAAATCATTTAGGAGAATTGGTAATTGCCGGTGCTGCCTTGTCTCTTAGAGAAATAATTAGATTCTAGATGCGGAATTGATTTAAGAAAACTCAATGTAATAAGTATAAAACCAAGCTACTGGTTTTTCAGCTCATAAAGGTCATTTACACCCTAATATGACGCTTTGGTTCACTCTTGTCAATCTTCTCTTTCTTTAATATTTCGTAACTCCGTAAAGATGTTATAGGTTGGCCTTCTTTGACAAGCTAATTGGATTTTCTTTCCACATAAAAAATCCGAATGGATACTCAACCTTGGGTTCAAGAGGAGGCTCCAAGGCTCAAACAAGGGGTTCAGAACCAAAACTTAACTATTAAGGACATGAAAGTGAAGGATATCCTGGATGGTGAAAGAAAGTGGATTCCAGACCTTATTAACGCCCTATTCGAGCTAGAGATACCGTGGCAGAGCCATAAAGGACATGAGACTTCCAACTCAAGAGCTGAAGGATGAGGTATTTTGAAAATTATGAAACATGGAGATTACATGGTCAAATCTGGTTATGGTCTTGCAAAGGAGAAAGAGGAAAACCTAAGTAGGGGGTCCACCAGGAAGAGAGGGACCGACAAAAGGATCCCTTAAAAACTTCCTATTCACAAGACACAAGGATCTTCCTTTGGAGGCTTATGAACAATGCAATGGCCACAGGGGTGGAGTTTAAGAAGAGAGGCATGGACGTCCTAGAGAACTGTAAATATTGTGAAATAGAAAGGGACCAAGACTGCAAGGAAATAACTTATCACACCTTCGACTAAAGCCTAGCCAAGCATGTTTAGCATGGGAGCCCCTCTAGGTATCAATACGTAAGGACATGAGCACATCACTCTCGGACTAGATTAAGAACTGGCTCTTGTACCCTAAGGAAGCCAGACCTAAAGATGATCAACCAATTCTCCTTTCTGTCGCCACTCTCAGAGCCATTTGGCTAACAAGAAATGAGTATGTCTTTAACAATGCCAACCCTAATCCTACCAATGTCATAACTCTAGAGATGAAGGACTTGGACAATATTGCACTCAATAACAAAAAAGGTCAGGAAGGAAATGATCGTAAGGGAAATGATACTCTTTGTGAGCTTCCAGGTTTTGAACAAGGAAAGGGTACTTGCATGATTGGGGATAGCTGCTGTGAAAATCACTTTATCATCAATGTCAAGAGAAGAGGAAAGGATTTGACGGGCAGGACAACCAAGAAAGGTTTTTTGGGTCAAAGAGGTTCAAAAATGTGGATAGCCATAAAAGTCATTTGACAATGACTTTGTGCAGCCTTGAGGAAGCTCAAAAGAGACACTTATTCCACATCAAGATCAAAAGCATGCCGAAGAATCTCACAGATCAAAATAATTAAGGGAACTAGTAGGAATCTTAATAAAAATGTAAAAAGTGACATTTAGGCTCTAGCATCCTTCTTTGATTGTCTTTCTTTGTTTAGTTAGTTGGTGAACGCCTTGGTGTTTACTGACTTTGCGCCTTGTCAAAAAAAAAAAAAACTTATCTAACATTTTAGTGAATATATATTAATATATACGGAGTGAGTATTATATATCACTTACTAATTAATCGGAATGAAATGAAAGCAAATAGTAAGTTAAAATAGATGGAAAAATTTGTAAACTACTCGGTAAAAAGTCGATCAAATCTCAATTTGTCATAACTATTCAAATAATGTTCATTTGAGTTTATTTGAACTCACACTCGGCTCAAAGGCGACCATATACTTGAACTCAACTAGTATCCATAAGTACCCTTTAAAAATTAAAAAAAAAAAGAAATATGGACTTCTAAATGGCGACGTTTACATTTTGTTAAATAATGCCTATAAAAATAACGTGTTTTCCTTTTTATCTGTTACCCTCACTTTATTCTTTCCACCTCTTTCTCTCTCTAAAATTGACCTCCCTCTCTCTCTAACACCACCTCAAGCGCCGAACACACCCTTCTACACCTGCACTCTTTTATAAAAGAAGAGAGATTGGCTCGCTAGAAGTAAAGGAATGAGTTGGCGGAGGAAGTGAAGTTAATACAATGTGTTAAGCCAACATGTAAATTAGTCATAAAAGTTACCTAAAACGTCCAAATCAAATGGCAAAACATGTAGGTGGGATGATTTGCCAAAACTTTTTTTTTAACATGTTATTTGTATAATATTTGTATCAGGCCAATTTAAGGCATGTTACAAATAATGTTTATTTATAACGGGCCCAATTAAGTCACGTTTACAAATAGTATGTTATACAGAAATATCTTTTTGGCAAATCATTCAACCTAGCCTAAACAATTTGCCCTAGGGCAAGACGTCATAGCCAAACGTTTGCCTATGGGTGAACAGTATGACTGGGACAAGTCGGTACAAGAAAAATCATTTAAGCCGCAACTGACAATGTTGCAGTAGTTGTAGGGTGGTAGAGGTAGGTGTTGAATTGGTGATGGTGAATGAGCATGGTGATTATGGTGTTGGTGGGAGATGAGTAAGTGACAATTATAATATGCAAATTAATCCTTAGTTTTGTAGGCATTAGCAATTATGTAGGCATTATTTGGCAATATTTTTTTTTAATGCACTAAAGTAGAGAAGTAAATTACTAGGATAAAAGGTTAACCATGATATTGTAAGGGAAAGCAACACCCCAACTCTCTTCATTGATGAATCATGTTGTGATGAAGCTGTAACGAAGTCTCTTACCAAGTGATAGAGACAACCTTATTGATGGATTTATCAAAAGGTGGACATGGGTCAGACTGGCACACAAGCGGCACAAGTAGATACAATAGTGGCCGGGTCCAGCACGAGCCCACTAGCAGTAGGGCACGAGACACGAAGGTGGGTCGTGCCGTGAACAAATATGAAATAAATCGATACGAGCACGATAGGTTGCATGATTTTTTGGCCCGCCGGCAGCCCAACACGGATCATGGCACAATTGTTAAATAAACAAGAAGATAAACAAATTATATAAATAAAATTATTAATTAATTAAATAAATTTTATAAATAATGTTAACAAAAGGTATATATAATAATAAGATTATTTAATTAATAATAAAATGATTTTTTTATTAATTATAGAAAAGTAATTTTTTATAATTAAAAGATAACGGGTGGCACGTGGGTCGACATAGCACGGTCCGACAAGCATGTGGGCCGTTGGTGGCACGACACCCCCTCTAGGCCGGTCTGGCACGACCCATGACAGCGCGGCGCGACACATTGTCTACCTTTAGATTTTTTCGATTCCTCTATTTGCCAACATATACCACCGTATTCTTCTTTCAATAGACATATAAAGTAACTGACTAACCGCTTTCCACTTAAATGAATAGATCAATAATTAACTAAATCAACACAATCACCCTTTTTACCACCATAACAAATCTGTCATCCTTTTTAACAAGCTAGATGTTCACAATCACCATCAATGAAGTCTCATTCTCTAGTTGTGATATGTAAATGAAAACTTTAATTGAAAAGTTAAAATGATGATAAAAACTCATAAAAGCGAAGCAGCGACTTCTCACACACAGACCCACACAACTCACCAAAAATTTATACGGGAAAGCGCATTTAATCAACTGGACCCCACAACAATGCCTGATATTGAGGTGGCATAACCCCATCTCTGTAACATGCATATTCATCCATCATAAAACCATAAAATCATAAAATAAAATTAATAAAAAATTATTTTGTCATCTCTCTAAAAACATATTGACTAAAAATAATTTGTTCTCCACTATTCAACAACTCAGTCTCCCACGTGCTCTAGTCCTCGTAACTCCCCCCCTACTCTACACTCTACACTCACACATCCTTCCCTTCTCTCTCTCTTCCATTAACACCACTTCTACCTCTTTACTCTATCATCCTCTTTCTCCTTTCTTTCTTTCCTATTCTCCTCTATATTTGTATCTTTATTATTCAATACTATTACTAACTTCACTGTTACTTTTTTTAGTGTTGTTTTGGGCCCCACAAATGGCGGTGGTTGACGATACATGTGGTGGAGATGGACATTGTTTAGACCATCCTTTCCGATCCACCTCCCCTGGAGGTGGAGGGATATGTGCGTTCTGTCTTCAAGATAAGTTGGGTAAATTAGTGTCGTCATCTTCATCGTCATTTTTAGTTCATTCGTCATCTTCGTCTTCGCCGTCTTTTAGATCTGATACTATGTTATCTTCTAATAGTGCGAATACGGCTACCAATGCTGCTACTACTACGACGTCGTTTGCTGCTACTGTTTTTAGTAGCAGCAACGGGAGTCATAGTCGCTATCGTAATCAAAATCAAAATCAACAAACAGCACCTCCAACTAGTGGAGGTGGTGGTGGGTATAAGGCTCGGATACCATTTCTGTTGACAAAGAAAAAGTCAAAGTCAAAATCAAAATCTACTGCAGCTGTCTCTTCATCTTCCTCATCGTCTTCGGCTACTGTATCTGCAATAACTACTAATACAGCTGCAGAAGCTAATGAAATGATGTTAAAGCGGAGTAAGTCCACTTCTACCCCTCGCTCATCTCGTTACCTTTCGTCTTCTTTAACTCCTCGGTCAAGGGGTTTTTGGTCATTTCTCCTCCACCACAAGGATAACACCAACGGCTCCAAGGTAAATATTCCAGCACCGACAGCATCAGAAAATATAAATGCCACGTCAGCAGCAACGGCGGAGGTAGTACCAGCTGCAGTGGTGGTGGCGGCGGCGGCGGAGGAGAGCTCGCCGAACAGTAGTGGGAGTAATAATACTAATAATACGGCGTCGTTTGGGAGGAAGGTTAGTAGATCAAGATCCGTAGGATGCGGTAGTAGGAGCTTTTCAGGGGATTTCTTCGAGAGGATATCGACAGGGTTTGGAGATTGTACGCTGCGGCGCGTGGAGTCACACCGTGAAGGTGGTGGTGGGACCAAGCAGCATCGTCATTCCACTTCGGGTGATGTTATTCGTTGTGGGGGTTTGTTTGGTGGGTTTATGATCACGTCATCGACTTCGTCTTCGTATTGGGCTGCTACTACTACTGCTACTGGACCGTTGAGGAGCCGGAGTCGGAGTCGGAGTTGGGGTTGGGCATTAGCGAGTCCAATGCGAGCTTTTGCTAATAAGCCAACGGCCACTACGACGATTAAACATGAGGATGGGAAATCAGAGTTTAGTGGTGATGGAAATAATGCTAGTAGTAATAATAACAATGGAACTACTCCTAATTTGGCTGCTATTCCTTCTTTGCTTTCTGTTAGAGGTTAATAATAAGAAAAAAGAAACTTTAGATAATTTCTTACTCACCAAAAAAAAAAAAAAAAAAAGGACAATGGTGCATTATTAGAGTTGATTAATATAGCTTGTTTAATTGTTGATTTTTTCCTCTCTATATAAATCTATTGTGTATTTTTTATGATTATTGATTTTTATTATTTCTACTTATATTTTGTGGGGAAATTTCCTTTTGGAAGGTTGTTACTTGTTAGATTTGTTTATTGGATGATGATGATTATGTTTAGAAAAAGGTTATGTAGATCTGTGCTTTGGGCTTTGTGAATTCAATTGCAAATTTGGTGGGTGGGTAGTTGATAGTCAAACAATAGGAATGGCAGATGGAATGTCTGAACCTGAGGTTGTATACCTGGAAGAATTGTCCTTGATGTGGCCGTAGAGTAGGAGGAGGAATTCATTATGCGTTGTTGTGATATGAGACGATGGAGCGAAAGAAATAGTTGGGGGGAGGGGGGGGGGGGGAGAGATGGCTGGGTTTTGAGTGAGGATTAGGAGGATCATACGGCTTCTGTGGCAGCCTTATGGCTTGCGTGGTGGGATGCAGAACTGGGGCTTCCTCACTCTGACCATCCAGGCAGTGGGGGAGAGGAAGCATGTTTAAGGAAACCACATTCACTTATTGTTATATATTCGAAACTTCCTGTCACATAGCACTTTTTCTGTGAGATTAAATAAAAGTATCGTTCTTCTGTTCTATGAAATGTGGTGTTTAGTGAATTCTGTACATTTTTGTCGAATTGTAATTTTCTATTAAGCATCTGTTTCTGGTCCCTGTTGCTGTATGTGTGGGAATTTTGATTTTTTTCTTCATAGTCTGTCATCTAGGAGAGAGTTTTTTGTAATGTAGCTCATTGGTTGCTGCGTATTATAGGGTTGCAGATAGCTTGCATGAATCAATGGATGCGGTTAGAAGCTGCGAAATCACTGGCTCAAGAAACCGGCGCTGTTGTTGCTGTGACTGGGGCTGGGATATTGTCACAGACGGGAAGCAAAGTCATTGGGTTAACAACGGAGTGCAATGTTGCAAAAGATAACAGCGACAGGGTGTTCGTCACTGGCCTTAATGAGCTGCCTTTGTTGCAGTTGACCAATTCTCTCGCTATGTTTGAAGCAACAGCTGCAGCATTATCTGTATTTGGCATTGTGGTGAGCTGGGTATGCAGGATGCAAAAGTCCAGCTTCGCTGCCGAGTTAACTTGATTGATTCATTACATGGGCTTGGTCAAGTGACATATTTCAACATGGCCAAAAATCTCCCTATTATCTTGATGCAGTTTGCGAATTATAGGTGATATCATTAGTTGGGTTTCTGAATAAAGAAAGTAGATCTAAACTTCATTAAGTTTTTACTTGTTTCACAAAGGCCACTCGACAATTTCATAATTACCTATGAGTCGGTTATGTGGGGTGGTGAACATAATAGAGTAGAAATTATGGGTGGTGATGATAATTCTTTATCTGGATGGAACGGTTTAGGAATAAATAGGGTTATTTTGATTGATCTCCCTATATCGTACAAACAATTATTGAGTATGTAGTTATTATATAGCATTTTAATCTAGCAAAAATATGACAGTCAGAACTTTGTTTTGTTTTATCTTACTGAATATATTGATATACTAATGGTACATAAAAATTGCTGATAGATTAAAAGTTGCACATGACATTGCCATCCTGTTTTTTTTCTTCTTCTTTTATGGGAATGCATATCAGTAACGTTTTACACATTACTTCTCAATTACTTATCATTCGGAACTTTATAATTTGTTTCCTAATCTCTAAAATTGTAGTCTTTTATAGAAACAACTTGCAACTATCAATAAAGTTTGTTGTGTTTTCATGTGTGGACATGAAATTGAATTGAAGCATATGTATGAGAAAGTAGCAAAGCCCTACCGTTCAACATCACCTTAGCAAACCATCGTGCTTGTCTTTCAATCTATTCTACTAGTGAAGGACAGTCTTTTGTGCTCATGGAGAGCTTAGCTTATAGTCTTAGATTGGAAATTGATTTGTGGACAATCATTTCAAATTCGGGTAAGTATCTACCTTTCATGGAGCCTTCTATGTTGATATATAATGATGGAAGTTTTGGAATTTTAAACTGTTTTGACTTCTGAAGTTGTTTGGTTAGCCTGACATCACTTATGTTTCTGTCAAGTGCATTTAACAAGCTGCCAGATGGTTGTTTTCAGTATTGTTTGGCGCTTGAGGCCTTGATATATGTAGTCATACATTACCTGTTATATGGTATGTCGTATAGAGCATGAAATTTGAGGTAGATTTTATTATTTTGTGACGTGTCATGGTTTGTGCTACGTAAAACTTCCAGTACCGATTTTTAACCTTTTTTGTAAAAGTATTTGGTGCAGAAATCTGCCGATATCGGATCATTATGGTTGAGCAGTTAGCTTTTGGATTGGGATGGACACAAATCAAAATTAAATGTGCTGTATTTCAATTTTGATTGCTATATATGAGGTGCTGTATTCCAAACTTGGGAAACGATATTATGTAAATAAGTACAATGAATTACACACTTTCTTCAACTTTCATTCTTAAGAAAAACTCTAGGACCAAAACACATACACAATTAAACACAAATAGATCACACAATACTCTCATTACCCTTTTTCGTTCTTAGTACTTCAGATGGATAATCATCCTGAGCAATGCATAGCCCATCTGTAACATGTTGTCCAGAGGGAATCAATGGCCGAATCTCAGCGAAACCACAGGCATTTCTAAATTTCCAGTGCCACCTGTCAATGATAACTTGGAATAAGCACTTCCAATCCTGTAAATAAAATAAAGTTGATGCTGTCTCCATATTCCCTCCCTCGAGCATAGCAGTGAATGCCATCATCTGTGAAGTTCCCATAGCTGAACTTGCAACATAAACTCCATTAGCCTTTCCAACCGTTTGTGAAACCCATGTCAGGAGAAGTCGTCAACATATCATCAATCAGTAATGTCCGAAACCAAGCCCTAAAACCGTCAGGTAAAAGCTGTGCTGTGTTCAAATTCTGCTGATTGTTATTGTTATTGTTCTTTCCGGCAAAGGATGTACCAGCCAACCTGTTCCTAAAGGGACACCATTTGCACTCAGGGAAGGAATAGGACCCACCACTGGTAGGAATGGCTACTCCGTTTTCTGGGGGTGCAAATCCGAGAGGCCTAGCAAGGGCACTGCCCATTGTAGATGTTTCCGAGAAGACCTGTTATTGGTCTAGCTGTGGGACTACTCCCACCCAGAATGTCATGCATGTATATTCAATGGGTTCTGCATGGGGCAGCAACAGCTTTCGCTGTGTGCATTGCTGCTAGTAGCAGCATTGTTATGAACACGGACATGGTTGATTCCTGAACATGTCTGTATTTTCGGGTGTGTGTGAAAGTGTTTGAGGGGGTTATGTCAGTAGGAATTTTGAAGGGTTATTGGTTGAGTAAGATGGGTATTGAAACACCAGATTATATAGGTACTTGTTATGGAGTTGGTGTAAACTCCAAAAGGTGGTGAAGTTGTTGGACTTGAATCACAACAGAATTTGATAATTATTAGGTACTGAACAAAGGTGCTAACTGCTAAGGTTTTGTTTTTTTGGTTGCGAAACTGGTTACTAAAGGCTTAACAAAATGTTTAGTACAACAAAACCCACTCGTGGCTCTTATAACGAGGATTATCTAAATTTGGAAACCGAACACATGCCCCAACTAATGTAAGTTTGAATGAACAAGAAATGATAAAACAACTATCTACCTAGTGGATTAACGGGTGTTTGTTTCCTTTACTACTAAAATGAAAGAAACATTTTAGTTGGACTAAATAATTGACCTTCGTATTGTAATGGTACACCGGGTTCATTGTAATAATCAGTGCAATTTGTTGTACATTTTCCATTTTCTAATACGGTTGTGATGGAGACTACAACGCATTGGTGGTGGACTAGTGGTTAATGCACGATGGTCCGGTAACATTTGTCATTACATGAATAATGGTGATGACCAATTGACCATGATGGCTATAAGTTCTCAAGATGGAGATAATAACTAGTGGTAATTGAAGTTTAGGGTAAAATGAAGAGTTTACATAAAATGTGAGCCCAATTTGGGTACTATGTATTTAGTAGGGGTGTGTAAATTGGATACCGGAATTTTCCGACTCGGAATTCTATATATCAGATTTTTCGGAATCAGAAAGTCTTATTCTGTTTCTATTCCAGAAAAACTGAAATTTCGGAAATCTGAAACGAAAATCCGGAATTTTGGATTCGGACTAGATTTTTTAAATCAAAATCTCTTCTAATGTGCTCAATATCCTATAAAAAAACGGATTGGAAAATCGGATATCCAATTGTCAGATTTTGTTTTCTTAAAATCCATTCCGGTTCTGATCAAGTATCCGATTTTGGAAACTGGATAACTGGTCTAGTTTTTTCAAATTTACAAAAATGGATCGGATATCGATTTTTCAGAATGGAAATTTGGAATCGGAATTCTTGTACACAGCTAGTATTAAGCGGCCAAGAAAAGTTTAATGCTAAAGTGGAGAATTAAGTTGTCTGAGTAGTACATGAAACAGGGGTTTTGGGCCTAAAAAAATCTATTACTATATTACCACTTCTGTTTTTCGTTTAAAAAACACTACCTAAGAATCTGGATTATATTGAAATAATTATCATGTAATGTACGCATTATCTTAAATAATAATAATATCAAGGAGTACTATTGATTTTAATATACAATATAGAAAATCCAATGGTAATTATGATAGGTTATGAATGGTACAATCAATAAAAAAAATTCCCCATTCTAAAATAATTGGTCATCTCATTGTAGTAATTCACCTAAAAACACTGCAATAATTGGATATTAACCACATCTTATCTACATATAGAGATTCTTCTTTCCGAAAAGGTGTGATCTTTGGTTCAACAAAATCACTTAAGGAAGGCCTTGTGGTTTTGAGTAGAACGAATTAACTCATGTAGTCACTTGAAGTAAAATGAATAAATATGGTAATGTAAAATCTCTTAAAATAGAGATTAAACAAAAAAATCAGCTCAAAAGACACTTACTAAGGGCTTATTTACTTCAGTGAAAACAGCCGACCTGAATTGAAAGTTATAGTTTTGATTAATTATTCTTAATTATAGATTAAGGATTATATAATAATAATTATTGTTGCAGAATTATTAATAATTATAAACTATATATGCAAAAAACAAAAAAATATTTTATAGTGTTATGTTATTTAGTATTATGAGAATTGTACTATTATTTTTGTCCAAGAATATTAACGTAATAATGATGTTTTATAATTTTGTAGTACCACTTTCTATACTACATGTTGTCTATTATTATTATTGTTGTTGTTGACTTGGTGGTGTTGGTGCTGTATTAAAAAGTCGAAAGTTTTTGGACAATTTAAAATACTTTATTCAATTCAAAATAGCTAATCTTTATGATGCAGTGTCTAGTTTGGATTGATAGCAATAATGCAACATTAATATCGAGGTCACAACATTGATGTATGTCACTCATTAATAAAGACCATCCGTATTTAAGTTACAAAATGAGACAGATCTCATGTTTACTTTTGAGGTACAAGCTGAGAGAGATTTAAGAGCCTTCAAAGGTCATCATATAGTTCACAACAAATAGGGACATGCTTTTTATGATAATTGTTATTGACGTTAAGAAGCCACAAGGGCATGCCATGCGAATCGACCCGGATCTCTTGTAAAGTTGTAATCAAGAAAGAAGCTTTATACAGAGTACGATTAAATTTCATTGATGGAGAAAGCAGCCAAAAATGCTGTCAGACTGCCAGTGGACAAAAGTAAGGCATAAACCACACCAATGTTCCATTTCATTCAATTGCACTCCGTAATTATCATGGCATCAATCATCCATACAGAACAAGAAATGGATTCCTTTTTACTGGTACACATTCCCGCTGCAGTGCTGCTAGTATAAGACTACTGCTTTCTGCACTTCTGTAAACACCAAATTTGCAAGCACTTGCATTATAAAGGACCTGATACATAAATGTCTCCAAAACCTCATATGGTACTCCTCTGGTTCTTATTACTTGCTATATATTGAACTTTATCACTATTTATGTGAGTACTTTAACTCTCTTTAATTTTATATGCGTATGACAAAATATAGCCATATGAGATTTATTTGATTCGCACAATGTGTGCTATCCAACCATATAACTTTTGCAATGTTTATAAGCTTGTAGCTCAAGATATAACACATTTTAAGTTGCGTCTCGGAAGATGTGAAAAAGCAAATGTAATAAGTAAAAGAAACAGAGGGAGTACGTTAAATGGACACGCCCTAAAAACCAGCAGCAGTACGAGTCAACTAAGGTGTATTTGTCAAAAATGCTATGCATCGCTCTCCATCCATGATGCTGGCTGCCCAACAAAGGAGATATCAGCTTCCACAGTTCGCCTAGTAATTCACAGACCAGAAAATTAATACGAGTATGTTTCAATTATAGCTTGATAAAAAAACAGCATGAATTTGAAAGTCTTCAACTAAAGGCGTCAATTTTGCATTTAATATGAGGTAACTCACTCTATCAGTCATATATTGCAGTGTGGCTTACAAAGACTATCATCCAATAAGCACATAAAACCTGTAATTAATCCTAGGGACTGAATACAAGATTAAGTCCAATGTTACGGGGATAACTGCTTTGCTCACACATCTTTATTTTTAGCATCACTGTCACAATGTTGCCATGTGGCTTATTTTCAAAAAGATGTCTATAAGTTAAGATTATAAAATTTACTACAGCAAGATTTCAATATGGTAACAGATACAGGAAGAAAAGAAAATAGCCAAGTAGCTTTAATATAAAGATTATAAAAAATGTGGAAAATCCCAACTAGAAGATTAGTAGAAGCCTACATAAACAAAATAAGTACTGCATTTCACAGATAAGAGCTTCAACTCTATATATTATAGGGAGTAAGTAACCAAAAACCATTTCCTGGTGAAGGTAGGTTTAAAACTGTCATGAATCAAGCGATTGTTATTTTTGCAGTTTGCATCGATAAATTGGCAAGAATGTGTACTTTTGAGCGACAGATGATCTGATGATATTGTTGTAGAAAGATTTCACTATTTCAGTCTATGTATCAGCTAAGGTGTCTTAAAGTTTTTTCCGGTCTGTCAACAAAAAAAAGGTTGTTCTTGGGAACTACAGATATAGATACTTCTACTAGAAAAGGCTGATGTGTACTGATGCGGAAAATTGGATAACAAATTTGATAAAAATGTTTGTGAGGTAAACTCAATGCAATATTGAAGGTCCCCATTTGTCCAAGAAAGATTCAAGTGGTTGTCTCTGAGAAAATTATAACAACATGATGACTAACATAGATTTTGGTGCACTACGAAGTTATCATTTGGAGGGAGGTCGCGTGTTTATTGGGCTCTAAGCCTTAATCTTGCAAATCCCAAAATTAGCCATTAAAGGGAAATGTCGTTTAAGAAACTTGTGGCCTGGAAATGCTAAGAGTATAAGGCTTGGGCATGTATTTCAGAAAGTTACAGTTATTAAAGGCAAGTTGGTGAATTTGGCATTTAGAATTTTGACAAGTACATTTGGGCAACCATAATGACCAAACCCGATAACTTGTGGGTGAAGTGGGTGTAGCGTTACATTTAGGATTAGTAAAGATGAGGTCTTTCCCCACCTCAAGAAAGTAAATTGGGTTTGGAAGGCAACATGCAAAGTAAAGATCACTTGAGAGTTGGTTTTTAGCAACAATAGTAAACGGTAGAGGGCTAATCAACCAAGGATCTTTAAATTGGACGGCTGGCACTATTACTCCTGTCTGTGGGCGGATGAAGTTTGGAATAGGACGCAAACCAAAACTAAATTAGGTACTACCAAGTACCAAGTCATCCACGACCACAGACAGCTGCAAAATAAGGACAGGCTGCAAAGTATAGGAGTGAATAAGATTAATACTTTATTAATTTGTGCTGAATTGTATAGGAACTCACACATCTCTTTATGAATGCTGCTACAGTTTGGCAATAGGGCATGTTAGGCAGATATTTGAGTGGTTGGGACTTCTATCCATATGCATCCCTTGTTCTAGCAACTTCAGTTCAGGGGGTTAAAGTTTAGGAAGTCAACAGCTTATGCCGTTATCCTGCAGTGGCAACTACAGCTCATAGCATTGGAGATCGAGAAATGAGGTTCAAGGAATTGTAAAATTTTAAGGCAGGAAATGCTTGTAAATAATATAAATTTTGTAAAGCTAAGAGAACAAAACATTATGTGTGAAAAAAAAAGGAAAGAACAGAAAAAAGTTGAACACAGGATCGGGATTAGTTTTCTCAATTCTATTTGTTTAGTTCATACTTGACACTGAGACCTAACAAAATGGTTGTTGGCTAGTATGGTTGGGGGTCTGTTTTGAAAGTTTTCCTCCATCCTAATGCCTCGCAGATTGTTCTTGTTCTTTTGATATAATTACTTTTGGTAATAAACAAGAAAAAACTACAAAACAGGTCATGCACCTTAGTTTCACAAAATCAAGGTGAAATGACAAAGACCATTATGTTTAGAAGGCTAATCATTGTTCAACATACACGTCCAAGTCAAATGCCATTGCAACGCAAATTTAGAGTTCAAATGGAGTACAAGAAATTGGCATGGTTAACAAAATGGTTTCGAAACAAATTCTGACAGTCAGCTCTCAGGGAAAGACTTACATTATGGTGATCCAATCACAATGTCCATTCTTTCAGGCTCACTCAAAAACAATCGTATCAGACCAGAAGATATGACGGTTGATAAGAACCAGATATGCTTTTGGAAAATAACTAGGTGAGAACTAAAACTAGAGCTTGAACAAGTAGCAGATAATCTTGAGGGATTTAGACTTTCAGCTTCCGATATCAGAGCATACGAACAGAACATTCAGTAAGGCCTGCAAGGAATGGGTGATTCATTGTTTGCCTGTAGACAACATAGAAAGCCATAATTATGAAGATTAAGAACTCTATTGGCCTAATCCAACAGTTAAAACAACTTATCAACATTGGAAAGGAAAAAAACGGACCAATCTTACAGATGGAAAGGGAATAAAATGAAAGATTTCAAAACATGAATTACAAGGAGGTAACCTATTATTGCAATTACATAAGCATTGCTTCAATAAGCTAAAATGCAATTACACCTAGGACATACAGGATATTCATAACTACCACTCCACTTACAGGCGCTACAAATAAAAAGAAAGAAAAGGACTGCTGACAATAATACAAGAACAACCCTAGAGAGCAGCTGCACAATCGAAGGAATACACAGTAACATATCAGTTAATTGTATGGAGATACGCAGATATTAGTATGTGCTATAAATTGCACAAAAAAGATCAAATCTAAGATAAGGCTTTTGCACACAGACATGCATTACCAATTCACAGTAAGTTATCATAAAGAATCTTTCACGATCATCTACAAATTGGCTAATGTGAAACTATATCACAACACCCTGAAAATTGCACTACCAATTTCCATAATAAGTCTAGTAAAATGAGTGTCTACTAAATTCAGCAGAGTAAAAGTTCCATCCAATTCATTATTTGTTTTTGATTTTGCCATTGTGATGCTCTGTTCTTTCCCTATCCATTGGCTCTCTTCGGTGCACTGATGTATGTTGTTTTACGCTCACGTCTTCTGATCTCCTTATCTCGTCTGTTCTTCTCTTTTCTTTTTCTGACAATCTCTCACTTTTGTTTCATGCTTGTCCTTTCATTTGTGTTTTTCCCTTGTCCTTCCGTCTGCTTTTTTCCTTTTCTTTCCCTTCACTTTCGTACCACCCTTTTTCCTGCCCTCTTTCCTCTCGTATGATGGACTTTCCCTGATCCTCCCCTTACTCTCCTCCCTCTCTGTTTCATTTCCCTGTTTATCTCATCCACCTCCCTTTGACTTTGCCCTCTCGTTTTCCCCTCAATCTTTATGTCTCTCCATCTCTTTTCTTCTCCCCTCTTCGTTCTCGTCTTTGAGCCTCTTCAATATTCTTTTAACCTCTCCCTCTTTTATTTGCCTTCTCTCTTGCTCGCCCTCCTCCCCACCCTCGCCCCCTGCTCCCTACTTCTTATTTCTTCTCGCCCCGTTATATGGTTTCTTCTTCTGCCTTTGTTTGCCCATAATCCTCTACAACCCTTCCTTACATTTCTTCTACACCTTCGCTGCTTTCATCTCTGTTCTTTTCTCTCCGTCTTGTTCTTTCTCTATTCTTTCCTTCTCGTCATCTCTACCACTTATCTTTGTATCTGCTCTCCTCCCCACCTTTCTCCCTCACCTCCCTCGCCATGCATCTCTCGTACCTTTTGTTAGCTTACTCTGCCCGTCTACCCTCTCTTGCCTCCCTCTCTCTTATTGTTTCTGTGTTTTCCGTTACCTCACTTCCTCTCCCACTCCTCCTCCCCTCACTCTGTTCCCACTTCCTTACAACTCGTGACTTTCACCCCCTTGTCAGCCCGCCCAGTTTCTGCCCCTGTTCGTCGCTTTCCTCTCCGCTCCTGCCTGCTTCACCCACTTGTTCTCCCCCTCCTCAACCCTCCGTGGTTCGTATTCGCTCTCCATTTCTACACCCCCGTCCTATTCGATTTTTTCTTTTTCCCATTTCTCTCTTCTGTGTTCTTTCACCCTCGCTATTTGAACTACCACTCCCCTTGCTCCTTTCCATATCCTCCCTCTTCCAAGCTTTTCTCCTTTTCCTTTATTGATTGTTTCCTTCCTCCCCCCTTTGTCTCTCTCTCCTGTTCGCTCTTGCCATTTCTGCTTTTCCTCTCTCTCGCCTTTCTACGCTACCGCCGTCTTCCCTTCCCCCTCGTCATCATTTAAGCTTTTATCTTCTCATTTTTTTTAGCTCCTCAGTTCCTTTTTCTTTATACTTATTGTTTTCTCTACCTTTTCCCTCGCACCTTATTTTCCGCCAGTCTTCTTTTACTTCTCCTGCCCGAACCTCCTTTCACACTGGGACGAAGAAAAATATTAACGTAAAGCAAGTTCAAAAATAAATCATAAAACCGATCTTACACAAAAAAAACTAGATGAACACCCTCCAATAACCCGGCAATATACAGCACAAAACATTTAGATTTTTTCTTCATAGAAAGGGTAGATACCATATGGTTAAATAAAAACTATACTTGCAACATTAATCCCAAACCCATGGTTACAACAAGACGCTTGCTTCCACCGATCATGGATTGCATTGACAACCCCCGTGAGCAGAACTGATCATAGCTCTCTTGTGTCCTTCATAAAACAAGGATGGTAAGCAAAGGCTTACGATGAGTTTCAGGGATATCCCATTGAATGTAATCAGCAAGAAACCAAAACAATAAAATTAATGATCAGACAAACGCATTAATAATACCAATGTTTAAAGAGTTGGTTTACGATGGCATAAAAAAAACGAAAGGAGGGAAAGAAAAGAAGGAGGGTTTCCATTCTTTCCTAGCTCTCCAATTTTGAAGGGATGACGTTTATTAAACGAGAGACAATAAATGGAACCCCCCTCCCAATTCCGTTCCTTTCACTAACCAATCATTAAACAACAGAAAATTATACCTCCAAT
>PYUH01001020.1:51451-66187 GCA_016808085.1 Suaeda aralocaspica
GGGGGGGGGGGGGGGGGGGGGGGGAATTGGAGGGTATAAATTTTCTGTTGTTTAAATGATTGGTTAGTGAAAGGAACGGAATTGGGAGGGGGGTTCCATTTATTGTCTCTCTTTAATAAACGTCATCCCCTTCAAAATTGGAGAGCTAGGAAGAAATGGAAACCCATCCTTCTTTTCTTTTCCCTCCCTTTCGTTTCTTTTTTATGCCATCTAAACCAATCTTTAAACATTGGTATTATTAATGCGTTATGTTCTTGATCATTAATTTTATTGTTTGGTTTATTGTGATTACATTCAATGGGATATCCCTGAAAATCATCGTAAGCCTTTGTTACCATCCTTGTTTTATGAAGTGACAAAAGAGAGCTATGATCAGATTTCTCTACGGGGTTGCAATACCATATTAGTGGAAGCAATCATTGTTTGTAACAATGAGGTATGGGATTAATGTGCAAGTATTTTTTTATTCTAAAATATGGTATACTAACACTTTTTGAGAAAAAACTTAAATGTTTGTGCTGTATATTGCAGGTTAATTGGATGGGTGTGCAGCTAGTTTTTTGGGGTAAGGATCGGTTTTATGATTTATGTTGAACTTGCTTTACGTTAATATTCTTCGTCCCAAACAAATAATGAATTGGATGGAACTTTTACTCTGCTGAATTTAGTAGACACTCATTTTACTAGACTTATTTATGGAAATTGTAGTGCAATTTTCAGGGTGTTGTGATATAGTTTCACATTAGCCAATTTGTAGATGATCGTGAAAGATTCTTTTATGATAACTTACTGTGAATTGTAATGCATGTCTGTGTGCAAAAGCCTTATCTTAGATTTGATCTTTTTTGTGCAATTTATAGCACATACTAATATCTGCGTATCTCCATACAAGTTAACTGATATGGTTACTGTGTATTCCTTCGATTGTGCAGCTGCTCTCTAGGGTTGTTCTTGTAATTATTGTCAGCAGTCCTTTTCTTTCTTTTTATTTGTAGCGCCTGTAAGTGGAGTGGTAGTTATGAATATCCTGTATGTCCTAGGTGTAAATTGCATTTTAGCTTATTGAAGCAATGCTTATGTAATTGCAATAATAGGTTACCTCCTTGTAATTCATGTTTTGAAATCTTTCATTTTATTCCCTTTCCATCTGTAAAGATTGGTCCGTTTTTTTCCTTTCCAATTGTTGATAAGTTGTTTTAACTGTTGGATTAGGCCAATAGAGTTCTTTTATCTTCATAAATTATGGCTTTCTATGTTGTCTACAGGCAAAACAATGAATCACCCATTCCTTGCAGGCCTTACTGAATGTTCTGTTCGTATGCTCTGATATCGGAAGCTGAAAGTCTTAAATCCCTCTAAGATTATCTGCTACTTGTTCAAGCTCTAGTTTTAGTTTCTAACCTAGTTATTTTCCAAAAGCATATCTGGTTCTTATCAACCGTCATATCTTCTGGTCTGATACGATTGTTTTTGCAGTGAGCCTGAAAGAATGGACATTGTGATTGGATCACCATAATTGTAAGTCTTTCCCTGAGAGCTGAGCTGTCAGAATTTGTTTCGAAACCATTTTGTTAACCATGCCAATTTCTTGTACTTCAATTTGAACTCTAAATTTGCGTTGCAATGGCATTTGACTTGGACTGGTATGTTGAACAATGATTAGCCTTCTAAACATAATTGGTCTTTGTCATTTCACCTTGATTTTGTGAAACTAAGGTGCATGACCTGTTTTGTAGTTTTTTCTTGTTATTACCATAAGTAATATTATAGCAAAAAGAACAAGAACAATCTGCGAGGCATTAGGATAGGAGGAAAACTTTCAAAACAGGACCCCCAACCATACTAGCCAACAACCATTTTGTTAGGTCTCAGTGTCAAGTATGAACTAAACAAATAGAATTGAGAAAACTAATCCCGATCCTGTGTTCAACTTTTTTCTGTTCTTTCCTTTTTTTTTCACACATAATGTTTTGTTCTCTTAGCTTTACAAAATTTATATTATTTACAAGCATTTCCTGCCTTAAAATTTTACAATTCCTTGAACCTCATTTCTCGATCTCCAATGCTATGAGCTGTAGTTGCCACTGCAGGATAACTGCATAAGCTGTTGACTTCCTAAACTTTAACCCCCTGAACTGAAGTTGCTAGAACAAGGGATGCATATGGATAGAAGTCCCAAACCACTCAAATAATACTGCCTGGAAACATGCCCTAGTGCCAAACTGTAGCAGCATTCATAAAGAGATGTGTGAGTTCCTATACAATTCAGCACAAATTAATAAAGTATTAATCTTATTCACTCCTATACTTTGCAGCCTGTCCTTATTTTGCAGCTGTCTGTGGTCGTGGATGACTTGGTACTTGGTAGTACCTAAATTTATGTTTGGTTTGGCGTCCTATTCCAAACTTCATCCGCCCACAGAACAGGAGTAATAGTGCCAGCCGTCCAATTTAAAGATTCCTTGGTTGAGTAGCCCTCTACCTGTTACTATTGTTGCTAAAAACCAACTCTCAAGTGATCTTTACTTTGCATGTTGCCTTCCAAACCCAATTTACTTTCTTGAGGTGGGGAAAGACCTCATCTTTACTAATCCTAAATGTAACGCTACACCCACTTCACCCACAAGTTATCGGGTTTGGTCATTATGGTTGCCCAAATGTACTTGTCAAAATTCTAAATGCCAAATTCACCAACTTGCCTTTAAATAACTGTAACTTTCTGAAAATACATGCCCAAGCCTTATACTCTTAGCATTTCCAGGCCACAAGTTTCTTAAACGACATTTGCCCTTTTAATGGCTAATTTTGGGATTTGCAAGATTAGAGGCTTAGAGCCCAATAAACACGCGACCTCCCTCCAAATGATAACTTCGTAGTGCACCAAAATCTATGTTAGTCATCATGTTGTTGATAATTTTCTCAGAGACAACCACTTGAATCTTTCTTGGACAAATGGGGACCTTCAATATTGCATTGAGTTTACCTCACAAACATTTTTATCAGATTTGTTATCCAATTTTCCGCATCAGTACACATCAGCCTTTTCTAGTAGAAGTATCTATATCTGTAGTTCCCAAGAACAACCTTTTTTTTGTTGACAGACCGGAGAACAACTTTAAGACACCTTAAGCTTGAGTATCATAGACTGAAATAGTGAAATCTTTCTACAACAATATCATCAGATCATCTGTCGCTCAAAAGTAACAATTCTTGCCAATTTATCGATGCAAACTGCAAAAATAAACAATCGCTTGATTGCATGACAGTTTTAAACCTACTCTTCACCAGGAAATGGTTTTTGGTTACTTTACTCCCTATAATATATAGAGTTGAAGCTCTTATCTGGTAAATTGCAGTACTTATTTTGTTTATGTAGGCTTCTAAACTAATCTTCTAGTTGGGATTTCCACATTTTTTATAATCTTTATATTAAAGCTACTTTGCTATTTTCTTTTCTTCCTGTATCTGTTACCATTATTGAAATCTTGCTGTAGTAAATTTTATAAATCTTAACTTATAGACATCTTTGTGAAAATCAGCCACATGGCAACATTGTGACAGTGATGCTAAAGAATAAAGATGTGTAGCAAAGCAGTTATCCCCGGTAACATTGGACTTAATCTTGTATTCAGTCCCTAGGATTAATTACAGGTGTTATGTGCTTATTGGATGATAGTCTTTGTAAGCCACACTGCAATATATGACTGATGAGAGTGAGTTACCTCATATTAAATGCAAAATTGACGCCTTTAGTTGAAGACTTTCAAATTCATGCTGTTTTTTATCAAGCCTATAATTGAAACATACTCGTATTAATTTTCTGGTCTGTGAATTACTAGGCGGAACTGTGGAAGCTGATATCTCCTTTGTTGGGCAAGCCAGCATCATGGATGGAGGAGCGATGCATAGCATTTTTGACAAATACACCTTAGTTGACTCGTACTGCTGCTGGTTTTTAGGGCGTGTCCATTTAACGTACTCCCTCTGTTTCTTTTTACTTATTACATTTGCTTTTTCACATCTTCCGAGACGCAACTTAAAATGTTTATATCTTGAGCTACAAGCTTATAAACATTGCAAAAGTTATATGGTTGGATAGCACACATTGTGACGAATCAAATAAAATCTCATATGGCTATATTTTGTCATACGCATATAAAATTAAAGAGAGTTAAAGTACTCACATAAATAGTGATAAAGTTCAATATATAGCAAGTAATAAGAACCAGAGGAGTACCATATGAGGTTTTGGAGACATTTATTGTATCTATGTCCTTTATAATGCAAGTGCTTGCAAATTTGGTGTTTACAGAAGTGCAGAAAGCAGTAGTCATTATACTAGCAGCACTGCAGCGGGAATGTGTACCAGTAAAAAGGAATCCATTTCTTGTTCTGTATGGATGATTGATGCCATGATAATTACGGAGTGCAATTGAATGAAATGGAACATTGGTGTGGTTATATGCCTTACTTTTGTCCACTGGCAGTCTGACAGCATTTTTGGCTGCTTTCTCCATCAATGAAATTTATCGTACTCTGTATAAAGCTTCTTTCTTGATTACAACTTTACAAGAGATCCTGGGTCGATTCGCATGGCATGCCCTTGTGGCTTCTTAACGTCAATAACAATTATCATAAAAAGCATGTCCCTAGTTGTTGTGAACTATATGATGACCGTTTGAAGGGCTCTTAAATCTCTCTCAGCTTGTACCTCAAAAGTAAACATGAGATCTGTCTCATTTTGTAACTTAAATACGGATTGGCTTTATTAATGAGTGACATTACATCAATGTTGTGACCTCGATATTAATGTTGCATTATTGCTATCAATCCTAAACTAGACACTGCATCATGAAAGATTAGCTATTTTGAATTGAATAAAGTATTTTAAAATTGTCCAAAAACTTTCGACTTTTTAATACAGCACCAACACCACCAAGTCAACAACAACAATAATAATAATAGACAACATGTAGTATAGAAAGTGGTACTACAAAATTATAAAACATCATTATTACGTTAATAATTCTTGGACAAAAATAATAGTACAATCTTCATAATACTAAATAACATAACACTATAAAATATTTTTTTGTTTTTTGCATATATATTAGTTTATAATTATTAATAGATTCTGCAACAATAATATTATTATATAATCCTTAATCTATAATTAAGAATAATTAATCAAAACTATAAACTTTCAATTCAGGTCGGCTGTTTTCAGCTGAAGTAAATAAGCCCTTAGTAAGTGTTCTTTTGAGCTGATTTTTTTGTTTAATTCTCTATTTTAGAGATTTTTACATTACCATATTTATTCATTTTACTTCAAGTGACTACATGAGTTAATTCGTTTCTACTCAAAACCACAAGGCCTTAACAATTAAGTGATTATTGTTGAAACACAAAGATCACAACTTTTCGGAAAAGAAGAAATCTCTATAATGTGTAAGATGTGGTTAATATCCAAATTATTGCAGTGTTTTTAGGTGAATTACTACAATGAGATGACCAATTATTTTAGAATGGGGAATTTTTTTTATTGATTGTACCATTCATAACCTATCATAATTACCATTGGATTTTCTTATATTGTATATTAAAAATCATAAGTACTCCTTGATATTATTATTATTTAAGATAATGCGTACATTACATGATAATTAATTTCAATATAATCTCAAGATTCTTAAGGTAGTGTTTTTAAACGAAAAACAGAAGTGGATAATATAGTAATAGATTTTTTTTAGGCCCAAAACCCCTTGTTTCATGTACTACTCAGACAACTTAATTCTCCACTTTAGCATTAAAACTTTTCTTGGACCGCTTAATACTAGCGGTGTACAAAGAATTCCGATTCCAAATTTCCATTCTGAAAAATCGGATATCCGATCCATTTTTGTAAATTTGAAAAAACTAGACCAGTTATCCAGTTTCCAAAATCGGATACTTGATCAGAACCGGAATGGATTTTAAGAAAACAAAATCTGACAAATTGGATATCCGATTTTCCAATCCGTTTTTTTTATAGGATATTGAAGCACATTAGAAGAGATTTGATTTTAAAAAATCTAGATCCGAATCCAAAATTCCGGATTTTCGTTTCAGATTTCCGAAATTTCAGTTTTTCTGGAATAGAAACAGAATAAGACTTTCTGATTCCGAAAAATCTGATATATAGAATTCCGAGTCGGAAAAATTCCGGTATCCAATTTACACACCCCTACTAAATACAATAGTACCCAAATTGGCTCACATTTTAATGTAAACTCTTCATTTTACCCTAAACTTCAATTACCACTAGTTATTATCTCCATCTTGAGAACTTATAGCCATCATGGTCAATTGGTCATCACCATTATTCATGTAATGACAAATGTTACCGGACCATCGTGCATTAACCACTAGTCCACCACCAATGCGTTGTAGTCTCCATCACAACCGTATTAGAAAATTGAAAATGTACAACAAATTGCACTGATTATTACAATGAACCCGGTGTAACCATTACAATACGAAGGTCAATTATTTAGTCCAACTAAAATGTTTCTTTCATTTTAGTATGTAAAAGGAAACAAACACCCGTTAATCCACTAGGTAGATAGTTGTTTATCATTTCTTGTTCATTCAAACTTACATTAGTTGGGGCATGTTCTGGTTTCCAAATTTAGATAATCCTCGTTTATAAGAGCCACGAGTGGGTTTGTTGTACTAAACATTTTGTTTAAGCCTTTAGTAACCAGTTTCGCAACCAAAAAAACAAAACCTTAGCAGTTAGCACCTTTGTTCAGTACCTAATAATTATCAAAATTCTGTTGTGATTCAAGTCCAACAACTTCACCACCTTTTGGAGTTTACACCAACTCCATAACAAGTACCTATATAATCTGGTGTTTCAATACCCATCTTACTCAACCAATAACCCTTCAAAATAATCCTACTGACATAAACCCCCTCAAACAACTTTCACACACACCCGAAAATACAGACATGTTCAGGAAATCAACCATGTCAGTGTTCATAACAATGCTGCTACTAGCAGCAATGCACACAGCGAAAGCTGTTGCGCCCCATGCAGAACCCATTGAAATATACATGCATGACATTCTGGGTGGGAGTAGTCCCACAGCTAGACCAATAACAGGTCTTCTCGGAAACATCTACAATGGGCAGGTGCCCTTTGCTAGGCCTCTCGGATTTGCACCCCCAGAAAACGGAGTAGCCATTCCTAACAGTGGTGGGTCTATTCCTTCCCTGAGTGCAAATGGTGTCCCTTTAGGAACAGGGTTGGCTGGTACATCCTTTGCCGGAAAGAACAATAACAATAACAATCAGCAGAATTTGAACACAGCACAGCTTTTACCTGACGGTTTAGGGCTTGGTTTCGGGACTATTACAGTGATTGATGATATTTTGACGACTTCTCCTGACATGGGTTCACAAACGGTTGGAAAGGCTAAGGGAGTTTATGTTGCAAGTTCAGCTATGGGAACTTCACAGATGATGGCATTCACTGCTATGCTCGAGGGAGGAGAATATGGAGACAGCATCAACTTTTATGGTATTTACAGGATTGGAAGTGCTTATTCCAAGTTATCAGTGACAGGTGGCACTGGAAAGTTTAGAAATGCCTGTGGTTTCGCTGAGATTCGGCCATTGATTCCCTCTGGACAACATGTTACAGATGGGGCTATGGCATTGCTCAGGATGATTATCCATCTGAAGTACTAAGAACGAAAAAGGGTAATGAGAGTAATTGTGTGATCTATTTGTGTTTAATTGTGTATGTGTTTTGGTCTAGAGTTTTCTTAAGAATGAAAGTTGAAGAAAGTGTGTAATTCATTGTACTTATGTAACATAATATCGTTTCCACAAGTTTGGAATACAGCACCTGCATATATAGCAATCAAAAGTTGAAATACAGCACATTTAATTTTGATTTTGATCCATCCCAATCAACAAAGCTAACTGCTACAACCATAATGATCGTATATCGGCAGAGTTCTGCAGCCAAATACTTTTACAAAAAAGGTTAAAAATCGGTACTGGAAGTTTTACGTAGCACAAACCATGACACGTCACAAAATAATAAAATCTACTCAGAATTTCATGCTTCTATACGACTATACCATATAACAGGTAATGTATGACTAACATATATCAAGGCCTCAAGCGCCAAACAATACTGAAAACAACCATCTTGGCAGCTATGGTTAAATGCACTTGACAGAAACATAAGTGATTGTCAGGCTAACCAAACAACTTCAGAAGTCAAAACAGTTAAAAATTCCAAAACTTCCATCATTATATAATCAACATAGAAGGCTCCAATGAAAGGTAGATACTTACCCGAATTTGAATGATTGTCACAAATCAATTTCCAATCTAAGACTATAAGCTAAGCTCTCCATGAGCACAAAAGACTGTCTTCACTAGTAGAATAGATTTGAAAGACAAGAGCACGATGGTTGCTAAGGTGATGTTGAACGGTAGGGCATTTGCTACTTTCTCATAACAATATGCTTCAATTCAATTTCATGTCACACATGAAAACACTAACAAACTTTATTGATAGTTGCAAGTTAGTTTCTATAAAAGATCTACAATTTTAGAGATTAGGGAAAACAAAAATTATAAAGTTCCGAATGATAAGTAATTGAGAAGTAATGTGTAAACGTTACTGATATGCATTCCCATAAAATGAAGAAGGAAAAAAAACAGGATGGCAATGTCATGTGCAACTTTTAATCTATCAGCAATTTTATGGTACCATTAGTATATCAATATATTCAGTAAGATAAAACAAAACAAAGTTCTGACTGTCATATTTATGTGCTAGATTAAAATGCTATATAAATAACTACATACTCAATAATTGGTTGTACTAATATGGGAGATCAATCAAAATAACCCTATTTATTCCTAAACCGTTCCATTCCAGATAAAGATTATCATCACCACCCATAAATTTCTACTCTTATTATGTTCACCAACCCCACATACCGACTCATAAGGTAATTATGAAATTGTCATGAGTGGCTGTGTGAAAACAAAGTAAAAACTTAATGAAGTTTAGATTCTACTTTCTTTATTCAGAAACCCAAACTAATGATATCACCTATAATTCGCAAACTGCATCAAGATAATAGGGAGATTTTGGCATGTTGAAATATGCTCACTTGACCAAGCCCATGTAATGAATCAATCAAGTTAACTCGCAGCGAAGCTGGACCTTTTGCATCCTGCATACCCAGCTCACCAGCAATGCCAAATACAGATAATGCTGCAGCTGTTGCTTCAAAAGCATGAGTTGGATCAACTGCAACAAAGGCAGCAATTAAGGCAGTGACAGAACACCCTGTCGCTGTTATCTTTTGCAACATTTGCACTCCGTTGTTAACACCAATGACTTGCTTCCCGTCTGTGACAATATCCACAGCCCCAGTCACAGCAACAACAGCGCCGGTTTCTTGAGCCAGTGATTTCGCAGCTTCTAACGCATCCATTGATTCATGCAAGCTATCTGCACCCTATAATACGCAGCAAACCAATGAGCTACATTACAGAAAAACTCTCTCCTAGATGACAGACTATGAAGAAAATAAAATCAAAATTCCCTACAACATACAGCAAAGAGGACCAAGAACAGATGCTTAATAGAAAATTACGAATTCGACAAAAATGTACAGAATTCACTAAACACCACATTTCATAGAACAGAAGAACGATACGTTTATTTAATCCTCACAGAAAGAAGTGCTATGTGACAGGAAGTTTCGAAATATATAACAAGTAAGTGAATGTGTTCCTTAAACAATGCTTCATCTCCACCACTGCCTGGATGGTCAGAGTGAGGAAGCCCCAGTTCTGCATCCCACCAGCGCAAGCCATAAGGCTGCCACAGAAGCCGTATGATCCTCCTAAATCCTCACTCAAACCCAGCCATCTTCCCATCCATCCCCCACACCCTAACCCCTCCCCCATTCTTCAAGGGCCATCCACGGATCAACCGCATGAACCCTATATTTCCACATTTTATCTCCCAATCTCAAATCAATCACTCCCATATGCAGAAACCAACACTGGTGAGGACAACTTGATCTCATCCCCATTTCTGAAGAGCATTATGCAGCTCTTAGCAAGCCTTGGTGCGAAGTGATTTTACACAAAGTGTTCAGGGAGGTCTTTCATAAAGGAATTCTCAAGGAAGGATTGAAAAATAATGGTTCTAGAAGGACCAAATGTAGATATGTGCCCTAGGCAAAGTTGATTTTGCCATCAAATGCTAATCAATGGAGGAGAAAACACACATTCTCGTGGATGGTTTCTGGTTCCTTTAAGGGTCTTATATTCGAGTCCAAATCTGGGAAGCAGGTTTTCAAATCCACAAGAGCAAAGATTATGTATGGCTATGGATTAGCCTACCTGAACTGCCTCTCAAGTTCTTTAACAAAGAGATCTTAAGAAAGATTAGAAATGTAGTGGGACAAAGTGACAAACTATTAAAATTGATGCAAATTCATTAAAGAGTGACAAACAAAGATTCAGAAAACCTGTGTTCTCAGCTTCTCACTTAGGCATTGAAAACCCGCCAAAAACAGGAGGGGTTGGGGACAACGGACAACCTTCTGGGAGTTCATTTAGTCGAAATTAGAATTCTACTTTCCCCCTCCCCTTGTTTCCCCTACCCTTCCTCCCATTTCTTTCCCCTTCCTTTCCCTTCTATAGTGTTATCCAAAAATAATAGTTGTTTGGATAACAAAGTGAGAGGAAAAAGAAGGGAAGGGTGATGAAGGGGAGGAAAGGGGAAGGGATAATGATGAGTTTTCCTTCCAAACCTCTCCATTATTGGAGAGATCAATTTCTTACAATTTCATCCCTCCATTTCCCTCCCCCTTCAATTTCCTTCCTTCCTCATTTGTTATCCAAATAAAGGAAACTTCATCCCTCCACTTCCCTTCCCTCCCTTTCCCCTCATTTCCTTCAATCCAAACACACTATAAGGTATTATGAATGTAACTAGGCTTATTCCACCCCTCCTAGTTATTATAAAGACATTTAGGTTGCAATTTACACTTTATACTAAATTAGCACCTCCATTTATGATTTAATACACTTCCGTTTTTCACATGAAAAAAAATAATAATAATAATAATCTTCATCTTAACTCTTGCATCAATAAAAAGATTAGAAAGCAAGATTCACAGAAAATTAATTGAATTGAAATAGACCAAGCTATTCGGATATAACCAAAACTAAACTGCCGAGTTAAATTGAGAGCGCTAATGTCAACATCTTCATTTACCTCAAGAAAACAAGGGTAATATTGCATAAACAAGATAATCAATTAGAAACAAACCGCCCAAAAAGTTAAACCAACACAAAACAATCAATCTACGACCTTGTTTGATTCACCATGGGAAGTAAATTCCTATGGCATTAACATTTCATAGAAAGTTCTTTCCCTTGTCAAATTCTTAGGAATTAAGCAAAGTTGTTTGTTTGGCACGATAAAAAAATATAATTTCCAACGAAATTAAACTCACCAACGGGATGGTAGGTGAATTATTTCCTACATTCCATGGGAAACCAAACAAAGCCATTGTTTAACAATCCCTATAAAATTAAAATTCTCATGTAATTAAAATTCCCATATAATTTGCCTCGAACCAAATCACACGCAAAACAATAAAATAAAATGCAACAATTTGACACAGAAACGGTAAAAAAAACAAGTATACCTTAGTATGACCAAAAGAAGCACGGGAAAGAGCAATAATCTCAGACCCATTCCCCCTAACAACAGTAGGCTTCAACAAAAGCAAATCCAAACAAGCCCTTAACCGGAAACCGGAACACCCAGCAGCAACAGGGTCAAAAACCCAAGGCTTACCATGATGAACAGCAGTTTGAGCAGCAACCTTCATAGCAGGTAAAACGGTAGAAGAAAGAGTACCAACATTAATATAAAGAGCATCAACTTGAGGGGTGAAATCTGGGATTTCTTCAATTGCTTGAAGCATTGCAGGTGATGCACCAACTGCTAAAAGCGTGTTTGCTGTTAAATCCATTGATACGTAGTTTGTTATGCATTGAATTAGTGGGGATTTTGCGTTGACTTTTGAAAGTGTTTCCCATGTTTTGTGGGACCATTCTTGGGATTTTGGTTGTGGGTTTTGGGTGATGGTGTTTTTGTCTTGGTTTTGGTCTGTTTTCTCCATTTTTGTTGTTAATTTTGGGGTTTTATTTTCACAACCTACATCGCCGTTGTAGACTTTAGTGTTGTTCTTTTTGTTGGGTCATTGAAAGAGACACGCTCAGCGGTTATCCCGTTAATGAATATTGAATCCTAACCTATCCATTCCATATTTTTAGATTTCATTGATACAAGTTTATCAATGTATATTTCGTAATATTTATGTCTAAAACTTTATTTTAATAGAATAAATTAAGATGAATTTAAAAAACCTTTATCAATATGTTTTTACTCACATATAAAGCACAAGCAACGGTTAAAATGTTAAATTATGGTTTATAAACAATTTCCAAAATCAAATCATAAAAAAATAACTTGAAATAGAGGAAGTATTTTTTTTTTTTGGATTTTTTAAAGTTGTGTTTATGAATTTGTGTGTTTTCTAGGTTTGTATCTGATATTTTTCTTAGTTGCACCCTTAAATTCACCTAATTTTCTAAGTTGTGTCATTTGTAGTTAATTTTTCGCCGGAATTTTTCCTTGTTTTATTTTAATTAATTTATTTTATTGTAATTAATATTTGCGAATGATATTCATAGCCTTAAGGGTTATAAATAAGCATTATATTCATTTCTTAAAATTAAAACAATCTAAAGATTCATGGCAAAATTTCACATCATTTAGATAATTAATGCTTAATTTAACTTTTACTTCCACTTTTAACTTCTTATACATAGCCTTAAGGGCTATGAATATCGTTTTTCTTAATATTTAAATGATGGAAAATGATATATAAGAAGCTGAAAGTGGACATAAAAATTTAAATCAAGCATTAATTATCGCAAATGTTGTGAAAATTTGTCATAAAGACTTAAACTGTTTCCATTTTGTGAAATGAATTTAATGCTTATATATAGCCCTTAGGGCTATGAATATCATTTCCCTTAAATGATTTATATCTATCTCTTAGGAAAAAAAGTATAATCGAATAAAATAAACCAAAGTTGTAATTAATTGTAATGTTTTTTATTGTAATTAATATATAAAAGATTTATATTTATCTTAGGAAACTTCAAACAAACATGATTGAATCAAATTAACCAAATTTGTGACTAGAATTAGCTAAAAGTGGCACAACTTAATAATATTGGTAAGCTTAAGGATACTAATAAAAATTTCAAAAAACATTTGGTACAAATTAAAAGACGTAAAAACACATGGGTATACCTTAAAAAAACTATTTTTTTTAGTTGATTTATTTCCAATTTACTCGGCCGGTGAATATCTCTTTCCACTTATTTTTTTTTCGCTTATTTTCGGTTGAGAACATCACTTTTTTTCCCTTAGGTAATACTTTTTGTAACACTTTTTTCGTTTGAACATCTCTGGTTCTCCAACTTGCAACTCTTTTTAACTTTCCCTTATGTAACACTTTTTGTATTTATCAGTCTCATATAAAATATTGCACATATTCCATACAGAATTCATAACATTTTTGTTTTTTTATGACAATTTCGACTCCAAATTGAGTTAATAAGTGGCACATCAAACCTTATAAATTCTAGTTTCGGTAATTTTTCTAAGTAGACAAATTGGAACTTCTTTGATTACTAAACAAGGTTGGAATTTGTCCTCAAAAAATGCTCTACCAAGAGTTAATGACTTTATAGGTTAATTTTCGCTTAGGAACTTAATTTGATGTAAAAAAAACAAAAAGACAAAGTATCTCATTTTGCATGTCAAGAATGACTCCTTACAAAAAGTGTTAACAAGGTGAACATTTTAAAAATTAAGTGCTACCAAGGAGGAAAAAAATGAAAAAGGGATACTGCTTATAAAAATTAAAAGTTGGGGCTAACAAAGAGAATTTTTCCTTTTTGGTTAAAAATTTGTATTTTATAGTGCTTTCAATCAATTTACTACCTCCGTTTTCTATTAATTACAACACTTGAGTATTTTATATCTCACAAATAATACCTAAGTGTTGCAATTAATATGAAACGAAGGTAGTAATATATTTAAGTTTGGCTTAATCCAAAAGAACAAGACTTTAAACTCTCAACTTCAAAATTTGTATAACATAAAAACTTTACTTTATGAAAATGTAACTGATCCAGACAACGATATTATGTTTAGAGGGTAGGTAACAAGCCAAATAGTTGTTAATCATGGAATAATAGGAAACTGTTTTGTGCAATTTGTATATCATTCATTAATTAAGGACACAAGATTAGCACAATGAAAAATATTTTATATTCAAGGAAGTGATGGACTTTGAAGAAAGTCATGGACTTTCTAAATATATGATCTTCGTTTTCAGCAGAAGAACAATTACACACCTACAACTTGTTTACAATAAATTGGAGAGAAAGGAAGAGATAGAGTTTTTCCATTTGGATAGCAAAATCGGGAGATGAGGGAATTGAGCAAAAGTGAAATGGAAGAAAATTGCACTCTTTCATCTTGAAGAAACTAATCCTTTCAAAGTTGAGAAGATTTGGAATAAAATCTCCACACAACCATGGCCTCCTCTGCTAACC
>PYUH01001020.1:66212-80305 GCA_016808085.1 Suaeda aralocaspica
TTTTTGTTTTTTTTCGTTTGAACATCTCTGGTTCTCCAACTTGCAACTCTTTTTAACTTTCCCTTATGTAACACTTTTTGTATTTATCAGTTCATATAAAATATTGACATATTCCATACAGAATTCATAACATTTTTGTTTTTTATGACAATTTCGACCAAATTGAGTAATAAGTGGCACATCAAACCTTATAAATTCTAGTTTCGGTAATTTTTCTAAGTAGACAAATTGGAACTTCTTTGATTACTAAACAGGTTGGAATTTGTCCTAAAAAATGCTCTACCAAGAGTTAATGACTTTATAGGTAATTTTCGTTAGGAACTTAATTGATGTAAAAAAAACAAAAAGACAAAGTATCTCATTTTGCATGTCAAGAATGACTCCTTACAAAAAGTGTTAACAAGGTGAACATTTTAAAAATTAAGTGCTACCAAGGAGGAAAAAAATGAAAAAGGGATATGATCTAAAAATTAAAAGTTGGGCTAACAAAGAGAATTTTTCCTTTTTGGTTAAAAATTTGTATTTATAGTGCTTTACATCAATTTACTACCTCCGTTTTCTATTAATTACAACACTTGAGTATTTTATATCTCACAAATAATAACTAAGTGTTGCAATTAATATGAAACGAAGGTAGTAATATTTAAGTTGGCTTAATCCAAAAGAACAGACTTTAAACTCTCAACTTCAAAATTTGTATAACATAAAAACTTTACTTTATGAAAATGTAACTGATCCAGACAACGATATTATGTTTAGAGGGTAGGTAACAGCCAAATAGTTGTTAATCATGGAATAATAGGAAACTGTTTTGTGCAATTTGTATATCATTCATTAATTAAGGACACAAGATTAGCACAATGAAAAATATTTTATATTCAAGGAAGTGATGGACTTTGAAGAAAGTCATGGACTTTCTAAATATGATCTTCGTTTTCAGCCAGAAGAACAATTACACACCTACAACTTGTTTACAATAAATTGGAGAGAAAGGAAGAGATAGAGTTTTTCCATTTGGATAGCAAAATCGGGAGATGGGGAATTGAGCAAAAGTGAAATGGAAGAAAATTGCACTCTTTCATCTTGAAGAAACTAATCCTTTCAAAGTTGAGAAGATTTGGAATAAAATCTCCACACAACCATGGCCTCCTCTGCTAACCCCCCCCCCCCCCCCCAGTCCGTCCAGCACTGCATCTTTGATTACAGCCACTACAACAAAAAAGTTGAGAACTTCAGTTCTCTCACTCTCTCTTCTTCTTCTTCTTCCCTTTCATCGTCCTTCCCCTCCTTTTCCTCCCAAAAATTATATCCAAACAAGCTGTTACAAATTAGCTACCGCTCCCCTTTGACAGCATCTCCAAGTTGTATGTAAAACCGCAATTGTAAGATGGTCGTTCATCCAAATTAGGATAATGTAGTAAAGTACTTTGTAGAATTATACTAGAATCAGCCATCAGGATATAGCTATAGCTTTAGTAAAACTGTCAGAGTTTGTAATTCATACCTTCACACACTTTTTCTAAAATACAGGAATTTTATTTGGTTTCTCTTACATAAACAAAAGATATAAATGTAACGATACATTATGTATACTGTACACCTGCCTGAGTACTTGGTATTTTAACGATATGCTTGAAACTTTACAGTGACCATGACACAATTATACAAGTAATAGGGTACGCGACACTCATGTAACATAGGAGCTAACATTGTAACACACTGACTCTTTTAGACTATTAGTTCTTGCCTTTCTTGCACAGCAGCCTAAGAGGAGCAAGATGCATCAGCATGACTAGTGAGCTGCAACTGGCATCCCAATTTTTTCTGACAAACTTGTCACATAATCCTTTCTAGCCGGATGATCCTCTTGTGGCCGATTAAATGATGTCCACACTGGTTCTCCCTTGAAAAGCCGCATCAACTGCAGGTCATTCATTAATATCCCATTAGAATTACAATTATAATATCACCGATTCATCATCATGGTAATAAAATATAAGTAGATGATAACACAATAATATTCACATTTTATGTCATATTTATGTGCTATTGATCATGTTTTCTCCATATTTCCAACCTATTTGAGCTATTATTCTTTATATTTCGATATTTCACTTCTTGGGTATGTTTGTGTGTGTTTTGTAGGATTTTGGTAGATATTGAGCAGATAATGGACATTCGAAGGTTTGACATGGTGATATTGAGCAAAATATTGAAGGAAGAAGTGTAACCGCACCCCTATTGCGTTCCTATCACTAATAACGCACCCATGTTGCGGCCAAGCTTCCCAATGACTAATTTAAACCTTCCGGACAGCAGCTACCGCGGACATATTGCGGTCAAGTTGAGCAAACCACAGCTCACTTGCGGCTCTTCTTCCGTAGCTTAATTTGGCGCAAGTGATGATGAATAGTAGGAGCTATTGGGTTTCCTTTCTCAAACCCAATAAACTATTCCACATTATAAATAATAAAAACTTTAGGATTAGTTGGGGGATTCGGCCATTTTTCTGGGGGTTCTTCTGCCACCTTTTTCCTCCTAATTGACGGTAGTGGCAACGTAGGGATGAATTTTGTAAGTTAGTATGGGTGATTAGTGTGATTTTTATAATCGTTCATGTTTTTTAAATTTCCTTTTCGTCATTCGTTAATTACTTCTGTTTACATCAATTATGTTCGAGTAGAATTAATCTAGGGTTGAGTTAATCCCTAATATAAATTATATGCTATGATTCCAAATCCCCAATTTAATTAGTTTGTTATTCATCTTTGTTAGGGTTGGCTTGACTATCAATATTTGACTAGAAATAATATTTTTATTGAATGTGATTAAGTTTGTAATGAAAGTTGGCTCTTGATCGATTTTAGAACCCTAAACAAAAGTAGGTTTATTAGGGAAGCCATTAATTGATCTAAAGAAATTCTTGGTATTTTTAGGGCGCATCTATCCTGTTGAGTTCATTCTAATTAGTTGAGGAAGCAATTAATGACTACATTAGTTCATATTAGTGGTGATACTTAACTCTAGATCCTTTTATTTATAGTTTTTAGTCATTAGTTTATTGTTTTAGATCAATTTCTCAATCTCCTTATTTTTACCGACTCTATTAGTAGTTATTCGTAGCGACCATTATTTAATCGAACCTTCTCTGTGGGATCGACCCTGACTTACCTTACTACATTATTAGGAGGTTTTGTTAGGTTTTTATCTTTGATAGGTTTGCGAGGACCTCATCAAATTTTGGCGCCGTTGTCGGGGAAGGTAACATATTAATTTTGGTTTGCTTAGAATTGTTATTGGTTAGAATTTGTACATATATTTTTATTTTTGTCGTGATCTCCTTGTGCTTAATCGTCTTTTATCATGGATTGGAATCAATATAATGGGGGTTATTCTTATGATTATCATCGGGGTTATGGTTATAATTATGGTGTTAATCATGTTTCTAATTTTGATTCATCTTGTTATAGTTCAAATAATTTTAGCATCAATCCCTATAATGAGACTTATGATCCGTATGATTATTCTTATGTGGACAATTATGGTCCTCCCCAATATGATTTGCAAAATAGTTTTCATTCCCAAGAACCCAAATCTTCTTTAGAGTTTGCTTATGAAAATTTTATGAAGACTTGTGGGAGATTTCCGATACCTAACGAGAAATCTTATGAGAACTATTCTTACAATTCACCTTCAATAGAGCACTATCAAAATTCTTATCAAATTGAATTTGAGTCATCTACTTCTAGGTTGGAGCTTATTATGGCAGATTACCTGGAAACTGTTAATGCTAGCTTGTTAATTAGTTGAACAACAAAAGAACCTTCAAGCTAAATTTATATCTGTCAGTAATAATTAGTTACAACTTGTTGAACAACTGAAAAGTAATGTGCAAGCCAATCAAATAATTGTTCAACCACCTATTAGTGCTTATATGACATATGATTATGATGAATTGATGATGATGATGGTGTATTGATATGTGATGGAGATGAGAGTTCTATTGAGGAGGCCTGTGAGGTTAATATCGAGAATTAGAATGAAGGTAAGGAGGAAGTATCCATTCTAGAAAATGAAGAGCCAATTGTTGAAGAGTATAAGGTTGAAAGTGAGCAGGTAAGTGAGTCTTTAGCATCCAAGACATTGGTTTTAGAGCCTCATGTACCTTTCTCAAGAAAACTTGATCTTATTCCTTCTTCTCCACCCTTATTTCTTCCTTCTTTTCTCTTTTCGCCTCTGTTACCTCATGATAATGATTTTGAGAACAAGGAGTCTCCTTTGTGTGTCATTGATGTAAATACGTCATTTTTCTTTCCTATTGAGTCTAGTAAGTCTTTTAGTTATTTTTCTTTTTCTTTTGAGTCTACTTTTTCTTTTTGTGAATTTGTTAGAGTCTTTAGTATTTTGTACATTCTTATTCTAATGCTGTTTTATCTAATATTTTGTGAGATGCATGCAGATGCATTTGACAAGTTGTTAGAGGGATTTAATGAGCTATTCTTGGGAGCCAACCAAATTCTTTTAGTTTATTAGTTTGCTAAATATATAAATTAAAAAATCCAAACTTTTTTTTTCTTTTTAGTTTAATTTATTTTAGCTAGTCAGTAGCTTTTGTTAACATAGAATCTAGGTTGTTTTCTCTTTTGTTTTTTTGTGTGCGGAAGGGAGTTTCACTGCTTTCGTGGCGTTTTGTGAGTATCTCTCTACCTTGCCACTATTGTTGCTTTTGCACTGTGGACATTGCAAAATTCAAGTGTGGGGGAGGGTATTCATCTTTCTATGTAGTTTTTTTTTTTTTTAATTTTCTTTTTTTTTTAGAGTCTAGAGTCTAGTGAGTCAAGCCAATTTGGAGTTCTACTCCTATCTATAAAACAAGTGATTAAAAAATTGTTTTCTTATTTTGTTATGGGTCGATTGGCATTGGATCAAGTGATTGAATATATGCATAAATCCTTTGAATGACACTCTTTGTGGTAAGATGGTTGTTTTCCCTAAATGCGAGTAATTTAATTTCTCTTGCTTATATTGTTTCTCCTATTAATTTTTAACAAATCCATGTCTTAAAAATGATTTAGGCATTTAAGATAATTGTAACACCACACAAGCCAAAAAGCCTACCATTGACATTATCCACTAGTGAACCCATTTGAGCTTTAAGCCTATTTCTTTGTCATTTTACCTCACAAATTTGCCTCTACATGAAAAACAATTGTTTTACCCTTTGAAATTAGTAGAGCATATGTTTAATTTGTGATGTAAAGTGGATGGTTGGTGGTTATTATTATATTTGGTGTGTTATACAAAAATGTAAAGTTTCATATTTTAAAGCTCTGCGTACCGTTGTCTGGTTTGAAAAAATAAAAGAAAGAAAAGGAGTTGAAGAAGATTGATGTCAAATTGTAGTGATGGAGAACAATGGAGAAATGAAAATGTCAAAAGAAAAAATACTGAAATTGTTCTAAACCCAGTTATGTGAGTGTGATGTTTTTGTCCCTTGTTTAAAGAAACATAACATTAAGAGTCATGAAACTAATTGAAAAGAAGATGTATGCAAGTTAAAGTTCAATGTTGGATGAATGTGATGCTACTATGTAATAGTTCTATTATGTGCTCTACTAGTTTCAAAATGTAACTCCACATTCCCAAATATATTTCCACACCTTTCTTTTACCTATTTACCTTAGCCTTGTCATTAACCGTAAAAGTCCTAATGATTTGAGACATGTGATCATATTTTTGCAATTTAAATATGAGAGACGATTCAAGCTTGTTAACATTTTGGTAATTCAAATTTAGGGAAATGGGCACGGTAAGATTGGTTGGTCATGAAAAGGTGCTAATTATTTGTTTCGTCCATGCCTTTTTGACTTGTAGCTCAACAACAAAAAAAAAATCTTTTAAAAAATGCTTATGATTTTGATAATAATCACATGTTTGTGCTAACTATTCGGTTTGGAAATTCTATATTTGGCTTGACATTGGCTTTGTAGGTATGCCGTCTAAAAACCTTCACGAGACTATACTCGTCCACTACAGTAGCCTAGGGGTTTAAAGGGCTTGTTGCACATGCTAAATGCAATCGTGATTCCTACAACTGAGTTAGATTTTATTGCTTTCATAGGGTAGATTTTCTTTTATTGTTTAGTTTACTCGGGACGAGTAAAGGTTAAGTGTGGGGGAATTTGATAACACAATAATATTCACATTTTATATGTCATATTTATGTGCTATTGATCATGTTTTCTCCATATTTCCAACCTATTTGAGCTATTATTCTTTATATTTCGATATTTCTCTTCTCGGGTATGTTTGTGTGTGTTTTGTAAGATTTTGGTAGATATTGAGCTCTAATAAGGAACTAATGATGATCATTTGATTCGTGTGAAGAGCAATTAATGGACATTCGAAGGTTTAACATGGTGATAGTGAGCAAAATATTGAAGGAAGAAGTGTAACCGCACCCCTATTGCGTTCCTATCACTAATAACGCACCCATGTTGGGCCCAAGCTCCCCAATGACTAATTTAAACCTTACGGACAGCAGCTACCGCGGACATATTGCGGTCGAGTTGAGCAAACCGCAGCTCACTTGCGGCTCTTCTTCCGTAGCTTAATTTGGCGCAAGTGATGATTAATAGTAGGAGATATTGGGTTCCTTTCTCAAGCCCAATAAACTATTCCACATTATAAATAATAAAAATTTTAGGATTAGTTGGGGGATTCGGCCACTTTTCTGGGGGCTCTTCTTCCACCTTTTCCTCCTAATTGACGGTAGTGGCAACGCAGGAATGAATTTTGTAAGTTAGTATGGGTGATTAGTTTGGTTTTTATATTCGTTCATGTTTTTTAAATTTCCTTTTCGTCATTCGTTTAATTACTTTTGTTTACATTAATTATGTTCGAGTAGAATTAATCTAGGGCTGAGTTAATCCCTAATATAAATTATATGCTATGATTTGATTCCAAATCCCCAATTTAATTAGTTTGTTATTCATCTTTGTTAGGGTTGGCTTGATTATTAATATTTGACTAGAAATAGTATTTATTGAATGTGATTAAGTTGGCAATGAAAGTTGGCTCTTGATCGATTTTAGAACCCTAAACAAAAGTAGGTTTTATTGACATGAAAATAGTGAATATTACTTGCTAGGATTTTTAGGATGTTATTCGTAATGTCTTTAATATGCATGACTCCATGAAATTAGGTACGATTGCATTATTAGGGAAGCCATTAATTGATCGAAAGAAATTCTTGGTATTTTTAGGGCGCATCTATCCTGTTGAGTTCATTCTAATTAGTTGAGGAAGCAATTAATGACTACATTAGTTCATATTAGTGGTGATACTTAACTCTAGATCCTTTTATTTATAGTTTTTAGTCATTAGTTTATTGTTTTAGATCAATTACTCAATCTCTTTATTTTTACCGACTCTATTAGTAGTTATTCGTAGTGACCATTATTTAATTGAACCTTCTCTGTGGGATCGACCCTGACTTACCCTACTACATTATTAAGAGGTTTTGTTAGGTTTTTATTTTTAATAGGTTTGCGACGACCTCATCAATAGAATATTGCAACACTGCTTCTTGCATAAAATTACTAATATGTACTATAATTACTTGCCTTAACATAATTAGTGGTATCAAGAGTAAAGCGGTGGTAAATTCCAGCAGGCAGTATGATCAAATCACCCTCTTTGATCCAGACCCTAACCCAACGATCTGTCTTGTCTCGCACATCAAAGTAGCCACTTCCCTCTAAGCAGTACCGTATCTCTTCATCTGCATGTATATGTTCTGTGAAGAAGTTCTTCAACTTTTGCTCATAATTCTCCACCTTTTCTGGGCACAAATCTAGAAGATCCTGTATGTGAAATTGCATTGTATTTGAATGAGATCCTAGCCTCCTAAGAATAAGTCTCTTTACTATATTTATAACATACGATAAATAAGACATACAGTAGGCAAAATTTGGTTTCAATACATGACCGCCTAAAGTCACTTAACATGCCACCACTCTAAACAAAACAAATACCAAACTAACACAAATCTTACTTAAGTAGTTTTAATACTCCCTACATACTATCAATATAAAGGTCAAACTAGTGCACAAGGTAATCCTCACAGCAATGTCTGCGGCAGGCCATACATCACACACTCTAACCTTTATAACAGAGAGGATGTTATCAAAGTTCAGACTTGTGGTCTATCAAATTGCAATGAGACACCTGCTCACTGTGGCAGGCAGGCAGACACGACCCCCATTGGCTAACGAAATAACATATCCTTTTCAACCTAAAAAACAATCCCTCTCTAAAATTACCATAGTTCTCTCAATCTCCAAAATGGCCAAAAGAATCCCTAAGCTATACTCACTAGAAGGGCAAGGCATTTGCTTTCACGATATTCGAATTCACCGTATGGGACAAGAGTACAATATTTTGGGACTAAGTCTTTGGTGGTGGTGGTGTATCAGACTACAACAGCAATGACTGAAACCTGAAAAGGCTTGGTTGATATTTCCAGAAGCTCCTTCGTTGCACAGCTGTAGAGCTGTCCACAATTAACTAGACAGTTGTATGAAAAGGATCAGTCAAGTGATCCAACCCGAGTTCAAGGACAATTGCAAAAAAAAAATTACTACGTAAAAAATTAGTTTCTTCTACTTTTATTTAGTTTAGTAACACTTTGTTTGGATACAAGTAAATGGAGGGAAAGGGAAGGAAGTAAAAGGAAAGTAGATAAAAACCCTTTTTTGGATACATAGTTGGGGGAAGGAAGGGGAGGGAGAATGAGGGATCCAATTTCCCTCCTTTAATAAATACTATCCCTCCAAAAATGGAGAGATTTGGAAGGAGAATGAGACTCAACTCTCCCCTCCCTTTCCTTTCCTCCCATTTCCCTCCCACTTTATTTTACTTATATTTAGTTTTAGTTTGGTGTTTCTAACTCAGTCTACAAGTATTTCAGCTGTACAAAATCTATATTAGAAGCAGAAAAAAGATGTGTTCTTCCCTTATTAAATAAAAAACAAAATTAAAAAGATAAAAGATAAAAGAGAGAGAAGAAACTGATGAGAAATGAAGAGATATTGACAATTTAGATCATAAGAATAATGAATACCCAATCAATGCCCTTTTAAGTTTTAACCATAACTTACTAACCCATTAAACTACCAATCAAATGACACCATTTTCGGCAGAAATTCCGGCCATATTAACAAAGAATAATAGAAAAATGACTTTGATCCCGCTCATGCATGATGAATACAAAGATATTATCAACGTCCATCAACAAATCAATAATACACACATGTAAAAATAGAACTAAGGACCGAAAGGTAGAGTGGAGACTTTATCCAAAAACAATTTCATGAGATGAAAGGTCAATCCTTCTCTAATTTGGAGTTCTCTAGAGAAAAAGAGGCTCTGCCTTCTCTCTCAAAATAAACTCCTGGAAAAATAAAAAATCTAGAACTTCTATAGCTGCCACCCTCTCTATTTCTATCAAACTTTCTCCATACTCATCTTAGTAATTTAATGCCACAACTTATTCCTCTATTTATAGGATTACACTCAATTCAAGACATCTTTCATCCTTTTACTGGTTTCCTCTTCACCAATAGTTATTTTTATCTTCATTAGTACGTTCTCTGCCAGGCCAAAGCTATACCGTAATGACTGCTTTTGTAATGTCCATAAAAAATCCTAGCTGTATGTTGTGACTTACTTATGGCCTCAGTCACCCTTTTGATATTCCGTGTGTTTTGGCCTCGGTCTTCTTTGGTACAAGTCTGAGTTCTTCAATTTTCCAGACATGGGTGAGACTAGCTCACTGGCTTTCGTCATCTTAGTTTTCTATTTACAGAATTACAGTCTTCTAGAATGGGTTTTACCCAAATTTCTTTATTTTCTTTGGCTATCAAGTCTTTCGTCTGCGTTGCCATTTACTTATTGTTTGCTTTACACTTGATTCACCTTGTTGTAATGGTGTATGGCAGTACGACAAGATTAAACTTTGTTCTCAATTTTTCCTTATGCCTAGCATTTAGTACAACTTTGGATGCCTTCCTTTGTGCTGGTTTTGATACCTAGCTAGCTCGGCATTTTGGGTTGTTCTTGAGTATAGTTCTTGTATCCCATTTAGTTGCATACTTGGGGTATTTTTTTTAGTGTTTACTTGAAGTAAGGTGCTATGATAAGTTGAAGCTTCGGATATTTGTGTTGCGTAAAGGGGAGCTCTTATAAGTAAAGTATGATTTGTCTAGCCCCTCAACAAGGGTTACGTGAAGATTCTTTAGACAGACCTTAGGAGATGGTTAGCTCTTGTGGCCGAACCAAAACTATATAATCATTGCGCTCTCTTATTTATTTTTATTTTTTATTAAAAAAAAATCATTCTTGTATCCCATCCAAGTGTATGGGTTCGGTCTTGGCATCTAGTGTTTGCAAGAGTGGCTATCCTATATCCTTACCATATCTACAATGAAAAAACCGTCTCCAATTTATAATTCTCCAACTTCCTTCTATATTCTCACAAACATAAGCCGAACTCTAATAACTATCAAAACTCTTAAGCATTCAAATTGTTTCACAAACTCCCCTAGTCTAACAAACACATATTTTCTATCAAGAGTCAAAGACAAAATAATAATCACCAAGGGATTCGGTGCACGAGAATAAGAATATGGGGAATCGAGATAGAGACAAGCATTAAGAATACCTAATAGAAATTTTAAGAAAATTCGTGATGGAAAGTTGGAAATCAACTAAAATTAAATCAAAATACACAAGCACAACAACAACACAATTCGAGAATTCGATTCATTTCACCCACTCCAAATAGGAAACATTCAAACTTATTTATACAATACACATAAACAACATAACAGCTATCATCTAAACTCAACCATCTAAGATAAACAATAGAATCATATTTCCAATTCAAGCATTCATCAATTTATCATTTCAATCACACAATTCGGCCAACCCTTTGTTTATTATTCCTTAGAAATTCGATTAAAATCGAAAACTTACCATATAATTATATCCCCTCTCTTCTCTAATTTTGTTCAATTCTGGGTCATTTTCATAGTTCTTAGCATCCAATTTCCAGTATAAAACACCAATCTCTGCAACAAAATTTCAATTCCCATTTTGAAAAAACATTCACACAAATTCAGGAAACTGTAAACTATTACTAATATAATCCAAATTTCTTAGAACCAAAAAAAAAAAAATTAACAAAAAAAATTCAGAAAATCAAAAAACCTGAAAGAGTGTCAAGGGAAACGAATTCTTTAGGGTTTCGATGATGTGGAAGCCTTGGATCTTCATTGCTTTCATCCATATACCACGCCTATTAAAAAAAATATATAAAATTACTCAAATAATATACTATAATTTAAAAACAGTAAAATACAGAAATATGAAATTCAAAAATTCTAGTGACAAAATTGTAAATTAAGGAAAAGGGTATTGGTAAATGATGGTGATGAAGAAACATTACCTCAATTGCCATGATTAATTAAGGTTTAAATTCAGAAAACAGAGGTTTAACAAGTTTGGTTATGGTGGGTTAAAAAAACAGGGGAAATTGAGGATTTGTTTTATATTTGATGAAAGTGTGAACTCTGTGAAGTATTTGTGGTTTACTTGGCTAAAATTAAGCAAAGAAGTGTGGTTGTAGGGGAATAAATAAGTATCAATTGCATGAAATGAGACAAAAAAAAAAAAATGAATATATGGTGTGTGGTGATTTGGTGAATAAGGGTTTTTCTAGATTCTACGTTTGAAAAAATTCTGGTTAGAAAGTTTCGTCAACTATTTCTGTAAAATAAAAATGGAGAGGAATGACAACTAACCATCATATGTCACAATGACATTTTAAGGTAATATGTTAGAAGTTCATAGGCAAAGTCGTCTTTTTATATGCATTTTAAGGGGTAATAGGGTAATAAAATTTTCTACTTATTTACGAAAATGACGTGTGATTTCGTTGCTATTTATATATATATATCATAGTGATTTACTAGATATTATCTGTTAATTTAAATAATTGATTTATTTATTAATTAAAAAAATGGAGGTGTTTGTGTTCTTACATTAAACTTATTATTATTATTATTACTATTATTATTATTTTATAAAAAAAAACAATACCCATTATAAGAGGAGAAAGCATCTATACATAGCACATTTGGCCCAGATGAGGCTAATTTGGTAATTTTACAAAAAAGAAAAAAAATCAAGTCATAAAATTTGTATTTTTAAGTCAAGATATGTTTCAAATCACAATTATTATCAAGTCATAATGCAAAAATTTCAAGTCACAAAATTAGTTTTAAATTCAAGTCAAGGATATATGCTTTCAAGTCAAAATACTAAATTTTCAAGTCAACATAATATACAACTGTCCTCTGGGTCAGCTATCCTGTTGATATATGACCCTTACAGCTCTTATAAGAAGTGTCTGGTTGTTATTATATAGATACAAGCTAAACATCTAACAATGACATGTATGTAAATGCTTTGCACTTTTGACATTTTCAACACCACCAGTCTACCACCATCACTCCCACCCCTTTTCGCACACCACTAGTCCAACACCATCATTTGCACCCCCTTTCGCACACCATCACTACCATTTGTACCTCCTTCACGCACCACAAGTTTCGTTTTGTGTTTCAATTTGGTTTTGATTTGGGTTCATTGGTGGTGGTTGTGGTCCTGTATTTGGGTTTTGGTGTGTATGACAAGGGTGGCCGTGGACTCGTGGTCATGGTCGTCAGTTTGGGGTTCCCTTTTTTTGGAGTTTGGTTTTGGCGGTGGTTTATGATTGTAGTTGGTGGTTTGTGGGTTGTGGTCATGGCACAATCTACTAGGACTGGGTGTGAGCCTGTGCAAGCAGACCCACAGTACAGGGGCCCTATGAAAATTACAAACAAACAATATATACTTATTGCTGCATTAATATAACAACCGTTCTGCTTTAGTCCAATGGTTAAGCCTTATATATTCTTTCACCTTTGTATGAGAGGTTTAACGTTCGAGACTTCCCCAAGCAATCCTCTAAGATGAAAAAAAACTACTCACATGTTAGAACAACTAGTTCCTAAAAATTAAAAATAAAAATACTTTGCATTTCACCTATATTAAATATCTCGTTAATTATATAGGGCCTATTTTTCAAATTAGCACAGGGCCCCCATATTGTTTAGGACGGTCCTGCAATCTATCCTATGAAATTACATAGATAGCCCTAATAGAAACACTATTTTCCTCTTCTCAATATTACTCCCTTTACAAAAAACTACTTGCTATATTAAGGGATCGAATGAATAGGCTGTCACACATCGCTTAAAAATAAGTCTCACGATCATAACTATATAGCTAGGGAAGGAGTAATCGATTCTATATGGAGATACGAATTTCTACTATTTTTAAAAAGTTAAATCTCTACAAGGTTTATTGAGATTCTATTAACTATGAATATGTCGAGAAGAAAGTAAATGTTCTAGGAGCCTATGTCAAGTTCAATATTGCAACTAATTGCTACAAATGTAGTAATTAATTTTATTTGGAGATAATACCTTTCATATACTTTTTTTTGTTGTTGCATGATACCACCTTTTATAATATTTTTTTGCGGATTACAACCTTAAACTATTTTTTATTTTTATTTTTTTGCGAAATAAGACCAATGGCTAGTTGGACTTACGCCCAAAAGATGTTGCAAATAAAGGGAGAGAATATGGAGTTTAATGAAGCACACTGTAAGTTCATAATGCACTAACGCCACTGAACAGGCTATCGCACACCTATCAAAAGTAAACCAAACGACACTAACTAATGTAGCTAGGGTAGTAAGGATCGAATCCTCAGGGAAGCAGTTAAACTCTATTAGTTCTAAAAAGCTTTAACTGTGTAAAAAGCCTTGGTCGAGAAGTAATGACTAGCTAACTGACTATTGACTAATTACTAACTAATTACTGGAAATGACGAAGAATTAAATCAATAAACTAAGCCTAGGGTCATTCGGGTCACCAAGAACAACTAATGGATTCACTAACAAAGATCGTTCAATCTCACAA
>PYUH01001020.1:81875-93434 GCA_016808085.1 Suaeda aralocaspica
CCTCTAAAGCTGAAATCTTGATTAAATGCGCCCGCATGTCATTTTCATGCGCCCGCATCTTGACCTCAGAAGTTCATTTTGCTTCCTTTTCTTCTTATTTCTTCATAAGTTCTTTAAGGCTCGTTTTCATACTTCTTGGCACGCATTTCCATGCATCTTCATTCTTATCCCGTCTAAGCTTTCCGGCTTCGTTCCGAGCCTCGGTTTTCGTGCCTGAAATTACAAAACATACCAAAACCGAGCATAACAACCGTGGATGATAAAAATCAACTAAAATGCTCTAAAATTGCCGGAAATTAATCAAACTTGACGAGACACTTCAAATTAGCTAAAGAACATCGAAAGAGCTAAAATAGAGTCAGAATAACAACCACTAGGCATAAAATTGACTCGAAACAAGGGGAAAAACACTATGAAAACCACACATATCAGCCACCATGTAAAAGAAAATGCACGAACGCTATTAAGGGACTAAGGCCTGTCTAATTCAGCTGAAAACAGAAACTGAACTGAAATGAGCTGAAATGAAAGTTTTTTATGAAGGATTAATGAGTAGTAAAATAAAAGAAGAGCTAAGCTGAATTGAGTTGAACTGATTTGAAGTTGAAGTAAACAGGCCCTAAGAGTATTGGTATTCGAGACGAAGAGTAAATAATAAAGAGTAGTATAAAGGTAAAAACTAAAATGGGCCCCTAACAGGTAAAAAATAAAAGAAAGTAAAGAAAAGTCTTACTGCCTCTCTAGTTGCCTAGTATAGCTATAGTACTTTATGTGTCTATTTAAGGGTCAGTTTACTTCAGCTTAAATCCGTTCAATTCAATTTAATTCAACCCTGTTCAGTTCAATTTAGCTCATCCCTTATTTTGCTATTCATTAATCCTTTATAAAAAAAACTTTCTGTTCAGTTCAGTTCATCTTCAATCAGTTCAGTTAAGTTCATCTTCAATCAATTCAGTTCAGTTCATCTATTTTCAGTTGAAATAAACAAACCCCTAGGTGTAGGAATCTATTATTTAAATTATACTTCGTAAATCCCTTTTACTTGTACTTTTCTATTCAGACACTTTATATCTTTTGGGCTTCCTTTTTATTGACACAATTTAAAACCATTTAATTAGTGTGTATTACTCCATACAAAATTTGGAAGTTACAATTTATTTACAGGAGTATGATGTAATGAATATATATATATATATATATATATACTTTCACATTATAATTTTCTAGAATGTTGTTACTTGTTACATATTCACCTTATGCACTTTTTTTTTCTTGAGGGGATATTCACCATATTTTTTTAGGGGTATTCACTTTATGCACATAGAAGTTTTCACATTCTTTAATTACCTAAATTTCTATAATAAATTAATACGGAGTAGAAAAATAAAATTATACTCCGTAGCACCCTAATACCCCACATTCCAATTTTTCAATTTCAAAGTTTACTACAAAAATTATAATTGCCTATATTAATCAATCAATATAAGATTAGAAAATTATACACCCGTGATTAGAGTATTATTTTGAAGCAATATCAGTAATGAAAATCATTCTCAGCTCATTGCACATTTTACACTTGTAAAATGATATTTATGTAATCAAATCTATCAACCTAATGTTCATATCATGATCATTATTCATATTGTCTTAAAGTTATCTTCTTTGCACATTTAATAGCTATCCACCTCTTATAGTTGAACTATGGTACGTAGGTATTTGGGAGGAAGAGTTGTATATACAGATGCAAAAGAGTATAAAGTCATATAAATATATATTGGTATAGTAGTAAAGAGTTTACTACGAAGTATATACATGGAATAGTAGATTGTTTTAGTTTTGGTGGGACTAATAATACGGAGCAGAAGAGAAACAAGAAAATTAACCAAGTCAAGCAGTCAAAAGTGTAAAACTATTATGCTATGCATAAAACACGATTGTGTAAATTTTCTATGAAGTATTAATGAGCAATAATTTTTAATTATTTTTTAAATTAGTCAGCTAGCATGCATATAGAAGTAAAGATTAAAAGAGGAGTAGTTTCAATACTCCTTGTAAGTGGTGTCTACTTAATTGCTAATTTGCTTATTAAGTCATTAGTGCTCATGTGGAAGAACATTTGCATGAAGTATTAGAATGTTTTTTTAACAATACATTATGGAAAATTTGGGGCCCATGCTAGGCGGTTGCACTCCTCACCTAGGCTAAGGGTTGGCCTGGGAACTAAGGGTTGGCTATGATTTACGAATGAATGATAGGATGTCATCAAGAAACGAATTTAGGCTCTGTTCTCTTCACGGGATTTTGTTGGAATGAAATGGATTGGATTGGATTGGAATGGAATGGATGGGATTAGAATGGATTAGAATGGATTAAAATGGATTGTCGGGATTAGAATGGATTAGAATGGATTGCCGGGATTAGAATGGATTAGGGATTCCAATTTCTCATGGTCCCCAAAATATTGAACGTGTAGCTGATTTAGATTTCACTAATCCGACACGAACAATGTTAATGCGAGACATTCGTGCAAATATTGCAGATGAAATATGGCAAGATGTGTGTGCTGGAAATATGAGGTTCCAAGATGATGATAATATAGAGGAGGAAGAAATATACGAGGATAATTGAAGCACTTCTTTATCAACTTGTAAGGATATTGTATCTACAGTAAATTATTATGTAACAAAAATGTAGTAAAAAAAAAAAGCAAATTTGTTATGAAAATTATTGTGTCGTCAAGATTTAAATTTTCAAGAGTTTAATTAAGAATTTAATTTTAATTAAGATTTAAATTTTCAAGAATATATTGTCGGGATTAGAATGGATTGTCGAGATTAGAATGGATTAGAATGGATTGTCGGGATTAGAATGAATTAGAATGGATTGCCGGGATTAGAATGGATTGGAATGAATGACCCGGGAATGGAATGGATTGGAATGGATCGGGATTGTAATCCCGTGAAGAGAACAGAGCCTTAGGGTGCAAATATAATAATTTACACTAACAACACACTTTTGACTGTGGCCAAATGAAGTATTCGATAGTCAATGTCTGAAAATGGGCACAAGGTGCTATCTCGCAAAAAAAAAAAAAAAGAAAAAAATGATTTACGAGGTTATAATCCAGAAAACAAAATGAAAAGCTATAAAAAGGTGGTTTCTCACAAAAAAAGTTTATAAAATATCTCATCTCACATTCTTTTCTTATAATAAAAAAAAATCATCAAAAGTTATATATTTTTGATCTTTATCATTGGAGTATCATTTATGCACGTGTTCCATGCATGTGATTCCTTTTTATATTATTTTTTTTGTGCGTGAAAAGAAATAAATAACCAACGAGCTCTTAATTGAGGGCCAACCAAAAGCATTCTTATGGATGATAAAGGAAAAAGAGTGGTATATTGGAAAATGCTAATAGAAAATATTTAGATAGAAATGACCTTTAGTCAGGTTCGGTGCCGAGGATGTACAGGGTGTGTGACCGCACATGGCCCCCAAAATAGAGAGCCTCATATATATATATATACTACCTTCGTTAACGAAAGGATGCAATACTTTGGAGCGCACGGACTCCTAGGCAAAATTTTGTAATAATGTTTAGGAAAATATAAGGGTATGGGTAAGTATATTGATGAGAGAGAAAAAAAATAAGATTAGTTGATTAATGAATTGAGTCCACCAACTAAAGTGTATGAGTAAATAATTAAGCTGGGGTAGTTTCGTCATTTAATCATTAAAAATTTACTATATAAGATAAAAAATAAAGTGTTGCAAATAATTGATAACATCCTGAAATAGAAAGTGTTGCACATAATCGTTAACGGAGGTAGTACATATATAGAAAGAAGATCATATGAAAACTGTTTTCACCGTGAAAACCACAAAAAAAAAAAGTACAATAGAGGTATAAAGGGTACACGTACTTTATTGATGGCATTTTCATAAATAATAAAAAAATTGTTGTAAATGTACCTATACCACTTTAATCTTATATGTACCGCTTTAAATCTTATATGTACCCCTTCTTTGTGGTTTTCACGATTTTCAGCAAACTTAAGGTTTTTAGTGGATCTTTACTCTATATAGAATACACTTTAATGTTGGAAACATTGTTATGGATCAAAGGTTGAATTAAATATAGCTTCCATTCGATTAGTCATGGTTCAATTCTCCACTACTACAAAATAAATACACATTTGTTTTTTGAATTTTTTTAAATTATCGTATTAGCTACTCTTTTGACGTATTTGCTTTGTAACTTTCTATTCCCACTTCTAGGGCAGTTCAAAATAATATGACCCGATCGATCCGATTCGAAAAAGTGGGATAATTTTTACAACTTTTTTATTTCAGACATTTAGGATCGGATATCCGAACATTATCGTAAATAATTTTATGTTATTTTTTCATAAACTTTTTACTTTATAAAAAATTCTAAAAGTATATTTTCGCAAAAAAAAAAATAAAAAAAAATTAAAAGTGTATTATGACAAAATTTGCAAATTTATATGCTATTTTGCCAAAAACTGTTGGACAACAAGAGCCAAAAACACTTGCGAGAGATCAGCAGTCCATTCTCTGCTCACACCTTTGAGTCTTTGACATTCACTTTGTTCTCCATTCTAATCCAACCACCTTTCTTTCTACTCTCTACTCTTCTCCCAATTTTACAAATTTGTGTTACTAATTTCCTAGATTTCTTCCCCAAATCTAGCATCTTTTTCTTCCGACCATAGATCCACAAATATTGCACTTATACATTTTTGGTTTTAATTTCATCCCTAAAATCTTATTTCAAATTATTTCTAAATTTAACCAAAATTTTCCAAAAAAAAAAAAAAAAAAAAAAACATTGTTCAACAACCTTCTACTGAGCACTTCTCAAGCAACCAACATAACCATATCAAAACCTCCATTGTTGAACGAAGAACTCATCTTTTTTTTTGCATTTTACCCCACAAATCATCATTGTTTTGAGCAAAAATTACATTCTTAAAAAACCCAAATCAAATCAAAACCTCCATTGTTGCACAAAGAACTCAACTTTGTATGATCAATATCCCACAAATTGCCATATTTNTACAATAGACTTTTATTACCTATTTTAATTTTAATTTAAATGTTTAATAGGTAGTAAAAATTCAAACCTTCAAAAACCCAAATCAAAAACTCCATTATTAACCAAAAGAACTCATCTTTTTCCCATTTTCTTGTGTTATTACAAGCAAAGTTAGAAACTTTTTCAAAAACCCAAATCAAATCAAATCATATCAAAAAACCTCCATTATTAACCAAAAAGAACTCATCTTTTTCCCATTTTCAAGTGTAAAATCTTCAAAAACTACAAAATCCCAAATCAAAAACTCCATTATTAACCAAAAATAAAAATAAAAATGCAGCAAAATCATCATCATAATCATCAACCAGCATCATCACCATTACCAAGAGACAACTCCACAACATTCTACTTTATAGCAACTTCAATCATCTTCTCTTTAATCTTCCTCCTTTTTCTCTCTTCCACGTCATCACCCACCACCACCTCACTATCTGCCACGTCACCAGACCCCTACCTCTTCCCCACCACCCAATACGTCCTTAACAACCCCAACTCATCCCCTCTTCCCAAAATACCCTCAATTGCTTACTTTATTACCGGTTCATCTGGTGACTCTTCTAGAATCTTCCGTCTTCTTCTCTCAACTTACCACCCTAAAAACATTTACTTACTTCACCTTGACCGTTTTGCCCCTCAAGCTGACCGTGATAGCCTTGCTTATAAGGTCAGCTCCCTGCCCGTGGTCAAAGCTGCCCGTAATGTTCATGTTATTGGAAATGCTGATTTTGCTTACCCTAAAGGATCTTCTCCTATTGCGAGTTTGCTTAGAGGTGCCTCGATTTTGCTGCGGTTAAGGTCTAATTGGGATTGGTTTATCAATTTGTATGCTCATGATTATCCTCTTGTTACTCAAGATGGTAACTTTTTTTTTTTTTTACTCCCTTGAAAGTTTTGATTTTTAGTTTTGGTGTTTATGATGTTGATTTTGATGTTTTAGTTGGGTAATTTTGTAATTTTATGATGTGGGTTTTTCTGGGTTTTGCTTTGATTTGCTGTATTTTTATGTTCCAGTTTGATTATTCATGATTTATAATCTGGGTTATTGTAACATTATTTGTTATTGTTTACTATATTCTGTTGAATCGTTGCAAATAATGTGAAACCAGCAGTTATGTTCGGAGTTGTCGAGGAGTTTTTATTTTATTTTATTTTTAATTTTTGATGGGGGATTTGTTCAAAAAATAATGTATGAACTTATTTCTGTTAAGTTTAATATGGGGCTTTTGTGGGTTATGATTTGAATTGCTGCACTTTGGATGTTTGGACTTTTGGTTTGATTGTTAGTTTCGGGGTGCTTTGTTATGATGATATTTATGGTTTTAAATGTGAGTTTTGGGAAAATGCTGGCTCCTAACTCCTAACAAGGGCATTTTTGAAAAGTTGACTGAGTTATTAACATGATATGGTGCAAATAAGATGTGATACGATGCACTTAATCCATGATTAATATAATGTGATATGATATACTCTATTAATGATATGATCCTAATTTATAAGTAATTGTGATACTATGTTGGTGATATAAATATGTAATGTTAAATGTTTCTAGATAATTATATGTTGCATTTTATTACGGTTTTGCCATTGTGAAACACTAAAACTCCTAACCGTTAGGATTTAATAATCGCTTGTGAGTTTTTATTCAAGGTTTGGACAATGCTAGTTAATAAAATTCTGTTACAAAGGTGAGGAGTGAGTTTTTTATAGTTGCTGCACTAATCTTATGCTTTATACTCCCTCGGATTCTGTAAGTTGGTTAGTTAGGATCCTCTCCATTTCTTTTCGCTTTTTCCTACCTTAAAATTTTGACACGTAAAATATCATAAAAACGAAACTCTCACAAAAACCTCTTGCCATTTTCCTTCATGCATCTATAGCTATTGATTCATGAAACGGAGTCTCCATAATGGAGAGGATCTCGACTCGATTACACTTGGAAACTTTTTGTGAGAGGATAAGTCAAAGTGTAATCAGCTTAAAAAAACGTATGGGGTAATATTTTTTGATTTTGGACAGTGATATGAAGATGTGGGATTATTTGTATTTGCTTTACACTCTTAAAAATAATGTTATGTTCTTATGTTGCTTTTGTGCAGATTTGATGCACATATTTTCATACATACCTAAAGACCTAAACTTTGTGAATCATACCAGCTACATTGGATGGAGAGAGTAAGCTGCTGTTATTTGTTTTACTTGGTTGAATTGTTTGGTTGTGTATTTGTGTTGTTGTTGTTGTTATTATTATTATTTTTTATTTTTTTTATTATTATTTTTTTTAATAAATTCAAAAAGATAGCATAAGTCATGGATGAATTGTAAAAGTACATCATCACAAAAGTTGAATGAGTACGAAAGAAACATTGGAGTTTGATGTAAGTATGTAACTCCATTGACTTACTAAGTTACCATCTCTTTATTAATATTATGTGCAACACTTGGGTTATAAATTGTGAGAGATGAATAAGTCAAGTGTTGCACATAATATGAAACAAAAAATATGAATAAAATGACTTCCCTTTCATAAAATGGCGAAAACTTATACTATACATCGGAGATATAATCGCCACACCTAATCGTAATGTTAAGTGCTCATGTAGTCATGTTTACAAAAACCAAGCTCTTACAACTCAAATACTTTGTGATCTATTTACAAGAAGTTTTCAACTTAGCTAGTTACATAAAATTGAGAGTGGGTGATAACTAAGTTCGTGAGAGGTGTATTTTCGATTCCAGGAGATCCTAGGATAGAGATAACTCATTTGCCCCTTGTGGCTCCATAAATATTAAAAAACTAGTTACAAATGACTAAGTGAAAACACTAATACTCTTCTCCCCTTAGTCTTTGAGTGAAAGACGGATTGTCACAATCTAATCATAGGAAGAAAAGTGGACAACCAACACACATAATATACGTTGCACACACATGACCAATAAAATTGCGTAATACATCACTTATCGAGAAAAAAACTAATACTCACGGTCTTACTTTATTAAATAATTCATCTTAATTACAAGATCCAAACAAACAAACCATTTTTACTTCTGCAATACTATGAGCCTAATTTTCCATGTTCCCATTGTATAACAATAGATTCTTATTATATTAAATCTTTCAAGCTGGATAAGTGTGTCATGCTCATCGTTATAGTACATAGACTTAGACATGTTAGTTGAATAATAAACAAACTAGTGTAAATACTTGAATACTTTTCATTAGTACAAAGACTTCATGAACTAAAATCAACTGTAGGATCTAATGATCAAATCCTACATTTAGGGGCTCTATAAAATAATAAAGATTATATCTAAATTCTCAATTGATGATTAACATGTCAAAGAGTTATGAATATAACATGACTAAATTATATATATATAGTTGAGGCTCTACCTTGATTGATATCATAAATTTAGTCTCTACCTTTCTTATAATGTGATCAATAACTAATAATATCTTAATAAGGGTACAAGTTCCCAATAATATGTTGAGCTTCTCAGCCTATAAAATCTTTGAAGTATACTTCTCTAGGGATAAAATAATACTTCAAAATTTGACAAATTCTAATCCCAAAATTGACTACGTAACACTAAAACCTTTGTGGTAAAAGTTCTTCCCAGAAGAAAAAAGTATTACCTTTGTAGGGGCATTTGGGTCAAAACCCGAGTTTGGAATGAGGAATGACATTAAGATGGTATGAGTTTGGAACTTCATTCTTAATACCATATGCTTAAATTTTACTTTCGTATGATATTTTTTTGGATTTGATACCTAGAGGTGTGCGTATGAGCCAAACACACCTCCCCCATTGGGTTTTACCTTGGGTATGAGGTAATTTTATAATCGAAAATTTTGTCCAAAACTAAGTATGTTTTTAATTTTGTTTAGAACTACCTTAGTTTGCTAATCCCTCTGTTTTTTTTATTGCAACAAATGAATCTTTTATCTCTCACAAAAAATACCTAATTGTTGCAACAAAAAAATCCGGACGTACGGGGTAGTATTTTATTAGTTGACTACTACCAAAAATTATTTTCAAGTGTTAACTTCAAATTTTTGGTATTTTTAGTTGCAAATGCTTATTATAAGGATGGGGGGTATAAGGAAATAGAAATATTTGTTGACCAACGGAAGTAGAATGATGGAGAACTTGTTTGTTTAATTGTTTAAGGGAGAAGACAAAGAATAGTAAGAATGAAGAGAGAACGGAGAAGGAAAAATGTGAGAAAAATGGGAAAAGTAAGAAGGGGGGGGGGGGGAGGATAGGGAAAAAAAAGCCCAACGTGCCGCTCACATGACTTTAAGTGATTGGAAAATCAAAGTCAATGTCGGAATCTTAATTTGGGTAGTAGTCAACAAATAAAATAACAAACTAAGGTAATTTTGGACAAAAACTATAAAACAAAGGTAGTTTTCCTCAAAGACTGACAAAACAAAGGTAGGTTTGAACAAAAGTTTCTTTGTAATTTTGTATAGCAAACACTAGGTATGAGTTTTAACTTTTAATCATTCGAAACCTATACCGCATTTCATAATTGTGTGAACCAAACGCCCTCGGGTTGCGCACTCAAAAAACATCTAAATTACACTTCTCATATTATCACAACCAATGATGAAAATACAACAAAACCTTAGTCCCAATATATACTTGGGGTTAGGTAGACATGAATCAGCAACCAATGGTGAAAATATCAAAATTAATCAAAATTATATTACCTTTCAAATACCCATGTAAAAGTGATAGTCTGCAGCGGCTTAATTTCTATATGCAGATATGAGAATTGAAGGGTGCGTTGGGTATGGGAATTAAAAATAACTTTGATGATTACATGATGAGCAATCATGCTTAGATGAACAAAACAACAATAAAATGAAAGAGGAAAATCAAAGGGACCAACCCAATCAAACGAGAGAAGCTTATGGTTTATTCAAATTGTTAGTTTGATATAATATATAGGGAACCAATGATAAAGATGTTTTTGTGGGAGATAACATGGAATTCAATTGAAAAATACAGCATAGCTCATAATAGCCATGTTAATCTACCAATGTCTGAAAATTAGTGTTAGGTTAGTTGCCTAGTCAATACTTATTATAGGCTTTAAAAGTAAGAGTTTTGTTAAACATAAAAAGGGTTTAGGGTGTACTAAAAATCTGAGTTTCTCTATTATAGGCTTTTAAAGTAAGAGTCCCCTTAAAGATAAAAAGGGTTTGGGTGCAATGATTAATTGAATATCACTGTGGAGGAGTATTTATTTCTCAACATTATATTATACTTTGTATTTCTTATTAGATAGCTATAAGCAAATAATTGATGATGAATTGCAAACAGTAATGTTTGTCAAATATATAGAACATCATCTTTTTCAAATTATAATACAAAGCTTTGCTACTGTACTCTATAAGAATCGGGGCATTACATATGATAATATGATGCCCAGGTTAGCTGTGAAATTTGCCTACCTATGCTGGCTGGGAAAGATTTAGTCATAGAGTATGACATTTACTCTTGATGATTCTGATTGCATGTGGAATTTTAGGTCGCGGAGGATGAAACACATTATCGTGGATCCCGGACTTTACCTTGCAGAAACAACTGGGATGTTTCATGCCAGCCAAAAGCGGGACTTTCCTAATGCATATCAGTTGTTCTCAGGTGAGTCCACCGTCTTAAATATTCAAGGGTTTGACTAGCTAGAAGCACGTCAGATACTTTGATGTTGTTTTAAGCTCTGTATGAAGTAGTTTTATATAATTTCAACATGATATTCTTTCCTTTAAATACAACCCTTAGTGTGTCATTTTCCATTGCACTTGATTTTCTTATCTAGTTTGATACTTGTAGCAGACTTTTTATCCCCCATTCGAAGCAAATTCAAGTTCAGATGTAGATAAAATAATGCTTCAAATATTGGTCTTGAGACAAGGGATGATGATCATAGTGAGTGAACCTCTGATGAAATTCAGTGAGTCAAAGTTGTCTTAGGAGGTTGATAATTTTTTATTAACTAGCCATTCCACTCTTTGAGAGCAGTTAACTTGATATTATTTGTCAAAAAGTGGTAGAATAGCCAAGAATCCCAGGATCACAGAAAATAAAACTGAAAAATCTAATAATCTTCAGGTGCAATAATTAGGTTTCCAGGATACAGTCTGTCCAGTCTCAACCCTTACATCACTTTTTAGGGTTTTAAGCTCTAATATACTAACCCGGTCCAGGAAAGTGTGACAAATGAATTTTATATCCGACAAAAAATACATCATTGTTGTACCTTTCCTGAACCAGAGGCAGTATAATTTTTGACTCAATTGATCATATGTCTATAGGCCTGCAATTGAGTCAAGTCATTCTAAGACTTTATGTGTTCAAGTTAAGCATGATAAGGTTTTTATGTTTCAAGCTTGGTCGCGCTCAAATGAGTTTTTTTTTTTTTTTTTT
>PYUH01001020.1:94424-138112 GCA_016808085.1 Suaeda aralocaspica
TTCAAGCTTGGTCGCGCTCAAATGGTTTTTTTTTTTTTTTTTTTTGGTTAAGCTTTTGTCTAGATCCAACTTGGCCCAAGCTTGCTCCTTTACTCAGTGAGCTTGGATGGGGCGCATTTGAATCTTAATTTAATGACCGTGCTTTGATTAAAAAAAAAAGATACATGTCTAGTTGTCTGCTGTACAACAATTGTGTCATCTATGATTTCACCTCTTCTATTAAGTGTTACAGAAAGGATTATAGTATTGTTTGCTAATATTGTTGTCTATTACTACCATATGAAAATATAAACAAGTCCTTTTCGAATTATAAACGATTTGAACTTGTAGATTTTCAAGTTTGGCTTGTTTGCTAAATGAACTCCAACATTATGTTCTAGCTTGTTCATCGACTATCTAAAAAATATTGACCAAGTTTTGTCCAATCTCTTTTAATGGAACATGTCATCTCATTATGGACATGTTTGGGAGTTAGAGGTTTGAGGGAAAAAAAGAGGTTTGAGAGGCAAGATAGGTTTGACCTTTTCAAAAAGCTGTTGGGAGTGTTTGAGAGTTAGAGGTTTGAAGGAAAAAGGAGGTTTAATGGGCGAGAGAGATTTGACCATTTCAAAAAGCCGGTAGGGGTGTTTGGGAGTTTACATGGAAGAGAGATTTGGGGTGAAACAAATTAGCTTTTTGAAAGAACTTTTAGCTATTTTTTAGTTATAAATACACTAAAGCTATTTACTGAACACATCTACCCAAAAAGCTAATACAATCTGCTCGAAGAAGCTACTACAAACCGTTTGTCAAAGCAGCTAGCTCAATCACTAATGTCCTTACTCCTAAACAAGGCCTATATGTCCTACACCTTCCCTATTGAGTATTGACATTTACCAATCCTGTTGATGACATGAAACCTGTGTTTGTTGATATTAAGTGTACATTAAAAGCTGTAATGGTTCAGCTGCTAGAATAGGCTGAAAGAAATCAGTTATCTCATATGCATTCATTCTTTGGTTCCCTCATATATAGGCAGACGTAATATTTTTTTGAGAAAGCATCGAGTTATATTCGGAGAATCATGCTCACAGTTTCCTGTTCAGGATATGTGAAAGGATTGCCTTCTTGTGCTGTCGGATTAAGCAATAAAACATCCTTGAAAACTGAAAGCAGTGAATATTTTAAGCTGATGATTGATGTGTTCTCCATGCAGGTTCACAAACCGCTGTTTTGAACCGGAAGTTTGTTGAATTCTGTGTCATGGGGGAAGACAACTTTCCAAGAACTCTACTGATGTACTTAGCAAACACCCCATCATCACTGTCAAGCTATGTACCAACCATTGTGTGCAACTCACCAGAGTTCAAAGAAAACACAGTAAACCACAATTTACAGTACGCGTCCTTCACATCCTTAAATGAGAATCCAATGCAGTTGAATGGCTCAGACTTACAAGACGCACTCCGAAGTGGATCGGCATTTGCCACACAATTCCGTATGAACGACCCAGTACTTGATCGTATTGATAGGGAGCTTCTTGGGCGGAGACGTGGGAGAGTTGTTCCTGGTGGCTGGTGTGTTGGTGATATGAATCACACTTGTGCCGAATGGGGTGATGCTGAAATCTTGAGGCCAGGCCCTGGAGCCAAGAGGCTCGAAAGACGTATCCTTGAGCTGCTTTCAAATGAGACATTCAGAACTCAACAGTGTTTGATTGAATAGCTTCTTCACTTCACTCTATCAGTCTGTCACACTTGCACCTTTTGGTAGATCTCTGCTTCCACTCCTTTTGAGCATTCTTTCTAACAGACTAACACGACAATGAAGTAGAACAGAGCTCCCAAAGTAGTAGTTTTGGGATTGTAATTGTTGTACAACAGCAATGATATTCGAGCCTTGGCTGCAAATTGGTAAGGTTGGCTACAGAGACCAAGATCTCTTTTAAAAGAGTGGCTCATGCGAGTCCTATATCAACGCCTATCAGATGCATATTGATTCATGAAACCCTATGGATGTAATTGTTGTAAAATAACTTGAATAGTATTGAGATTAGAGAAGCTGCAGGCTGCTAATGCTAAGTATTATCCACTTTACATTTTGTTGCACATATTCTTGTGTCAAAACCTTAGAAATTGTTAGGCTGTACGTTTTATCATCTTATGGATGTTATTTTCTAATGTCATCTTAAACAGTAGGCATTTTTTTTTTTGGACTTGTCAGAAGAAAAGTTGAGGAGTACAACAAAAGCAAGGACTTATTGCCTTATGTGTCACCCAACCTAACTCCTAATAAGTGATTTGTTATTCCTTCAGAGTTTCAGTGTTAATAGTGTTATTTGGCTTCACACAAGCAGCCATGCTTATAGAAGGATTCATTGGCTGCTTATAGAAGCATTCATTCTTAGGCTATGTTCTTTTAGATTTAAATTTTTGGCATTTCAGTTTAATTCAACTCTATTCAGCTCAATTTAGTTCAGTTCAGCTCTATTCATTTCAGTTTGTTTCATCTCATCTTCATTATAATTACTACTTTATTTCAATCTACCTTAGTTTAGCTCTGCTAACTTCAGTTCAGTTCAATTTAGTTCAATTCAATTCAGCTTTGTTTCAGTCAAAAAGAAAATGACTATATTATTGAATTTTTAGATTCATTCTTATTTGTTGAATAAAGGATTTTTTGTACTTCAACTCAGCTCACTTCAGTTTAGCTCAGCTCTTTTCAGTTCAGTTCAGTTCAGCTGAACTTTGTTTCAATCCAAAAAAAAAGGGCCTTATTATTGAATCTTTGAATTCATTCTTATTTATTGAATAAAGGATTTTTTTGTTAATTAAGACCTTTTATATCACACAACTTGTGAAAAGCAGGACCTTTTGTAACATTTTTTGTGAATAAGTTCTTATTTTAGATGTTTGTTTTAAAATTGAGACCTTAATCACGTTTTCCGGCGAAAAAGTTCAAAGAAACCACAGTTACAGATTTGCATGCATTGCACTTGGCTCGTAGCTTACCCCTCTCTTAGTCCCCACCTCCTATTTACTCTCTCTATCTACCTCTTTAAATGGGAGATGAGAGTGAGACAGGGGTAAGGTATGATGCGAGTGTAATGCATGCGATCCATCAAAGGTGGTTTCTTTGACTTTACAGCAATCGAAAAGTGATTCGAGTATACTTTGATTGTCGTCTTACTCAGACTCAATCAAAGTAAGGGTTGATCGTAAACACCTAATTTAGTCCCCTTTCCTGTGGACTAAATCCCTCTAGAGTGTTGGACTTAGTTTTAATATCTTCCAAAATACAAAATATTTTTATAAGCCCACTTGCATAATGAACTTCTATATGAGCCAAATATTTGCTTTTCAAAAAAAAAAAAAAACATATGTCAAATCATTGCCGTGATTATGTAAATCGTGCTAACACTGTAGCGTGATTGACACAATCACATTATACCCGGTAGCGTGACATAATTAGGCCCTGTTCTCGTCTTATTTTTACTTATTTTTAGCAAAAATAAGTTCAGATCAACAAATAAGTTCAGATCAGCAAAAATAAGTTCAGTTCAGTTCAGCAAAAATCACTTTCAATCCTTAATAAATTGTTAATGATTTCAGCAAAAATAAGTTCAGTTCAGCAAAAGTAAGTTCAGATAAGTAAAAATAAGTTCAGTTCAGCAAAAATAAATTCAGTTCAACAAAAATAAGTTGAGGTTAACAGAGCCTTAGTCGCGCTAGCAACGCTGCGGTAAAATCTTATAAATACCTCTTTTCTCCTCTAAAACAATCTCTTCTCTTGACATTCTCTCAGTCCCCTGGAACCGACTTTTTCTCTCTTGCTCCATCTCTCATTCTTCTTCAATACTTAATATTTTCTTTATTCCCAAATCAATTATATTTATTTAATTCCTAAACTATTGGGTTAAATTTATTTATTTATCTCAAAACAAGTCAAAACTCGGTCCAAATTAATACTCAAAATAAAAACAATCAATCGATTATGCGAAAAGTGTATGTTTTCTTAGAGTCTCAAATTCAACTTTATTTTTTTTGTAAATTGTTGCATTTACTTATTTATTTTATTTTCGCACAAGTTTTTGTTAAATGACTTAAATTGAATAGCTGTGAAATTAAATCAAGACAATTTTTTTGGACAAAACTAATCATGCTAAGAACCCTAAATTAATCTTAACGACGGTTTGACTAAATTGTTTAGTTTTTTATTTATTTATTTTTTTTAATAATGTGAATTCACCTTCATAAAAGTAATTTTGTATGAGGCTGCGAAAATATTATTTAATTACTTAATTCTTTTTATAATTTATGTATAATTGCGAGAAAACTAATGATGACCACCTATGGGGCTATGGGATAATATGAAGCACCCCGCCATATTAGTACCCTTACCCCCAAATCTAATCTTTGGGTTGCAAGATCATAATTTGGAGTCATCCCCATGAGATCGAAATGGCAACTCATGTAATTTAGTTATTTTCTCGTATTTGTGTCCCATTCATAACCAATCTATATACACGGTTTATGAGTTTGATTCCTAAAGCTCATTGGCGACTCCTTACTAAATCATTCGTAATACTAACTCACTCGAAAAGGGAAAAAGAAAAAGAAGAAAGACAAAAAAAGAAAAAAAAATAAAATTGAAAAAGGTGCATCGTGACAAACTTTGCGACGTTGACGCGCAAAGCGTCACAAAGTCTGTAGGACTAACCTGAGAGCGTTACGAACTTTGTTGCACTACACTCTCAGTTATACAAAATTTGTGACGTTGCCTTGCTAGCGTGACTGATTGTCATGTTATCCTGTTTTGTTGCGTAATGCTTCTTTCCTTAAACTAAATTGTTAAGTCTAATTCAACCTATGGATGGTTTGAGAAAGGTGACCAAAAAATTTAGGAGCCTAAAAGACGGAGCCCCTAGTGTATGCTACGATTTCCTTTTTTTCCAAATATTGTCAAATTCTTATACACGTACAAATCATACATGCTTTTATGCTTGTTTAGATACAATGTTTAGGTTTTATTTTATGGCATTTCATAGATATCATATCTAATTTAACTTATGGCTTTTCTTAGTATTCATGCCTTAGTTATCTTTCTGTATGAATTTGAGTATGCCTTATTTTCACGCAATAAATATTTACCAACCATCATATATGCATAACATGCATGCATTCTACAGCTTTTCATCTTCATAAATTTTCATACTCCCCTTGAAATTCTATAAACCACTATTTTTACTCGCTAGTTCTAGGCTAAATAAAGACCGGTTTGGGAAAATCATGACTAATCTAATAATTACGATCGGTATTTGTATTAGGTAAACTTCAATAAAACAAAGGGATCACCCTAAGGCAATTTATGTGCATTAACAAATCGACATAGAAAATAGTAATTATGTGCAAGTAAGGCTAGGATAACCCAGGATAATTGTGCAGCTTGTGATTCAACTAATTAAAAGTGTGAACGTTTGATTATGAGGTCGCTACAAGTTGGTGGATAAGGTAACAAAATCTTTGTCCATACACTCGCTCCCAAACCTAGATTTAATGCCAAAAGCAGTGCGTGGGTTATTTTTCGGCTCCCTGATTGAAAATATTAGGATGTATGCTCTTTTCCTAAAGACACAATGACTACTTCTGACGAGACCAGCACATTGCAAGGTATTATTTGACATCCAATTCTACACCAAGCCATATTCACATGCACTTTAACATGCAGGTATTCTAAAACCCCGCACTTTTTGACTGTGAGAATGTCTGGTCCTATATGAGCCTATCAAGGGAGGATCGGAGGGACAAAGTTGGTTCTTCGCTATACCCCATCACAGTGATAGATAACAATTCCAGTCAGGTGTTTCCTCTCGGTTCTCCTGATATTGAGATCGATTCTTATCACCGCACTTAGTGGCCGGCACTTTGAACACAAGTAAAAACCAATTACTTATCGGTTGTCACTTGCAATAACAATTTAACACTATGTTTGGTGGTGAGAGCGAGATAGAGAGAGGAGAAAAACCGAGGGTAGACAAAGAGAGGAGAGGGAAGGAATTGGTCTTTGTCCTTCCATATCTCTCTAATAATAATAATGGAGGACATTTGGACTATTAAAAGGGGAAGAGAAAGCAATGCTTCCAATTACTTCCTTTCCCCCCTTTTTTTTCACCCGTTTTCATCCAAGCATAGTGCAAAATATTAACTATAGAGTATTAAATTGTACTGTATTGTATTAAAACTAGTTTGTAACCAGGGCGTTGCACCGGATTATTGCAAATTAGTCTCGTAATTCAAACTATAATATGAGTTATATCCAAATTCATCTAGTCAAGATATACATTTTTTCCATATAATAATTTACAAAAGCAGAATTCCATATGATGATAATTTATAAAACATAGTGAAAATTTTGTTTAGGAGATATACAGTTTACTTTGCTCACCTTTTAATGGAAGAAGCTCAAAGACACCATTGTTAGACTTGGCGAAGCTCCAAAATCAAATCATATCAACCTTTTCATTTAGTAGAATTTCATAGTTTGCAATACTCAATTTTAGCAAACTTTGAAATAAAATTCGCCTAAAAACGAACTTTTCTTACTAAAATAAAATTACATTTACCTAACACAACGATAGAATTCTGCCTAACAAGTTTTGAAGAAGTAAAGTTACGTTTGAGTCTCAGAATAACATGGTGTTCAGGAAATTTTCTGAAGATGGTGAAAACATGAAATGAGTGACATCAAATTGTACAAAATTAATGTGTGAAGATCAGATCATGATATTGCATAATATAGGAAACAAAGGATAAAATATTTAATTGTGACATTTGATGAATTTGCACAAATGTAATAAACTAAAAAAAAAAATACTCCCTGCGTTCCTAAATGTTTGATACGCTTGGAATCTGACACTATTCATAGGGTGGGAGAATCTTTTAAATTCCTTTCAATATATAAAACATAATATAATCATATGGGGTCTTGTTTGATTCGTCTCAATGAGTACGTTATTAATATGTAATTATTATATATACACAACAAAAGATATTTAAGGTCAAACAATTGCATTGACATATGTGCAAGTCAAAGCGTATCAAATAAATAGAAACGGAGAGAGTACTATACTAATGAAAGAAAAATACAGAAATATATGGATGAGTTTTTATTGTATAATTGAGAATGAAAGGTTCATTAATGGAGTAAGAGAAAGGAGAGGTTTTTGGGGTTTACTAATTAATTTTTCTATTAAAAAGGATGAATAAGCAAATTAAAACATACTATCATTAAAGATGCTATCCCATTTAAATGCATGACAATATACTGTTGATTGGAAAATAATTAAATGTGAATTCTAAGACAATATTTTTTGGTAGAATATTTAAAGACTATATTAAATATGAATTCTAATTGTTTTTTTGCTTGTAAGAAGGAATGAAAGTCGAAGAAAGTTCTCCCAAAATTTATTGTCCTTTCATCTTCAAGGTTTTGTCTTAGCATTAAAATCTATAGTATATATTAAACTAAGGTCCTATTCTCCTCGTTTTATTTTTACTTATTTTCAACAAAAATACGTTCATTTCAGGAAAACTAAGTTCAGATTAACAAAAATAAGTTCAGTTCAACAAAAATAAGTTCAGATCAACACAAATTACTTCAAATCAACAAAAACAAAAATCGATACGTATTATGCAAATTAATTTGTAAATAGATATTTATATGTGCATATCTTTTTATATGAGAAATTATGATATAAAAACAGTAGAAAATAATTTAAAAATATTTAGGTAGCATTTTTGAGGAGAATATGTATTGTATGGAAATAATATGGACAACAAAAATTTTACACATGACTTTATATTTTTGATGGAAAATTGGAAATATATTACTTTATATGATAATAAATATATGTTAATATAGATATATGATAATATTATAATACATGGAAATTATTTAACACTAAAAAGAAAATGATATTTATGTAAATAAAATATTGTGCATGCCTTTGTCCATAAGATTTTTCAAATTTGAGGAAAAAAATCAGATTATATTTGATTTAGAGATTATAATAAATCAATTATTTTCACCTAAATAAATTTCAATTATAGTATATACATTTTTAATTTTTAATTTTTAATTTTATTATTATTTTTCTTACGTGAGTCTTTGAGTATAATTTGTAGCAACCATATTCAATAACATTTTGTAGCTATTTTGATTTGGAAATTTTGACAATAAGGGTAACATTTGGTTGCTATAATTGGTAAAGATTAATGCTAAGGTTTTCAATAATTTTTAATTAATAAAAAACAAATTCAGCAAAAATAAGTTTAGTTCAGCAAAAATAAGTTCAGTTCAGCAAAAATAAGTTCAGTTTAGCAAAAATAAGTTCAGATAAGCAAAAATAAGACGAAGAGAACAGAGCCTTACAACCTCATGTTTGCAATGAAATGTTAGTTCTTACTATTAGAGGTGGGTAACAGGTCGTGTCGTGCCGGGTTCGTGCCGGGTCAAAAGTTAAACGGGTTGTCATAGCCTGACCTGAACTCGACCCATTTAATTAGGCGGGTTAGAATGTCCAACCTGAGCACGACCTGCTATAACCTGCTTAACCCGTTTGACCCATTTGACCCGTTTAACAAGTGCCTAAACAACTCTATATTTCTAATCAAAGCATCTAATTATTTCTAATTATTCTTCATCTAATAACCTGCAGTAGCATATATTACATAATTTAAAGTCAATAAAAAAAATCTAAAATTAAAAACTAAAGATAATACATCTCATAAAAATATAAAATCACCAAATTCATGTCTAAATATCCAATAAACAAGTCAGAAGTTCTGCCAATTAATAAGATACAATCCATTACAAATTTTCATTCATCATCTTCATTCTTCTACTCTCTAAAGCTCAATCCAATACGGAGTGTTGTGAGGCTTGAGTTTGGTCTTCATCATCTTCTTCTTCATCTTCTACTTTCACTCCCAAAAGGTACTTGCACAATTCTTCAACATCAGGTTGTAGCGAATCTTTCCAAAAAAAAGTAGTTTAAAAGTTTAGAACTTGAATGAAAAATATGATATACTTAAATTTAAACAGAAAAATATATTTATATAACCAAGGTCACTACCTTTTTCAAACACCCAATCCCTTAAGCAAACCAACGCTTCTGCTGTACTTGGTTTCAATGAACTCCGATAAGCATCTAGCACTCTTCCTCCAGTGCTAAAAGTTGATTCTGAAGCCACAGTAGAAATAGGGATTGCTAAAATATCTTTTGCCATGCGAGCAATAATACGATAACGCTCTTGAAGTGCTTTCCAGTACTCTAACACATTTATATCACTTGTGCGAGGATGCTTTTGCTCTTCCAAATACATTTGGAGCTGAGATTTTCCAGAAGAAGCAAACTCATTGCTATCATAGCAATCAAAGTCCTTGCATATTCAATAATAAAAGAGCAGTAAGCCAGCAAGAACTAATAAATAAAAAGGTAAACAACAGAAGGCAGAAGGCAGAAGAAAGACAAAAAAAGCACGCAAAATAAATAAAGAAAAAGATAACTGGAGATCACCTCCATCAGGGTATCAGAGTTCTTTTGGTAGTAAAAGCCCCAACATGTTGGCGAGGTGGTAGGGAGGTGAAGGATTTGTAGAAGCATATTCATCAAAGAGGGCAAACAACTTGGTCTTGAATCCATGTAATTCAACTTGGGCAGAGGGCCCATATATTTTGTGTTAAGCCCAATCAACAAATTGAAAATTTAAAGCGCGGGTCAAAAACAGCAGCAACACCATTATAATGCTACACTCGGACCAATATTTCAAACTTAACCCACATTCTAGTAGCCATGTGTTCAAAAACCTATCACTACTATCCATGTGCTCTTTCAAAAGCAACCTCACTTTTACAATATTAGGAAAGTAAAGGTGGAGGTTGGATATTTTGAACCAGAAAAAGCTAAAGTCACCTCATAAAAAACTTGCAACATTACAAATTTTTTCAATTCCTACTCCACTCCTCTTTGGACAATGAATGAAATAGCATCAGTTTTTTGCAAATGAAGAAAAGCTTTTTTGTAATATAATGCACCATTAGCATAAGAAAGGTTGAATTCCAATGAGTTGGAACTAGGGGTGAAACTTCGGTCTACGGTTTGGATTATTGCCAATCCCAATCCAAACCAAAAATATTCGGTCTTGAATTTGAGAACCAGTCCAAACCATATTTATATTAGTCCAATCCAATCCAATCCAATATAATTCGGTCTCTTAATTTTGGATCCAATCCAATCCGAAAATTTTAAACAATTGCTCAATTTGCAAATTGCAATTACTACAAGCCTACAACCTCACAAATTCAAACGATAGTGTCATTACAAGATTAAAACCTTACAAGGCCATTAATACTACCAAATTGGCCATACTTAGAAGTTGACACATGAGATAATAAAATAATAATAATATTAAAGTCTTAAAACCAAATTGAAAATAACTAATAATAATATTAAAGTCTTAAAACCAAAATGAAAATAGATATTGAGTTACATCACTTGTTACACACTGGACATAAATATATAATGAAGTCCTCAAATAGCAGGATAAGGCACAAAACAACACTAAACAGCATAAGACAGAAAACAGCAGATTCTTTCTCATATTGCAGAAGAACAACATCATCAATCCACATAGACTTGATCGATATCTTCACCAATTTTCATGTTACCCAAGTCTAGCAAAACACAAACAAATAAGTTAAAAAATTGTATATTTATGTGTAGATATAAAAATGAATGTAGGGTGATTAATGCTCTTTTACATTACCTTCTTCAAGACGCTCAACCTCCTAAGCATTCTTCAATATTCGGAAACGGGAGAACAACGGAGCCAATTTTGAGCACAAACAAGACCTTAACGACCCTTGCACTTAGGAGCTCCAAAAGCATCAAGGAACCTACCACCCGTGCTGAATGCACTCTCTGAAGCTACTGTCGAAAAGGGACAGCAAGCACATCTCGTGCCATACTCGCCATTGTAGGATACCTGCACTATGAACCCCACACCCCAAAATATCAAAATCATCATTATCATCCTCCGTGTCCTCCTCCAAATACTTGTCCAACTCAATCTATGCATCTCCATCTTTTCACACTTGTGTTTTTATTATCTAGACTTTAAAAGCTCCAATTTTTTTGTTGTTGGAGAAAATTGTGTTGAATCCTTACTTGATGACACCTCTCCCTCATCACATCAGGTGCCAAAGCAACACGATACTCCTCATACAAAGCATTCAAAGCCTCTTTCAATTATTTACCAAGTAGTTGCAACTTTGGATTCATAAATTCAGAAATCATCCATTCAAAATAATCAAGCTTATAGCGAGGATCAAGTACAACAGCAATAAAAATGAGCATATTCATCTTCTCGGGCACCCCAATATTTTCATATTTTCTTTCATATTTTCAGCCATAAGACCCATATCTAAATCTTCATTTGAAGTTAAATCTTTCAACAATAGGGAAACATTCACTAACTCATGAAAGAATAAATTGGAGGTCACATACAAAGAAGCAGATACACGCAAGGTAAGATCTAAAATGCACCTAAAAATTCAGAAAACCTTTTGACATTACTCCAATCATCAAAATTAGGGTGACCCTTCCTTCCCTTTCATATAACTCAAGCACATAGTGAGGGTCTCTCACTATAATCTCAAAAGCAACCTCAAGTTCATGGCAGCACTTAGCATCAAATAGGTGGAGTTCCACCTAGTAGGCATCAAGGCACAACAACTTTTTTGAATTGATTTTCTCTTCTGAAAACATTTTTTAAACTTTAGCAACCTAGCAGGAGATTGTTTGATGAATCTCACAGCTTGCCTAACACGAGTTAATAGACTCACTACAATTTTCAAACCATCAGAAACCACCAAATTGATTATATGCGCAACACAACGCATGTGAAGGAACTTCCCCTTAAGAACCCCAGATTTCCAACCATTAATTTTTCACGCAAATAGCATTGCAGTGTCATTTGAGCTAGCTTGTCAACAGTTAACAAAATATCTTCAAGTCCCCAATCAAGTAAACACTTTTCAACCTCTTTCCCTACTTCCTCACCTTTATGACTGAAATAGGACAAAAATTTAGAATTTCTTTTTTGCAATTTCCAATCATTATCAATAAAGTGAACAGTTAGGCACATGTAGTTAATTTGTGAATTGAGGTCCATGTGTCAGTGGTTAAAGAAACCCTTGAGCTACAACACTTTAAAACACTTTTTCAGCTTTTTTTTCAGTTAAATAAGTTCATAACAGTCTTTTGCTACTGTGATTCTTGAAGGAACATGAAATCTAGGCTAATTACACCACAGAAATGTCTAAACCCTTGTCCCTCAACAAATTTAAAAGGTAGCTCATCAACAATAACCATATAAGATAAGTTCCTAATACTACCATGATCATATTTATGATAAGTTAAACCACTTGTACCATCTTCTACTACTTTACCACCTAAAAGAAAGAAGAGTTTGCTTTGAATCTTTGGAGTGGGGTAGGGAACTTACGACATCTATTAAGGTGAGCCACAAAGGACTAGTACCATTCTTCTTAGGATTGCACCTATACTCCATACTGCAGTAGTATTGCATACAGCTCTTAGTCCGCTAGGAGTTCCTCTTCAAAAAATGCTCCCAAAACTTCTGAGCGATCTTTCATCCTCTTTCTTTTCATCTTGCCATTACTAATGGATGGAGATGGTGGTACTTCTTCCACATCTGCTCCTCCTGTTGTGAAACAGATTGCTCCTTTCTTTCGGGATCACCTATGTGGATGACATCTAACAAAAAAACAAGTGAATTATCAGACACAAAAATTCCACAGAACCAAAACAACAAAAGTAACACTCCAAAAATGTTGATCAGGCACTAGTACCTGAAAAGCAGGCACAACATGGCTGAAAGCCCTTGTTATGCCATTTGTAATCGCAAATATTACATGAATTGGCTTAATAACAACAGTAATGCAACAGTAATACAGCAGAAGGACAACAAGGACAACCTCAATTGGAATCCAGCAGAAGGCAGCTTTCGCTGGCAAAAGAGTCATTCAAATTCAATCACTGGCGATCTTTTCAAAAATCACAAAATTTTTTATGAAATAGTGTCTTAATATAGATAATTCCTCATTTGAATTTAGTCCAATTATGGCTGCTGAGATCTGATTTCACAATAACAATAATTTACTATGTACTTTACAATCAGTAAACAAATTACAGGAACTGAAGCCGCGGATAACTCAAGACTGCAGAACATATATACATCTTCATCGACGTGTATGAATCAACTATAACCAACTCATTCTAATTAAATAGCTTAATCAACAGCATTATACAAAAACACATACATCATTCATGAATATCTTTCTAACCCTATATATTAACCACAATATTAGGCCCAGCAGAAAGTAAAAACTAATAGCGCCCATAGTCTTAAAGGGCCATAACAGAAGCATTTACACAGAGAAACCGCTCAAAGCAAAATTAACTAGTGTTGAACAATATAAACTTGCACAAAAACAAATAGTTCTATAAGTATAAAATTGGATAATTTTACCAGTATACATTATGCTTCATTGTTTTATCGGAATATATAATTAAGTACAAATAGTAAAAATGGACTACTACTGTCTACTGACTTTACTAAGATTTTATAACACTTTGAGAGACCTAATGTATGCATACAGCCAACAGGCTCATCTGTAGTAGAAACTGATTTATCCCCATCTTCCTTTTGTCTAGCGTTTCATGCCCCATCAGTCTATTAATTCATTAATCAAATAATACACAAACAGCTTCCAAGTAAATTAAATTAATCAACAAAACTAATAAATTAACACTTAATAACACATTACCCAAAACTCAACATCAAATACCTAATAAAAACAATTAACCAACTAAAACAGTATAAAAAAAAACCAAAGTTCAAAAGGAAACTGTTAATGGCTGCATCATATGTTAACAGTCCAAATATCAGTAATATTACAACAAATTGCAACAAAATGTTAATGGCACACGACAAAATAATCCAAATAATAAAATTAAATTAAAAAAAATTACCTGAAGAAAATATCAGTAGGCGAATTGTTGATGGCCAACAAAATATCAGAAGAAAAATAATCGCCGAGAAGAAAATATCAACAAGAATTTGTTGATGGGGTGATGCTTGATATAATCGCCGAGAGAAAAATATCAGAAAGAAGAGGAAAGCTGGAATTAGGAATTAGAAAGTATCAGAATGAAGGAAAGCTGGAACTGGAAGAAAGGAATTAGGGTTTAGGAGTTTTGGGCTAACAAACATTGGGCTTAGTAGTTAGTAGTTTCTAATATTTCGGTGTTCGGTCTTAAACCGAGGACCGAATAGGGGAAACCGAATCCAAACCGAAGTCCAAATTATCAAAAAATTGCAGTCCAAACCGCACCAAATAAAAAGTAATCCAATCCAAATTTTTAAATTGGATTGGTTTGGTTGTGTTTTCGTGTTTAATCCGATTTTGTTCACCCCTAGTTGGAACATCTTGTCTTAATCCTCTAGAAGACCCCAAGCTAACATGTTGAATACAAGTAAAAACTTTTGCTTTCGACTTTTGAACCTTTACAATACTTTACACTCTCCCTAACTTTCAGACCGCCTCATCTATTTCTTTTAAACCCTCTTGCACAATCCAATTAAGTATATGTGCACAACATCTAACGTGAAAGTAATCTCCATTATTAGACAAATCCAAACCAAATTTCAAAGCATCAACCATAGATCATTAGAAGAAGCATATCTAAGGTTATGGATTGCACTCTCTTTCAATACCCCATTTCAACGAACACATCATTTTTTCGGCCAACGCAGCTCCAGTGTGGGGAGGGGGAATAAAAGTAAAAGCTAAAATTTTTTTCTTCAAATTCCAATTTTTATCAATGAAATGGGCAGTAAGGGAAATGTAACCATCAGTAGTTACAGAAGTCCAGCAATCAGAAGTCAAAGAAATTTTACTAGGGGCACGATTTTTTAACATTTCACTTAGTTTTGTCTTTTCCTTGTTATACATTTTCATTATATCATTTTTTATTGTTCTTCTAGAAAATAATTTCACATCAGGACACAAATAAGAAAAACAATTCCTAACTCCTTCATACTCAACAAATTGGAGAGGGAGACTGTGTCTAGTAATAGCAACAGCAACTAACTCACGAAAATCTTCAACCTTAAAATTAGGCTGCCTAGTTTCCATGGAACCAGAGACATTAGAATGTAAAAGTAATTGACCTATATCTCTAATAGACCTTCCTTTACAGCTTCTTAAATGTCTATTCATGTTTCCCGTTCCATGAGTACTTTCAGCAATATATGTTGTCCCACATTTTTTGCACTTACATTGCATCTTTCCACTAACATCTAATTCATCAATCATTTCAAAATATTCCCACACAGGAGAAGTCAATTTTCTTTGGCGTTTAAAGGGATTACCAGTGAGATTAGGTTTGATTTTTGGTGGTTCTTTTGGAGGTGCTGTTTCCCCTGCAGTGTTGACTTCATCACCATCGGATTGGATTTCAACGTCAACTCTTACAGGTTGTGGTTTGGAAGACTCCATGGGAGAATCCAATGGAGAGTCCATGGGAGATTCCATGGCTACATAATAACAACAAACAAAATTAATTAACAAACAAAACCAACAAATCAGCCTAGCAGTATCAAATTAATTTCAGTATCAAATTATCAGTGACTTAATTAACAAAACCATATGCTCAGGCTATGAATTTTCCTTTTAAACATTGTCAGTTGTCCACATTCATTACATCAAATTACATTACATCATCACAAAATAATAAAAACAGGTTTTATGCATGATGTAGAATTGCAGATTCAAATTAACAGTAAAAAAAAAAGCGGACTAATTTGATGCATGAAATGATTATAATAATCGTCACATAAAATCCGAAGGAATAGCAGAAATCCGAAGCAAGGCGAGAAGCAATAGCAGAATAGCAGATCAACAAATCGAGACAACTAAAATCGACTAAAATCAACACAAATCAACTAAAATCGAAACAAATAATTGACTAACATAACTAAAATCGAAACAAATCAACAAATAAACAGATCAACAAATCGAAAAATAAATCAACTATAAAATAAATCAAAAAATAAAAAATTACGAACTAAAATAAATAAAAAAATTACGAAATCAACAAACAAATCAAAATCAACGAATCGTTAAACAAACAAATCAAAACCAACAAATTGTTAAAGTAAATCAACAAAACCGTTAACAAAACAAGTTAAAATCGAAATACAAAAAATCGAAACAAAAATATAATGAAATACACCAAAATCCGAAAAAATGAACTAAAAACAATTAAAACATACCTTAGCCTTATGAATTTGGAAGGATGATTCGAAAAAGGAAAAAAAAAGAGTGAAATAATGAGAGGGAAATAGTGAGAGAATGAGAGATTGAGAGAGGCGATATTGAGATTGAGAGAATGAAGTGAGAGAATGAGGCGGAAATCAGGAAATGTGGAATGAAGTGAGGCAGTGATTTCAGAATTTCACTTGACCTAACCCTAAAAGGCTTTTAAAAAAATGGGCCAAACATAAAAAAATGGCCCAACCTTAAAAATTGAAGTATATGATCCAGCTATTAAACGGGTTATATGGGTTAAACGGGTTGAGGTCCCTCAACCCTAACCTGGCCCATTTATTACACGTGTCGGGTCGGGTCGTGCCAAAATAATAAACGGGTTGGATTGTTCAACCCAAACCCGCTTATAGCGTGTCGGGTTTGTGTCGGGTTGGCGGGTCGTGCCACTTATGCCCAACTCTACTTACTATTTGATCTATACAATTTTAATGCCTGTATTATTATTTAATATTATTATATAATACGAGACAACAGTACGGAAGAAAAGGGTAGACCTTTCAATTACAATATACGTAATTAATTTTGATTGTTTTTGCACAATCTTATTGTTCGCTTATAATATACTAAAATATATATTACATACGTACAAGACAGGCAGTTAAAAAAATTATAAACAGGACATACGTTTTCATGATTAATATATGAACTATATTAATTTATCATCAAATTATTTTGTATTTGAATCTATTTCTTAACTAAATATGATTGTCTCATATTATTTTATAAATTTTATCACATCAACATTATTATATTTATTACACACTTATAATTCAACATATTAATTAAATTTTAATTTATTTTTATCAAATAAAAAGTTCACTTTACAATTCAACAAAAACCCAGGGCATCGCCGGAGACAAAACTAGTTCTTAATGTATATATCTTTAATCTCCACATTTTACTAGAACCTTTCTAGTAGATTAGTGGAAGAAGCCTGACATTGTTTATATGAGGTAACAAGCTCGAACCTTCATATACACCTACATATTTGAGATGAGGCCTCGAAAGTCTTTGTTGCATTTTCACAGAAAGTCTGATGTTGGCTCACATGTGGTAACTAGTCAATATTTGTAGCAGAGCGCCACGTGACGCATTACAATTTTTCGCAACATAATAATTGAAACATTAGCTAGGTCAAAGCAAGTTTATTTCCTAAGAAAACACTACGTCACAATTTTTAAAATATGTTATGTGGTTATTGTAGTATACGCTGATGATAAATATATACCATGTCGCTAATTAGTCCGATCTTGGAAAGCACGCCAAAAGGTCCGACTTGAGATCTCCTCGAAATTCCTAATAACCTAGAAAAACCCATAATATACATAAAAATTACAAAAATATTTTATTTTAATTTTTATTCATTTTTCCGTATATTTTTTCCCTATTTTTCTAGATTTTTTTTCCACATTTTTCCATATTTTTTCTCATAAAATTCTAATGACTCTCTAATGCTCGGAAATGTCCTTTTCCCCAACAACAAGCTAAACATGCCCATGAAAAGGAAAACATTGGAGCCCAAATAATGGGCCCAAGGAGATCCTCCCCTTGTCAAAGCCCACAAGGAAGGAGGGAAAGAGGAAACTTCCTCATTCTTTCCTCTCTACATGGGATGAGGTAAGCCTTAAGAAATATGGAAATGAACACATGTGAAGTAGTACGGACTTCTAGGACCAAACCGATCAGGAATATCATTGAAAATTCTAGGAAAGGGCGTTCCGTACTGTTTGTAGGAGTGCACAGTACGATCTTCTTTTCCCGAAATTTTCCTATAAATACCTAGCACATTACCTCATTTCGAGCAACTTTTGGCATTTCGAGCAACTTCTGGCATTTGCACAGTGATGTGAGAATTGATTTCTTGAGAGAGAATTTAGCATTCATCATCATTCTTCCATAAAATCTTTCATTTTTCTTTTAATCTTCATCATTTTCTATAAATCTTCATCTTCCCCATATTCATTAACACAAAAACACAAAAAGTTTTTTATTTTCTTTATTGATATTATTGTCATTATAATCTTTATATTCATCATTTTTATTTTATTAGTGATATTATTGTCATTATATTTTTTATATTCATCATCATATTCATACTATATTCGGGTCGTTTTCAAGACCGTTTTGACGATAGCATGCAAGGTAATATGAGACCGCAATAAATCTGCATTTTCAAGTTTATTATCATCTTCAAGCTTCAACTCCATCAAGTTTTCTATTATTATTATTGTTATTGTTATTGTTATTGTTATTGTTATTGTTATTGTTATTGTTATTGTTATTGTTATTGTTATTGCTATTGCTATTGTTATTGCTATTGCTATTGCTATTGCTATTGCTATTGTTATTGTTGTTGTTGTTGTTGTTGTTGTTGTTGTTGTTGTTGTTGTTATTGTTGTTGTTATTGTTGTTGTTATTATTATTATCGTTGTTGCTGTTAGCTCCATCCAAGTTAGCTTTCTAAACCCCCTCGTCACCTATATTATCTTTTAATCCATGAAATATTGATTAATAATAGGTTGAGGTGTAATAAAATAAGTGCAAATAGAAAGCAACATGTAACACTCTGGAAAACCCTAACAATTTTCGGAAATTATTTATTAAACAAACTACTAATTAGGAAAATCCAAAGTGCTACTGCCACGGTGATAACGGCTAAGGCTATTATCAAAGTATTACAGCGGAAGACTTCTACTTAATAATATTTAAAACTGAAATAAACTTTCAAAACACCTCCAACTAAAAGAAATACTTTATTACAATTCGGAACCAACAATGGCCCTTCCAAAACCAATCAAGTTTTATAAATTTCAAAACCCTACTAAAGTCTCATGAACTTAAAACCAAGTTAGTCCAACAACGACATCATAATAAATAAAGCCGCAAAGAGAATATAAATAAAACAATTCGAAAGTAAGAGAGCTAAACTCAGGAACAATGAGCACTCTCCACTCAATCCCAGCATGATTGACTATGCCCACCTGAAACAGTTGCTTTCTCTTTATTCTAGACTTCTACTCGCCAACGAAATGGGTCATAGTAGGGCCAAATAAAGATAGGCGATACACACAAAACACATAATCAACAAAGTTGAGCACATAAATACTATAGACCATGCAAAACATGATTAGTATTAAAATAAGAGAAAAGCATACCACACTTATTTCTTACCGTTGACATCTATCCAAACCTGTGCATAGATTCATCTCATATATATTATTTATTATACTTAGACTTTGGATTTCGCATCGAACGAGTTTCCTTTCCTTTAAAATCGCCCTATTGGGCACAAACTTGGGAGCAACTCCAAGAAGGTATTACCTATGTCACATATAGTGACGGAATTCCAGCGCATTAAAAATATAAAAGAGTACAACGTCTTGTACTCCGATTAGAAGTCATAGATCACTGTTCCATACGACTCCCCCCATTGTTCATACTCAAGGTATATACGTTCCAAGAGTTGTGGTGTGAATCCTCTTTCACTTTACGTGATTAACTGCTTTAACATTGTTATGACTCCCACACAACATCACATATTTTGTGAAGAATTGAAGATGAAGTAGGAGATAACAACATTAGAAAGAGACCAATATTTAAGGTTGTATTTCACCGACATCATTGCCTCTATAGCTCCCTACGAACCAAATGATTTATCTTTGATTTAAGGTGATACTAAAAATAGTCTTGTGTGTCCTTTAATTAAACTAAACCTCCTTTATCACATATTAACTACGAGTGGCTAACTATTTATTTTTCCTTGACCACACATCAAACTGTGAGTGGCTATGTAAATATTTGCTCATTAAAATTTTGCTATACATGTGAATATAAATTCACCAATTGCCTTTCTTTTGCTCAAGTTGATTAACAACATAATTTCCCTTTTTCATTTCTATTTTTGACTAATAGTCAATTTCTTTTTAATCGATACATTCCAACATACATGATGTACGAACAATACTATAAAAACGGAATGCATAAAGCAGTAGTCAACTCATGAACTATCATGTAATCATGCATAACTTGAAACTTGCTCATATAAGTCAACACCACATACTATACTTTTCACAACATGAAGCTTCTATCATGAAACTTATGTAATTAAATTACTTTTAGCATGATCCTATACTCATGAGAAACCTTTAGTACTTACATACCTCGTATAATAGCGATGAGTCGCCACTACTACTAAAATCTGCTTAGCTCGAAGCCTCCTACAAAATATAATTCGGAGACTAATTAACAACTTACTTTGACTAAACTTTACAGCAATTCTAAACTAACTTTTAAGGTTGAAAAATCAACCAAAACCTTTCCTATGTTGTCTCTATTCAATTCCATACTTTTCCATTTAAACTTTTTTTAAACTCTTGTTTTTCCTACTTTACCAAAAGTGGCAGTTTTGAAAACTTACTTAAAAATTATTTTGAACCTTTCTAAACATCATAATTTGACAATAAAACAATATATCTAGCATAATTCTAGCATGAAACTAATATTTTTGATATTCTTAGAAATACTTTAATAAATTTTACAGCAATATTACATTGCTTAAAACCTCTTAAAAACCTTTCTAAATTCATACTTTGAACATAAAATATTATAATAATATCAAAGGGTCATTATATATTAGTTTTGAACATTGAAAACCCTTTTTCATACTTAATTACATAATCAAATCATCCCTACTATTTTTATTCATCACTATAATTAAATTACAACAATATTTATTTATTTAAAACTCCATTAAAACCCTTATAAACCTCATGAATCATGCATAAAACAATATAATAACATTGCAAGATCATTATACTTTAATTTCATGCATTAAAAACTATTTTTCATACTTAAAATCATGATTGAAATACCACTACTATTTTTATTCACACTTTGAAAAATTTATAGCAATAGTATTTTAATAAAAATCCTTCACATTGTAAACATTATTATCTGATCTTAAAACGTTACTATAGCATACTATGGTCATGTTAGGTTAATTTATTAGAACATGAAAATCATAAAACTTAATTATTCTTCATGAACTTAAAAACCCTAATTTAATAATTCATGAACAACTTTTTAAAACATGATTATACATCATAAAACTTGATCATAAATTATAAAAATATGAATGTAAACTGATAAGCTGATATTTGACATGTATTTTACCCCCGATCCCGATTGATTTTTAGCTCTAATACGGCTCTTTCACTACAACATAAAAGACATTAGGTAGCACCCTTAAAGTGTTACATAAATGATTAAAAGTGTTTTCTTAGACAATGAGTAACACTTTTCAAGTGTAACATCTGCTCGTGATACCTATTCTCAAAGGTAACACTTTTTAAGTTCAATGGTATCACTTTGAAAAGTGCAACTTACAATTACTTTGGTATCACTTTTTATAAAATATGTTGTAACATTTTGAAAGTGTTACATTGAATACTATAGGTAGTATCATATCCGTTAACCTTAGTAACACTTTCATAAACATTATGTATCATATTTATAACTTTATGTAACACTAAACTAGTGCTAAAGTAACACAATATTTAATATTATGTAACATTTGTCGATCAACATATGTAACACTTTTTTATGTAAAAATAATAATAATAATAATAATATTTATTATTAATTTTATAATGATGAAGTTGGTGATTTTGATTTCGATGATGATAGCTATAATAATAATAATAATAATAATAATAATAATAATAATAATAATAATAATAATAATAATAATAATAATAATAATAATAATAATAATAATAATAATAATTGCTGATCTGATTAATATATAAATCAAATATCTATGTGTCAATACGTACACCCCACTCATTTCAAATTATACACCGATGGTAGTCATTCAAAGACATTGGAATTAAAATAATGTAGTTAAAAACATCCGTAACAAATGATTTAACCTAAAAATGAGTCTCAAACTATTCCTAAACATGTAATAGTCTTCATTAATTTCTCCATCTTCAATCTCGTTGCTTACTTGCTTACGTTGCGTATTGCTTACTCCAACGAATGGTTATGATCATTATCTTGGTCCTATAAGAATTGAAAAAAAAAATTAGCAAAATTAGTAGTAATAAAAGCTTCTCAGGTTTAGAAACCATTACAGTTATTAGAATTTGAATCAAGCCAGTCCCACATGCATTCCAATATGTTACAGATTAATGATCCAAGTTATGAAGTGAAAGATACACATTGGCCAAGCCATGCTACTGGTAGAAAATACTAGCAACCGACATACCTGATATAATCTAATTTGGATAAAAAATACAATACCGGCAATTTCATATAGCCCATAACCAAACAAAAAAAATTCAACCCATATAACCACTAATATACCTCATCACTGCCAACGACAAAACAAAACAAGCTCAATTGCAGCAAATTGATCATCAAAACACTGATGAAGTGATCAATGTGAGCAACTTGATTAAAAACAATCTATACTCAGCACAAAATAACTCGCTTTTTATACCTTTAGAAATCAAACCTTATATAAATGAATCCCTTTCATTAATTAATGGAGCGTGGTAACCACTATAAACTTTAGTGTAATCCTACCCTAAAATACAAAATCATTAGCATTAACCAAATATAAACATTTCAGGTTTTTCCAAACATCAATGACAAAAAAAACCAAACATTAAAGCTATTGTAAAATGATTGATAGTAAAATATGCAACATATGAAAGAAGAATGACAACATACGTACATAATCACTACCCAAACGACTCACCCAAAAAAGAATATCAAATTGACAATAAAAGAATGGAGGTCACCACGAAATATATCACAAAGCTTTTATACAGATAAACCCTCAACAAAGTAAGCATCAAATTGTTTAACTTCATTCTTCATTTCATTATTTAATTTCATCTTGATCGAATTTCATGGTTTAATTAGACTGAACTTTTATCGTGTGGATTCCTAAATCTCATATTAGCACCTAATTAATGACTTTTTCCAAAAGGAAAATAAAAGACTAAGAGGAAAGAAGCATGATGGATTGATGGAGGTGTAGTTAATCTAAAACACTTGTAGTTAATCTAACACAGAGGCGTGATGGACTAATGGAGCTGTACAACTAATTAAACTATTTTATTAAATATCAAAAACTGAAAAACCAAGATGCTTTGATTATGAGTGTAAGTGTAATCAACCCAATTTGTCATTTCTTTCATATGCTTGAATTTCAAAAATGATGCATATCACAACTAACAATAGAAAATACTTATGCAATCTATCAGCAACAACCGTGACATGAAGCTACCATAATTGTGTTGATCACTTACAGCTTCACTATATCAGGTATGAATTTTTATCGAACATCTAATTGCTAATTAATCTCTTATCCTTCACAAATTAGCTTTTGTTGATCAGTATTCAAAATCGAAAAGCAAATAGATACAAAATAATTAATAAAGAGTTACGGACCATATTTGAGCCATTTCTATTAACTTTTTCTGTTTCGAGTGTTTGTTGTGCTTTTTATAAGATTTTACAGGAATCGATGATTTATCGTTGTTTTCCGAGCCTTTTCAAGCACTTGAAGAAGTTAGTGAAGAGTTGAAGTCATTTGGGAAGCTTTACTAAGGATTAGGAGTATTAAATGAGGAATTAACGAAGCAATTAAGGAAAACGAGCAAAGAAATCAAGAAACGAAGCAAAGAGGCTGTTCGCCCGGGTCGAAGCCAACCGCCCGGGTGGGGGTTGCTCGCTCGGACCCCTCTGGGCGGGCTGCTCCGAGGATGATTTTCACGCGTTTCTTCCTTGTTTAGGCCTTAGTATATATTGTTTTTGTACTCCTAAACCTAATTATGCTTTATTATTCACAAAAACCTAGTTTAGCCCTAATTTTCTCTCTAAGCGCGGAATACTTTTCAATCATTTAAGTCACTAATATTCAGGTTTCATTCAATCTTAATTCTTGTTCTTTTATTCATGTTTAGTTTTCGTTTTAATTTATGCTTTTAGTAATAGTAGTTTCATGCTTAGATTTAATTCTATAATTATTGTTAAGTTATTTAATTTAATCATGTTTAGAGTTTTGATTTCTATTATTGATTTAGTTTTTGTATTTCCAATTATGAGTGAGTAGTTCCCTTTCTAGGACTAGGGAATCTATGGATTGATCTTGACGTTTTGCTCATAATTGTTAGTCTGGCTATTAATGTTCTTGAATTCCTGTTGTCAACTTTTATTGCTTTCAGTTAAATACTGACCAGGTTTAATTGTTAGTTTGATATTGTTGAAAGCGATACCGAGAGGTAAGATTACCACAATTACATCATAGGGACAATAGGCAAAACGAGTCTAAGTGAGCGAGAGCCATTAGAGGAGTTTTGAAGGAGACTAGATTCGAGAGAATTAGTGAACCTTAATTCAAGGAAATCAATAATCTGCTAATCAATTGTGTGCAACTCATTTGTTAATCTATGGTGAACCGATGTCCTAGGCTTAGTTATAGATTTCTTTCATAATCAATTCATTCCTAGTATTAGTTAACTTTTTAGTCATATCCCAATATTCAAAGGCCCATTACGGCAAAGTGACTTTTTAGAATTAGTAGAATTGCTTGCTTCCCTGTGGATACGATCCCTACTTCCCTGTCTACTGATATGTGCGGTTTTTATAGTGTTTTCCCCCTTGTTTCGGGCCAATTTTATGCCTAGTGGTTGTTATTCTGGCTTTATTTTAGCTCATTTGGTGTTATTTAGCTAATTTGAAGTGTTTCGCCAAGTTTGATTGATTTCCGGCAATTTTAGAGCCTTTTAGTTTGATTTTATCGTTTGCGGTTGTTATGCTCGGTTTTGGTGTGTTTTGTAATTTCAGGCACGGAAACCGAGGCTCGGAACGAAGCCGAAAAGCTTGGACGGGATAAGAATGATATATGCATGGAAGTGCGTGCCAAAAAGTTATGTAAACAAGTCTTGAAGAAGTCTTGAAGAAATAAGAAGAAAAGAAACAAATAAGGCTTCTGAGGTCCATATGCGGCCGCATAAAACACTTATGCGCCCGCATTTAATGGAATTTGCAGCTGAAGAGGCGTTCTGGAGGTTTGATGCGGGCGCATAAATATCCTATGCACCCGCATCAACCAGTTTTCCGGAGTTTTTATTTTTCTTTTATTTTCTTCGTACTTAGGCTTTGTAAGCCCAACTTTGGGTACAATAGGCATGACTTTCTAGGCAAAATAATTTTAAGTTTTTCATAATTGAGAATTACTCTCTTAGGTTTTATTAATCAAGCACTTTTTCTCTCTCAAAAATTAATTTGGGAATTAGGGTTTTTGTTCTTGACAATAAAATTTCAATTCAATTCAAGTCTTCAATTTGTTCTTCAATTTGGTAATTCTTTTACTTCTGTTTTTTTATTTTAGTTTAATTTATGTTTTTTTAGTCTCTTTAGTCTAATTAATTTAGTTAATTGTTGATGTTAATTAGTTTATTGGTCAATTACTTCCTGAATTCAACTATGAATTTTATAATTATTCTTGCTTTAATTTTCATAATCATGAGTGAGTAGTCTAATTTCTAGGGTTAGGGAAACCTTGAATAATTAATGGACTAACTAAATTAGGTTGTTTCAATTCCGCAATTAGTAGTCAAATTCCTATTATTGGGTTTTTCTCTTACAATTGAATTGTGCGCATATTTAGTTGTAATTTTGGTAATTGTCGAGTTTGATGCCGAGAGGTAAAAATACCACAATAAGACCACTGAATAATAGGCGGAATTAGTCTAGGCATGAGCGAGAGCCGCTAGATGAGTTTCGAGGGAGTCTAAATTCGAGAGAATTAGTGAGCCCTAATTTGATGATAATTGTGAGATTGAACGTCTTTGTTAGTGAATCCATTAGTTGTTCTTGGTGACCCGAATGACCCTAGGCTTAATTTATTGGTTTTATTCTCCGTCATTTCCTGTAATTGCTTAGTAGTTAATTAGTAGTCAGTTAGTTAGTCAACATTTCTCGACCAAGGCCCTTTGTACGGTTTAAGCTTTTTAGAACTAATAGAGTTCAATTGCTTCCCTGAGGATTCGATCCTTACTTCCCTAGCTACATTAGTTAGTGTCGTTTGGTTTATTTTTGATAGGTGTGCGTTAGCCTCATCATCTACATAGTTAGAGTAGTAGGTTATTTTTGATAGGTATACGATTGTCCTTATCAAATTTTACGCCGTTGTCGGAGAGGCAATAGTTTAATTTCTACTAGTCGGGTTATTTTTTTCCTATTTTTGTTGTTTTTTTATTTTATTTTGTCTCAAGGAACCCATTGTTATTTGAGACAGTTTTTATGGATATCTACAGTATCGATTCGTGTGCAGGTACTAGGTTTTGCATGCCGATTTGGATTGATCCTGAACCAGAACGTTCATTAAATCAGCGGAGCCGTAGAAGGAAGTGGAGGTTGCGGAGAATCATTTTTTCTGAAAGAATACTATCGGAAGTATCATAACTCTTTTCTGATTTGAGCATTTATGAGAATTCTGATAGAGAAGAAATGGCAGAGTCACATATTAACGAGAACAACACACCGAATAATGATGCACAGTCACCGCCACCACCGCCGGTCCAGCAACCACGATCGTTGAAACCCACTTCTGCAACAGTTGGAGGTGGTTATCGGTTCTCAGATACTGAGGCTCTAAATTTTGAACTGAAGCCAGCTCTAGTGAATATGGTGGAAAGGAATCAGTTTGCAGGAATACTGATGGAGGATCAAATGTTGCATTTGAATAACTTCCTGCAATACTGTGGTACGGTTAAGCAAGTTGGTCTCTCTCAGGACTACATTACAAGAATGTTGTTCCCGTTCTCATTGAAAGACAAGGCCCGTACTTGGTTGAACAATCTCAATATGGATAATATTAACAATTGGGAAGAGTTAGCTCTAGCATTTCAAAGGAAGTATTACCCTCCAGAGCGAACCGCAACCCTTCGGAGTAAGATCACGAATTTTAACCAGGATTCAGATGAAACACTATATGAAGCATGGGAGAGATTCAAGGATTTATTGAGATTGTGCCCACATCATGGTCTTGAGAAGTGGTTCTTGGTCCAGTCATTTTATAATGGTTTAGGGAATGAGAGTAGGACATTATTAGATTCAGCTGCTAGTGGTCAGTTCATAAACCAAGAGGTTAATGCTGCGTATGATTTGATCGAAGGAATTGCTATTCATAACTCACAGTTTGGCAATCCCAGGGGACATTCAAAGAAAGGTGGAAAGCATGTGGTTAATGATAAATATGAGAGTTTAGCTTCACAGATCAATGCCATAAGCCAGAAGCTCGATAAGGTTGGTACTACAACTCCTCCACCATCACTTGTAGCTGCAATGGCTGCACTTTCGGGATGCACTGGGCCTTTCTGTGATTCCTGTGGTTCATTCGATCATAGTTCCTAGTCATGTACCAGTTTGGTAGAGCAAGTGTGTGCCTTCCAAGCCTACAAAAACAACCCATTCTCCAATACACACAATCCAAGGTGGAAGGATCATCCATACTTCTCCTACAAGAACAGTAACAATGCGCAGAATCCTCAGCAAACTATACCACCTTAGCAAGTTCACCAGCAGATGCAGAGATATGTGCACTAGTGGAAAAATCAGCATATGCTACACTGCATATGCTGCGGTCCTTTTGTTAAAAATAAAAAACGCAGCATATACTTCTTGGTGGGAAATTTTCATGGACTTTATACTGCGGTTATTTAAAAAACCGCCGCATAAAGTATTTGCTGCGGTCATATAAATCTTTTGCTTCGTTTTTACGGTGCAGCATAAAGTATTGCAAAAATATATTAAAACACTTATTACCTAAAAACATACATTTTCCTCACCCAATAAAAACATAGTCTGGCTCCACTTCCCCCTCACTTCACTTCTTTGTTAACCACTCAAATCTGCTGCTCACTTCTCCCCTTTCTTCACTTCTCCGTCCCTCAAATCTGCTGCTCACTTCTCCCCTTTCGCTGTCGCTGCCACCTACTTCTCTGTCGCCGGCTTCTTTCCTCGTCTTCGCCGGCTTCTTCTCGATATAGCGACAAAGGTAATTTTTTATTAGGGTTTAATTGGGAATATGTTAGGGTTTATAATTTTTGAATTTATAGGGTTTAAATTGGGAATATGTTAGGTTAATTGGTTGTTAGGGTTGTTGTGGGTTAGGGTTTCGGGTTTTTGGATGCTTGGGGTTTTTAAGTGTTTTTTGAGGGTTTCGGGTTTTAGTATTGGGTGATATTTTCAATGTGGGTTAATGGATTTTTGTAGCTCTTGGGATTGTTCCTAGGTGACTCAAGTTGAGATTTTATATGATAGTGTTTAGTTTGAGGATAAGCTTTTAGAACTATGAAAATTCACATTTGATAATAGGAAAATTCAAATTTTCTACAGATAGTTGATGATTATTACATGAAAATTCTCATTTTGTTGATTTTACTTGAAAAAACCCGGGAGCCTTGAAATAGATTTAAGATATAGTTGCAATTGCAAGAGCTAAACATTAACTTTCATTGACTTCAAGCGGTCTAGGTACATCTTTTGCTTCTATTCTGTGATATAGATATAAACTATAGCTAGGCTGGTAAAAGACTTATGTCAAAAGTGATATCATTCTGTTATACATGGTTCCATCCATATAAATTCACTTTCCGAAATCCTGCACATTGCAACTTTTATATCAGATAATAATGTGGCAGCGAATGGTCTCTCTAAGGCTAATACTTGATTCACTTTTAGCTCGCTGCTTGATTCTAAGGCTAATGCTCTCTCTGTCTGATTTACAGTGACCCAAAACTCATTTTCCTTACTGATGTGCCAGCAAAGGTGTGATGCAAATTTTAAATGCCATCATTGGAAGCAAAAATGATGGGGTAATGAATCCTGTTCAATAGATTTTTAACTTCTTATTCTCATATTCTTCTCATATAATTGCTTCTCTTTTAATTGAAATTATGTAGTTTTATTTGATTATTATTACCTTATTGATTAATCATTGTTCCATATATTACTTCTTGTTCCGCAATATCCACTTTATTCTGCTACGATATCATTATTGAGTGGCTCTCTTATTCCATATTGTCAGGAGGAGTTTGCGAACTAGGGTCTTGATATCAATAATCTCTGCGAGGCAATTGAGCAAGCCTCATACAGAGGAATAACGATAAGTATCATTCTGGAACCATATCTTAAGATTCACGAATAGATGAGAATTTTGTTAAAATAAAGATTCAATCAATAAGTTCATTGTAAGTATGGGCTTTTTGAAATCATTGACCCATTGCATCCTTAATAAGTAAACGCACATAAAGTCTCTAAGCTCTAAATCTATTTCTAGGCACTCGGTTTTTTTCAAGTAAAATCAACAAAATGAGAATTTTCCTGTTATCATCATCAACTATCTGTAGAAAATGCATGCATTCTTCTGATGTTTGTTCTCTTGTTATAGGCAGTTGATGAAATATATAAGATTGCTCTAATCGCACCAAGTCCTAATGTACCTGGGCAAATATTTGTAAGTTTGTCAAATAAGTAGTTTTCCATTCTTGATTTATTTTCATCATAAATTAGGTTACGGATTGTGTATCACAGCATAACGTTGCTGATTCTTTCTTACCTTTAACAGCTAGGGTTGATGGTCAATCCTCCAAAGCCTCGGGATATCTCATATCCGAAATTTGTACAAGAGAGGCAAACGGTTGTCAGCTTATTCTTATATATTAAGAAGACATGTAATTCATAATCCTTTGTTAATACACAAATTAAAGAGAGTAAAAATGACTAATAAAGTGAGAACAAAAGTAGAACGGTGCATGTTGGTTAGATGTATACTGTGTCCTTTAAGTGGAAAATTTTGTTTTGCAGGCCTAGCTTCTGGGAATTCTGTGAGCACATTGTTCATGTCATAAAGACGCCAACCTTGTTTGCCACCCACTTCCATGAACTCACTGCATTAGCCCATGATAACAAGGGCAGTGTTGGTATAACGAATTACCATGTTAGTGCTCACATAGATTCATCAAGCCGCAAATTAACGATGCTCTACAAGGTCTGTCTTAATTTTCTTAACTGTCTAAGTGATTTTTTACTGTTCAAATCAAGTTTTAATTGGTTTTATGAACTTAAACTTTGTTTTTCTTGCAGTAAAATAAGTTGATATTTTATTAATCTGTGGCTGTAGTTCATGTTAAATGAAAACTTTCTCATCAAATTTTGCAATCTTGAAATTGTATGGAACTTAGAGCTATTCACATTTTTTGCCTTTTTCAGATTGAACCGGGGGCTTTTGATCAAAGTTTTGGCATTCACGTTGCAGAACTTGCCAATTTTCCTGAGACGGTTTTAGCTAGTTTTATCACTTTATATTGTTTTTAATGAAACAATTAAAGGAGCTTGGGTCAAGATGATGTAAAATAATTCAATAGTGACTCAAATTATATTACGTAGATGGAGTGACATATATATATATATATATATATATATATATAGACTAAATTAATATTCTAATGTGTGTGCATATTAATATAGAATATGAAATAATTTATGTATGTTGAAAGTTTTTTGACAAATGATTAAGCATGGTGTCTTTTGTGTGTCAGTTGGTTGCACCATCAAAAATAGTGCAACCATGTATTAAAATCGTCTTTTTTCAGTTTCACGCATAGATACTTAGCAAAACAATGATGGGTGAGGTATTCGAAGATTATGTCCTATATAAACAATGGATTGACTTCATGTCTACACTATTTAGTGAACAACTTTTTACTTATGACGATTGCCCTGTTATTCCGTTGTGAAGTAGTAAATGAATTTGCATGATATCTTTTGATACTGATGGCTGGTTCCTCTTACCCCTTATAGTGGATTATAACTAGTACTTTGAAATCGAGTTTTACTTATCGGTTACCTTTAATAATAACTGATAATTAATAGTTAAACAGTTTTATAGTTACTAATAATAATACCGTGACTTGTGATATGGGTACTACTCATGCTAACTTACCTATATATATCATGCATAGTTCTTGAACTCGTTCTAGTTTCTCTCTCTCAAACCTGTCTTGTTTTACTTTCGCACAGTGTCCATCCTCTACTGTAGATGTTTGTCTAACTATGCTGACTGGGATGCTGAAGTTGATGACTCGCGCACACCACGATAGGCTTCACCTTAGATTTTATCGCTCCAAAGAGAAGGTGACCAGCTGCTGCTCCTGCTCAGTGGTGGGGGACTAACTGGAGGATATGGTTGCTGTGTGGTGGCACGCCAAAGGAAGAAAGGGAAATTGAAGGAAGGAAGGGACGGAAGAATTGAAGGTAGAAACTGAAGGAGTTGGAGTGAGATAGCTGATAGATAATGCCACCGAAGAATGGGTAAAGATGTCATCTACATGGACCCTAAGCACAAGTTCCATAACGGAGACATCAAGGTCCTTCTTACATATCTCAAGAGGGTCTATTCTACGTTATCCAAGGGAACACTTTTCACTCACTACAATCCACATTTGGTTGCGGGAACATGAAAATCACAACTAGGGAGGGGAATCAAGTTCAGGACTCATCTCTCCATTTCCTCTCATAAGCGAGTTAGAGGAGGATAGTGACAATTTCAATGATCCTTATAAACCAATCCAGAAGGGAATTCGCCTTTTAACATTAACCAATTGAGGGAGGTTATACTATCCAACCGGGAGGTATACTACCAGGCAGCATGATTTCGCCATTCATCCCCTATGAGCACGGAGACATTAGCTTCCAATCGTTGAAGATTGAGAATTCGCGCTCTTTGGGTCCTCCCGAAGAGGGTCTGATGAGAGCCGCAAAAGGAACACATGCAATCGTAGGCTCTCTTTTTTCCTCTAACCATTTATGTCATTGCCGGTTCCAGAGTGGAGCTATTGTGAGGCACTCCTCGGGAGCCTCATCCCATACGAGGGTTTAAGTGGCCTTAAAAGAATTAACATTTTTCCATGCCGATTTCCCCCAGTCAAGTATTAGTGATTTTAATGTAGGAGTTGTCTATTCTTTGGGTCGTCTCATACCCTTGTGATTGTTTTTTAGCCCAAAATACGCGTCCATTTTCTAGAAAATCAAGAATTACATATTGTCTTTTCATGTGTTCTCGTGAGTGTTTGAATGTGTCTTTTGAGACTCATGTATTACTAGAGCTAAGCTATCAATTTTTAGTTCAGCTTAGTCTTTTGCGCTTTGTCACAACCAAAGTTAATAGAGTTATCTTTTTAGCAACAAAGCTGTTTCACCTTTATGTTGTTAATTTAATTTATCACTCTTTACATCTACTTTGTACATCAAAATTTAAATATTGGCTCCGCCATTAATTGTCACTATACCGGTCATGCATCATAATGTGGTCTCATATAACCATTATAATAAACATGGTCTTATTGGTGAATCTAAAGGTAGGCTTAGACCATTTTTTATAATTTTTCACACAATAGTTGACTTCTCACATACCGGATGAATGAGGCCCTTAAGTTAAGAGGTCATGGCCCTGAAAAATATCAAAATTTGGTCCTTAACCCTTAACTTACTTTTGTTCATAACTAACTCAAATATCCTAACTTTCCTTTTGGTACCATCTGTTATACTTACTTATAAACTCTCTTTGAACCTGAACAGGCGAGTTTTGAATTTTGTTAAGTTTTGTTATTACCTATTATTCTTTATTTTTATTTTTCATTTTTTTATTTCAAGAGAATTTGAAGATTGAGTAGGTTGAAGTAATTTTATTGAAGAAAAGTAAGAGAGGGTGAAAGGCAAGGAGTAAAAGATGGAGTCGTCAGTCACATTCGAAATAAAATAACTAATTCCATCAACATTGCGCAATATTGACTATCTTACTAATTAAAATTTGACTTTGATTTTTTTTTTTTTTTTAAATGTGCATATAAAGGATCTTTGTGAACCAAATAAAAGCTCTCTAACACACATATTTCATCATATTAAAAATTATGTGAATTTGAACATTATCTAAAAACAAAGTTGAGAGTAATATGTTGTAATGTTGAAGAAAACTCACTTGGATCATCATAAGTCATAATTTCAGCGCCCTCGAAATCACATTCAGCACCCCTTGAAAATAATCATTGAAACAATAAGAGGCAGTAGCATAAGATCATTTGGGGGGGAGTAAACAAGGGGCGCCTGGTACACACCTGAATAACGAATCCGGGAATAAAACCACAACAAAATCTAGCTTTGCTTGTATTAGGTCCTCTGATGCCTTCGATTTGCTACACATATGTGCATTTTTTATCTACATAGACATAAGGTAACATACATAAGGGTGCTTTTTGTTTAGCTCTGGTAGGGTTTTTTTTTTTCCTCATAAAAAAAATGATAATAAAATAAAAAAGACACAACGTAACATAATAATAATAACATAGATCATAATAATAAATAATGAGATTAAAAAAAATTGATTACCAGTTAATATGTAATGAAAGACTTATGTGATTGACTACCAGTTGATTCAGAAAAGATTAGAAGCAGAGAAATTGAGACATATAGAACACAAGTGATTGGGCCTTTGAACATTTTTTTTTTTAATTTTTTTTTTTTTGTGTGTGAGTGTGAAAAATTAAAACCAGCAAGTAAGCAATGTAGTATGGCACTACGGTGTAGTTTGTTTATACAATAAAGAGATGATTTATTAACAATCAACACCATTCAATATATTGAAAAAAAAATTAAAATAATAAATAAATAACTTTCAAGGAAAGATACAATTAAGGAATTAAATCGTTGTAAATATAGGAAGAAAACTTCATTTAAAAAGAACAATTATCGCTGTTTTACTACTTTTTGTTACTTGTTTTCTATATCATTTATAATCTCTGTACATGTCTCATGTGCATATGCATTATAATCTCCGTTACATTTCTCATGTGTTATACATATGGTCCTTATTGGAATCTTGTTATTTATTATGCATGATCAACTTTTGAGCCCATAAATAAACGTGGTGATGAACCCCACGGTTTAATAAGTATACCGCTAGAGAGGAGCTCTATCATGCATCGGTACTATTTAGAGCAAATGGACTACCAAACAACTCTGAATTCTTTCAAGAATCAGTGTCCAACGATTGAGAGAGGAGAGGGAAAGTGCACCCAGATTGGAAGTAAGTTATTCAATATCTTACTTATTTATTAAGCTCTTAATAAAAGCATAAATAATACAATAATGCTCGTAATAACTGTGGAGTCACAAAACCAGTGTCCCAAGTTGATATTGTTCTTTAGACATGGGAAGGTCCATCGCGTAGGTGGTACGCCTGGCTTGGACGCAAACTCCAGTAAAAAAGCCAACAATCGCACTGTGTAGTCTTATAGCCCAAATAAGCCGCGTTCTTATCACAAGGGGGGGTGCGTCGGTTTCCCAAGGTTAGGTCGTGCATCAAATTAGTGGGATCGGGGAAGAAGTACCTCCCATGTTGTCCTATACTAGAACTCTTTTGTAATTATCATCATAGTATCAAGCAACATACAATGTATATAACCTAATGAGCGCACCGCTTGAGTGCTCTAAAGCGAGTTTATTTAACGCATACTGTATATCTAGATTTGGTGATCACTTTATTTATGTCACGTTTAACCTATTCAGTTTCGAGTGTTATGACTCATGGGACTTTATGTCATGGTTTCAGAAACCCGGCTTTATTATTATCCTATATCTACGTGAAGATCCTCATCATGGCTTACATACAACTGCAATCACGTAAATAAGGGAAGTGATAATTCATGTTAGAAAAGCTCAGATGTTATCATGCCATTTGCCAAAGAAACTTTAAATATCAGTCATCATGCTGATAAAGGTTTTAAAACATGTAATCATGCTCAAAACACAAGAGAACTAACAACTAAACTAATCAATCATCATCATGCTCATAAAATCTTTAAAGGGCTAAAGTATGTTTTGTAATGCCCCGTATTTTCAGGCATGTCTATAATTAAAAACAAATATTATAAATACATTTTAATGTTTATAAATGTATTCTTCGTTATTTTTGGAATAATAATGGCCAGCTAACGAATATTATTGAAGAAATTAATTAATTAATGAGTTAAATATTTATCCAAGCTTATAAAGTTATAAAATATCTTATAAAGGTTGATAATTATTAGTTTTTATAAAAGTTGCCAATTGGGAATTGTAAAGTTTCCTAAATTGTTTATAAAATAAGGGCACAAAAGTAATTTCATTCATTAAGGGTACATTTAGAGTTTACAAAGTGACTTTTGGGGCCTATAAATACCCCTTTAAATCAGATTTTCAGAAATGAAAATTAGGTTTATGTTTTAGGTTACAAGAAAAAAAAGAAAAAAAACAATCAAAAGCAACCTAACCCTAAAGCCACCAGACCCAACCTCTGCCACTTGATCGACGACCCGAGACCCCACGCGACCACCGCAGCAGCCGGTCTATCCCGCAACGCCTCCCCGCCGGTAGAGGTGTGCAAGTCGGTAATGATTTTTATTTCCGTGCATACCCGAAAATACTGGGCCAGGTATGCGGGTACCCGTAGTTGTATTGTCCATTTATATTTTATCCTTGTTTTTCGTATATGGCGTAAACAACTAACAAATGCAAATAACATACTAGATATGAAATACACCATAATAATTAATAATCATTAGTCATAATACGATTATCCAATATCCAACAAGTCATAAATGTTTAATGTCTCCAAAGCCAAAAAATAATTAAAGTCTATTACAAGTTTGTCAACAATATATATAATAAAACAAAGCATGAAAAGTCTCCTAAGTGAGAATAACAATATCAAAGTATTTCTTGGACATTGATCGTTCCTTTTCTACAAAATAAATAAATAAAATAAAAACAATAACAGAAAAAAATTAGAGAAACACAGCAAAGTAGAAAAATAGAAAATTAGAGAAAAACAAAAAAAATCAGAATAATAAAATAAAACAAGAAAAAAAAGGAAAAAACAAAACAAAAATAGAAAACAAAAAATGTAAAAAAGAAAAATAAAATAGAAAAACGAACAATAAATCAAAGACCTTGTAATACCATTGAAGTGGATTGAAGGTTTTGAAGCAAAATGGAAAAAAAAAATTAATAACTAAAAAAATCAAATAAAACAATAAGAATCTAAAGTAATCAAAAAAATAAATCAACAATTAGAGTAATCAATAAAATAAAAACCCACGAATCGAATTTCATAAAATTGATTCAAACAAATCACAATATTGACGATTAAGAGTTCAACATACGTTCATACAGCCATTGGTCCGCTCGTTGTTCACCGCCCACCGTCCTCGCTTTCATTCGCCACCAGTAGTCAAAGCCTCAAGTTTTGAACCCTAAAGAGAGATAATAGGGTTTTGTGTTTGGAGTCTTGTATGAAGAAAAAGGAGTGAATTAGATAGTTAGTAAGGTGAGGCAAAAAAAAAAAAAAATAGAGAGTGATTACACATCTTCTCTTTTAATTTAATTCAATCATGTTTATAATTATGTTTACATAATTTTAATAATTTTGATCAAGAGTTTATATTATAATCATGTTTTAAAAAGTTGTTCATGAATTATTAAATTAGGGTTTTTAGTTCATGAAGAATAATAGTTTATGATTTTTATTCTTAAATTAACCTAATATGATCATAGTATGCTATAGTAAAGTTTTATGATCAAATATAATGTTTATGATGTGAGGATTTTAATAAAATTTATTGCTGTAAATTTTAAAGTGTGAATAAAATAGTAGTGGTATTTCATTCATGATTTTAAGTATGAAAATAGTTTTTAATGCATGAAATTAAAGTATAATGATCTTGCACTGTTACTATATTGTTTATGCATGATTCATGAGGTTTATAAGGGTTTTAATGGGTTTTAAATAATTATAATTGCTGTAATTTAATTATAGTGATGAATAAAAATAGTAGGGATGATTTGATTATGTAATTAAGTATGAAAAGGGTTTTCTATGTTCAAAACTAATATAAATGACCCTTTGATATTATATAATTTTTATGCTCAAAGTATGAATTTAGAAAGGTTTTAAGAGGTTTTAAGCAATGTAATATTGTGTAAAATTTAAAAGTATTTCCAAGAATGGCAAAAATATTAGTTTCATGCAAGAATTATGCTGGTATATATTGTTTTATTGTCAAATTATGATAGTTTTATTGATGTTTAAAGGTTCAAAATAATTTTTAAGTAAGTTTTCAAAACTGCCATTTTTGGTAAGTAGGAAAATAAGAGTTAAAAAAAATTAAATGAAAAAGTGTGGAATTGATAGAGACAACTAGAGGGAGGTTTTGATTGATTTTTCAGCCTTAAAGTTAGTTTAGAGTTGCTGTAAAATTTAGTAAAAGTAGTTTTTAATTAGTCTCCAATTGTATTTGTAGGAGGCTTCGAGCTAAGCAGATTAGTATTAGTGGCGACTCATCGCTATTATACGAGGTAACGATACTAAAAGTTTCTCTGGTATAAGAATCATGCTAAAAGTAGTTTATTACTGTTTCATGATGAGCTTCATGTTGTGAAAAGTATTGTTGTGTTGACTTATGTTGACTTATATGAGCAAATTTCAAGTTATGCATCATTACATGATAGTTCATGAGTTGACTACTACTTTATGCATTCCAGTTTTATGATTTTGTTGATATATCAGGATGTTGGATGTATTGATTAAAAAGGAAATTGAATGTAAGTCAAATAGCATGAAAGGAAATTATTTGGTCTTTTTTTTCTTTGAGCAGAGGAGTTGGTGAATTTTTATTCCCATGTTTGCAGACTTTAATGTACTTTCATATATATGTGTGGTATGGATTGTTGCCCCTCGCAGCTATGTGTCGTAAAGGATATTGTTTATAGGCACGCTATTTTTGAGCACCTAATCAAAGATAATTAATATGGTTGTTTGTTTTATGCTGCTCTTTGTGCTGGTAGGTCATAGACGATACTTCCGTTATCGTAAAGCGGAGAGGTGTTGCACAACTCTGTAGAAGTATACCTTGAGTATGCTGGGAGGGTCGTATGGCGTTTTTGACTTCTAATCGGGTCAAGGATGTGTACTCTTTTTATTTTTAATGCGCTGAATTCCGTCACTTTATGTGACATAGGTCTCTTGGAGTTGTTCTCCAAGTTGGTACCCAATGGCGATTTTATGGAAACGAACATCGTTCAATGCGAAATTTAACTCTAAGTATAATAAATAATTTATATAAGATGAGTCTATGCATAGGTTTGAATAGATGCCAACGGTTAAGAAGTGTGTTATGCTTTCTCTTATTTAATATTAATCATGTTTGCATGGTCTATATTATTTATGTATAGCTTTGTGATTACGGTGTTTGTGTGCATGTCCTATCTTTATTTGGCCCTACTATGACCCATTTCGATGGCGAGTAGAAGTCTAGAATAGAGAAGAAACTGTTTCAGTGGGCATAGTCAATCTTTTGGGATTGGAGGGAAGGTCTCGTTGTTCCTGGCTTGCTGCTGCTTTTGATTTTTTTTTATATTTCTCTTTGCGCTTTTTTTTTGATATTGTTGTTGGACTAACTTGGTTTAAGTTCATGGACTTTAGTTGGGTTGAATTTATCTTGATTGGTTTTGGAAGAGCCATTGTTGGTTTCGCATTGTAAGAATGTATTTCTTTTAGTTGGAGGTGTTTTGAAAGTGTATTGTTTTATAGTTAAGTAGAAGTCTTCTCGCTTGTACTTTGATTAGCCTTAGTCGTTATCACGATGGCAGTACCTTTGGATTTTCCTAAATTAGTGATTGTTTAACAAATAATTTCCAGAAATAGTTGGTTTTCCAGAGGTGTTCTGTTTTTCTATTTGCCTTTTTAATTACACCCAACCTATTATATCAATATTCATGGAATTAAAGAAAATAAGGTGCGAAGGGGTTTAGAAAGCGCTGGCTTGGATATAGCTACAGACAAAACGGAAAAATAATAATAAAAAGAAAAAATAATAATAATAATAAATAATAATAATATATAATATAATAATAATAATAATAATATAATAATAAATTTGTGCGGTTTTTCGCCCTTTTTGGTCTTTTCACCTCAATTGCACCTAATCACACCCAAAACTCTTGAAAAATTCGTTAGTACCTCACTTCCTCACCATTACTAAGAATAGAGCTAGAGTCCCTACTAAACTATGAAGATAAATAAAGAAAAGCTACTTTAAACTAAACTAACTCGGGTTGCCTCCCGCAAAGTTTGTGTATGGTCATTAGCTTGACCATGTCACCTCATAGCTCATAGGGGGTGGGTTTCGGAAATTGATTTCCTCAACCAGGCCAACACATCACCTCCATAGTAGTGCTGAGGCAGTGTCCATTACCTTAAATCGTCCCCTTATCGTTCTAAACCTCCACAAATCCGTACTTAGTCACCGTGGTGACAACGAAAGGGCCGCTCCACCTAGACCTCAACTTTCCAGGAAAAAAGCTTCAATCTAGAGTTGAATAACAAGACCTATTACCTGCTACGAACTCCTTCCTTATAATTCGCTTATCATGCCATTTAGTCTTCTCCTTGTGGATCTTAGCACTAACATAGGCTCCCAATCGAACTCATCTAGCTCATTTATTGAAGTAACCGCTTCTCACCTGCAAGCTTGGCATCCGTTGAGTCCTTTACTGCCCGGTAGGCCTTGTCTCTAACTCAACCGGTAAATGCAGCTTTTCCGTACATTAATTGATATGGAATGTACCGACAGGTGTCTCGAAGGCCGTTCTATATGCCCATAATGCATTGTGCGCTTGGTACTCCCAATCTTTCCTTGACTTTGCAACTTTTCTAGACAGCAGCTTGATTATTTCTCGATTCGGACTTCCACTTGACCATGGTTTGGGATGGTATGCCAATCCTGTTCTGTGGTAGACCGTACTTCTCCCGCAGCTTATCTAACCTTTTCTCATGGAATGCGTTCCCCCATCACTGATGATAGCTCTAGGGACTCCGAACCTAGGGAAAATAACTACTTAAACAATCTAAACACAGTGTTAGAATCACAATGGGGGGGAGCAAGAGCTTCCACCCATTTAGAACAATCTACAGAAACTAATATGTAACTATTGCAATTAGGAAGGAAAAGGACCCATATAGTCAATACCCCAACACAACAAATATTCAATTTCTAAGATACCTGTTTGAGGCATTTCATGCCTTTTGGAGATGTTACCTGTTCTTGGCACGAATCACATGACATGACAAAATCTCTAGCATCCTTCAGAAGTAGGCCAATAAAACGGACTGCATACCTTGTACACTGTCTTTGAAGGGCCTGCATGTCCTCATAAGGTGAAGAGTGGCAATGGCTCGGAATTCCATAAAACTCCCCAAGGAACACATCGTCTGTTTAATCCATCAGCACATTCCAAAATAAATTCGGGTCATCCAAAAATACCGTTTGACATCGTGAAGGAACCGTTCCTCTGCTGTGATGAGAGATAGGAGGCCAAAACACCACCTACATTAATTAGCAAGTCAACAAACCATGGTGATTTAATCACAAAAGAAAGTAAATGATCATCAGGAAAGTATGTAATGGGACTAGTTCTGCATCTTCGAATCGAATCCTAGAGAGATGATAGCTACTACATTCTTGTCACCTTCTTATCACGATTCATCTAAGGTACAAATCTAACTTCTTGCAGCAGGGAGTTAAAATCCATTTGATCAACTGTGGCTTAGTTCTTCTTGGCTAGGAGGGTACTTCAAAGCAGCATGGTCAGTGTGAACAATTTTTGAGCCCAGTAAATATGCTGAATTGTCAAGTGCATAAACAACTGCTAGTAGTCCTCTCTGGTAGTGGCATAGTAACCTGAGCTGGGTCAAGTGTCTTGCTAGTAGTAAATCGCATGGAGAACTTACCCTTCTTTGACCAAAAACTGCTCCAACTACATGTAATGGCATCACACATTCATCGAAGGGAGGTCCCAATCATGAGATTGGATGATGGATACAGAAATAAGTGCCTGTTTATCCTGTTAAAAGACTCAACACACTCATCAGTAAAACCAAAATTTGCAATCCTCAAAAACAATTGGGTTAGTGGCTTCGCAATTTTGAAAAAATCCTTAATAAACTTGCGATAAAAACCTGCATGACCCAAAAACTTCTACCCCTTGACATTCATAAGAGGGGGGAAGTTGTCCTATTACCTGAATCTTTGCTTATCGACCTCAATACCTCGTTCAGAGATTAAATGTACAATCACAACACCTTCAGTAACCATAAAATGGCACCTTCCCATTCAGCATCTAGTTGACCTCTTCACTAAGTTGACCTCTTCACATCTCTAGCACTTTGGTTAGATTTTCTAAACACACACAAATAAAGTTCCATAGACACTAAAATCATCCTAAAAACTTCCACGATTGATTCAGTATCAGAAAATATACTCATCATACAACGTTGGAAGTAGCAGGGGCATTACATAACACCAAAGGGCATTCTACGATATGCAAAAAGTACCATAAGGACATGTAAAAGTAGTCTTTCTCTCTATCATCTGAGGGATGAGATTTGGAGAAATCCCGAGTAACCATCTAAATAGCAAAAATACTTATGCCTAGCTAGTCTTTCTAACATTTGATCAATGAAAGGGAGGGAAAGTGATCCTTTTTAGTTGCAGCGTTCCTGTAATCGTACACATACGCCAACCTGTGACAACCCTAGTGGGAATTAATTCATGTTTATCATTTCGCACAACAATGGTCCCCCTTTCTTAGGTACTACCTGAACTGGACTAACCCATCTAGAATCAGAAGCAGAATAAAATATACTTCCATAGCAAAATTAACCACTTTCTTAATTACTTCCTGCATGTTAGGATTCAACGACCGCGATCTGTATGCATGGTTTATGACCATCCTCTAATGAATACGATGCTGCAAAAACAATACCTCTAGAATCTATTACCAGATCTTTAAGTCATCAATTGTAACCAATAGCTTTTAAGCATTTAAGCCATACAATTTTCAAGTGACTATCGGTAAGTGAAGCACTGACAATAACAGGATATAGTCTTTTTCATCTAAAAATGCATATTTCAAATTAGAGGGAAGAGGTTTCATCTCAGGTTTTGCTACCTCATTTACTGACAAGCATCCTGGGCAACTGCAAAAATGACAGTTGCTTCCTAAATCGGTATCCATCCTGAAAGGGCTTGAATCAATTCATATGATTCCTATTGCTTCCACCTGAAATCACATCAAACATAAAATAGCCTCCAGAAGATCCTCTAAGGGATCGATGCAAGTCATCACAAACAATCTCTTGAATTATATCAATTCTATAACATGATTGCTTCTAAACATGGGACTCTTTAATGCACTACAAGGTTAAAGTAATCTTGTCATCACCTACAGAAAGTGCTAGACTACCATTCTTTACATCAATGGCAGCACCTGCAGTTTCAAGAATAGTCTACCTAAAATAATAGGGATGTGTGCATCCTCCTCCATATCACATACTACAAAATCAACGGGAATAAAATAATCCCAACTCTTATCGGGACGTCCTCCAAAACCTTTTGGGTACTAACATGTTCATTGTCAGCGTTTTTCCACGTAATGATTCAATAACTTTATGGCCCACTGATCTAACGTTACAGCACCCTACATTAATTTCGTCAGCTTTAGGACACACGGATCGCTTACCCCCGTTCCCGGCCCTTAACTCCCATAACCCTTACGCCAATTAAATCATTTTTCTAAGTGTTTGCCTAATGTTACACCGGTATCGTCATACATACAACAACTATTTGGGATCTTGCGTTCTGGTGTGTAGACTATTTACCAATCTAGCTCTACGTCCCTCGTTACCCTGCGTACCGTTTTCTCCTGCACTAATTCACGTGCGCTGTTTCAGGTTGCGCTGCCAACTTTGTATTTTCCGGTAGGTCTGGTTCTAGCTAGTTATGTCTTCAGGCTATCAGTCCCCTAGTCTAAATTTTTGACCCGATCGCTGCCTGACACTTACCGGAAACGGTTTAGTTCGTTCCTTCCTAGTCATGACATTAAACATCTCAAATAAAATTTTTGTATCGTCAAAACCACCACCTAATATATTATCAAGAACCTATAAGTATAAGTTCCACTCACCATTCTCCTATATTATAGCCCATCTCTTTATCTCTATCTCATTATTATACTCTTCTTACTATTCTCTATATATCTATTATCTCGTCCTCTATTAT
>PYUH01001020.1:138137-156833 GCA_016808085.1 Suaeda aralocaspica
ATATATATATATATATATATATATATATATATATATATATATATATATATATATATATGTATGAATGTTTAGTTTATACGTTATACATTATATTGTTCTTGATAATATTATTATGTTTGTTTTTTACTATAAAATTTATTTTATATTTTAATTTATTAATAGTGAAGTAAGAATGATAACCTTTTCCGTAAGTTTCTCGATATTGTCAAAAATTTGCTAGTTACTTTGCCATTTACTGACTTGATTACTCAGGTACCTACGTATACAAAGTTTTCAATAGACATATTGAGCAGGAAACGGGAATTGAGTTCAGTAGAGACTGTTGCTTTAACTGAGGAATGTAGTGCTATTTTGTAGAATAAGTCTCCACCTAAACTCAAGGATCCCAGTAGTTTTTCGATACCGTGTAACATTGGCCCACTTTTTATTGATAAGGGGTTATGTGATTTAGGGGCCAGTGTTAGTGTTATGCCGTTGTCTATCTGTAAGAAATTAGATTTGGGTGCTTTAAAGTTTATTAACATTACCTTGTAAATGGCGGACATGATTGTTAAATACCCAAAAGGTATTTTGGAGGACGTCCCGATAAGAGTTGGGAAGTTATTTTATTCCCGTTGATTTTGTAGTATTGGATATGGAGGAGGATGCACACATCCCTATTATTTTAGGTAGACTATTCTTGAATACTGCAGGTGCTGCCATTGATGTAAAGAATGGTAGTCTAGCACTTTCTGTAGGTGATGACAAGATTACTTTTAACCTTGATAGTGCATTAAAGAGTCCCATGTTAGAGCAATCATGTTATAGAATTGATATAATTCAAGAGATTGTTTGTGATGACTTGCATCGATCCCTTAAGAAGGATCTTCTGGAGGCTATTTTATGTTTGGATGTGATTTCAGGTGAAGGCAATAAGGAATCATATGAATTGATTCAAGCCCTTTCAGGAATGGATACCGATTTAGGAAGCAACTGTCAGTTTTTGCAGTTGCCCCAGGATGCTTGTTCAGTAAATGAGGTAGCACAACCTGAGATGAAACCTCTTCCCTCTAATTTGAAATATGCATTTTTAGATGAAAAAGAGCTATATCCTGTTATTGTCAGTGCTTCACTTACCGATAGTCAACTTGAAAAATTGTTATCTGTGCTTAAATGTCATAAAAAGGCTATTGGTTACACAATTGATGACTTAACTGGTATTAGTCCTGATTTTTGCATGCATCGTATTCATTTAGAGGATGGTCATAAACCATGCATACAGAGTCAGCGTCGTTTGAATCCTAACATGCAGGAAGTTATTAAGAAAGTGGTTATTAATTTGCTTGATGGAAGTATTATTTATTCTGCTTCTGATTCTAGATGGGTTAGTCCAGTTCAGGTAGTACCTAAGAAAGGTGGGACCATTGTTGTGCGAAATGATAAACATGAATTAATTCCCACTAGGGTTGTCACAGGTTGGCGTATGTGTATCGATTACAGGAACGCTGCAACTAAAAAGGATCACTTTCCCCTCCCTTTCATTGATCAAATGTTAGAAAGACTAGCTAGGCATAAGTATTTTTGCTATTTAGATGGTTACTCGGGATTCTTCCAAATCTCTATCCATCCAGATGATAGAGAAAAGACTACTTTTACATGTCCTTATGGTACTTTTGCATATCGTAGAATGCCCTTTGGTTTATGTAATGCCCCTGCTACCTTCCAACGTTGTATGATGAGTATATTTTCTGATTACATTGAATCAATCGTGGAAGTTTTTATGGATGATTTTAGTGTCTATGGAACTTTATTTGATGTGTGTTTAGAAAATCTAACCAAAGTGCTTATGAGATGTGAAGAGGTCAACTTAGTGAAGAGGTCAACTTAGTGCTGAATTGGGAAAGGTGCCATTTTATGGTTACTGAAGGTGTTGTGATTGTACATTTAATCTCTGAACGAGGTATTGAGGTCGATAAAGCAAAGATTCAGGTAATAGGACAACTTCCCCCTCTTATGAATGTCAAAGGGGTAAGAAGTTTTTTGGGTCATGCAGGTTTTTATCGCAAGTTTATTAAGGATTTTTTCTAAAATTGCGAAGCCACTAACCCAATTGTTTTTGAAGGATGCAAATTTTGGTTTTACTGATGAGTGTGTTGAGTCTTTTAACAGGATTAAACAGGCACTTATTTCTGTATCCATCATCCAATCTCATGATTGGGACCTCCCGTTCGAGATCATGTGTGATGCCAGTGACTATGTAGTTGGAGCAGTTTTTGGTCAAAGGAAGGGTAAAGTTCTCCATGCGATTTACTATTCTAGCAAGACACTTGACCCAGCTCAGGTTAACTATGCCACTACCGAGAAGGAGCTACTAGCAGTTGTTTATGCACTTGACAAGTTCAGATCATATTTACTGGGCTCTAAAATGATTGTTCACACTGACCATGCTGCTTTGAAGTACCTCCTAGCCAAGAAAGAAGCTAAGCCACAGTTGATCAAATGGATTTTACTGCTGCAGGAGTTTGACCTTGAGATTCGTGATAAGAAGGTAGCAGAGAATGTAGTAGCTGATCATCTCTCTAGGATTCGATTCGAAGATGCAGAACTAGTTCCCATTGACGATTCTTTCCCTGATGATCATTTACTTTCTTTTGTAGTTAAATCACCATGGTTTGTTGACTTTGCTAATTACATTGTAGGTGGTGTTTTGCCTCCTAATCTCTCATCACAGCAGAGGAAGCGGTTCCTTCACGATGTCAAACGGTATTTTTGGGATGACCCGAATTTATTTTGGGAATGTGCTGATGGATTATACAGACGATGTGTTCCTGATTGGGAGTTTTATGGAATTCCGAGCCATTGCCACTCATCACCTTATGGAGGACATGCAGGCCCTTCAAAGACAGTGTACAAGGTATTGCAGTCCGGTTTTATTGGCCTACCTTACTGAAGGATGCTAGAGATTTTGTCATGTCATGTGATTCGTGCCAAAGAACAGGTAACATCTCCAAAAGGCATGAAATGCCTCAAACAGGTATCTTAGAAATTGAAATATTTGATGTTTGGGGTATTGACTATATGGGTCCTTTTCCTTCCTCTAATTGCAATAGTTACATATTAGTTTCTGTAGATTATGTTTCTAAATGGGTGGAAGCTCTTGCTCCCCCCCATTGTGATTCTAACACTGTGTTTAGATTGTTTAAGTAGGTTATTTTCCCTAGGTTCGGAGTCCCTAGAGCTATCATCAGTGATGGGGGAACGCATTTCCATGAGAAAAGGTTAGATAAGCTGCTGGAGAAGTACGGTGTCTACCACAGAACAGGATTGGCATACCATCCACAAACCAGTGGTCAAGTGGAAGTCTCGAATCGAGAAATAATCAAGGCTGTCCTAGAGAAAACGGTTGCAAAGTCAAGGAAAGATTGGAGTACCAAGCTGCACAATGCATTATGGGCATATAGAACGGCCTTCGAGACACCTGTCGGTACATCTCCATATCAATTAATGTACGGAAAAGCGTGCCATTTACCGGTTGAGTTAGAGTACAAGGCCTACCGGGCAGTAAAGGAGCTCAACATGGATGCCAAGCTTGCAGGTGAGAAGCGGTTACTTCAATTAAATGAGCTAGATGAGTTTCGATTGGGAGCCTATGTTAGTGCTAAGATCCACAAGGAGAAGACTAAGAAATGGCATGATAAGCGAATTATAAGGAAGGAGTTCGTAGCAGGTAATAAGGTCTTGTTATTCAACTCTAGATTGAAGCTTTTTCCTGGAAAGTTGAGGTCTAGGTGGAGCGGCCCTTTCGTTGTCACCACGGTGACTAAGTACGGATTTGTGGAGGTTTAGAACGATAAAGGGGAGCGATTTAAGGTTAATGGACACTGCCTCAAGCACTACTATGGAGGTGATGTTGTTGGCCTGGTTGAGGAAATCAATTTCCGAAACCCACACCCCCTATGAGCTATGAGGTGACATGGTCAAGCTAATGACCTTATACAAGCACTTTGCGGGAGGCAACCCGTAGTTAGTTTAGTTTAAAGTAGCTTTTTCTTTATTTATCTTCATAGTTTAGTAGGGACTCTAGCTCTATTCTTAGTTATGGTGAGGAGAGTGAGGTACTAACGAATTTTTCCAAGAGTTTTGGGTGTGATTATAGGTGCAATTGAGGTGAAAAGACCAAAAAGGGCGAAAAACCGCACTTATTATTATTATTATTATTATTATTATTATTATTATTATTATTATTATTATTATTATTATTATTATTATTATTATTATTATTACCGTTGTTGCTGTTAGCTATATCCAAGCCAGCTTTCTAAACCCCCTCGTCACCTATATTTTCTTTTAATCCATGAAATATTGATTAATAATAGGTTGGGGTGTAATAAAATAAGTGCAAATAGAAAGAAACATGTAACACCCTGGAAAACCCTAACTATTTCTGGAAATTATTTGTTAAACAAACTACTAATTTAGGAAAATCCAAAGTGCTACTGCCATCGTGATAACGACTAAGGCTATTATCAAAGTATTACAGCGGAAGACTTCTACTTAACTATATTTAAAACTAAATTACACTTTCAAAACACCTCCAACTAAAAGAAATACATTCTTACAATTCGAAACCAACAATGGCTCTTCCAAAACCAATCAAGTTTTATAAATTTCAAAACCCAACTAAAGTCTCATGAACTTAAAACCAAGTTAGTCCAACAACAATATCATAATAAATAAAGCTGCAAAGAGAATATAAATAAAATAATTCAAAAGCAGCAAAGCTAATCTCAGGAACAACGAGCACTCTCCACTCAATCCCAATATGATTGACTATGCCCACCTGAAACAGTTTCTTTCTCTTTATTCTAGACTTCTACTCGCCATCGAAATGGGTCATAGTAGGGCCAAATAAAGATAGGACATGCACACAAAACACGTAATCAGCAAAGCTGAGTACATAAATAATATAGACCATGCAAAACATGATTAATATTAAAATAAGAGAAAAGCATAACACACTTACTTCTTACCGTTGGCATCTATTCAAACCTATGCATAGACTCATCTTATATAAATTATTTATTATACTTAGAGTTTAAATTTCGCATTGAACGAGTTTCGTTTCCTTTAAAATCGCCCCATTGGGTACCAACTTGAGAACAACTCCAAGAATGTATTACCTATGTCACATAAAGTGACGGAATTCAAGCGCATTAAAAATATAAAAGAGTACAACATCTTGTACTCCGATTAGAAGTCATAGATAACTGTTCCATACGACTCTCCCCATTGTTCATACTCAAGTTGTATACGTTCTAAGAGTTTTGGTGCAAATCCTCTCTCTCTTTACGTGATTAACCGGTTTAACATTGTTATGACTCATACACAGCATCACATAAGAGCATGCATAAAATCAAACAAACCATATTAATTATCTTTGATTTAAGGTGATACTAAAAATAGTCTTGTGTGTCCTTTAATTAAACTAAATATCCTTTACGACACATTAGCTGCGATTGGCTAACTATTTATTTTTCCATGACCACACATTAAACTGTGAGTGGTTATGTAAATATTTGCTCATTAAACTTCTGCTAAACATGTGAATAAAAATTCACCAACTGCCTTTCTTTTGCTCAAATTGATTAACAACATAATTTTCCTTTTTCATTTCTATTTTTGACTACTAGTCAATTTCTTTTTAATCAATACATTCCAACATCCATGATGTATCAACAATACTATAAAACTGGAATGCATAAAGTAGTAGTCAACTCATGAACTATCATGTAATGATGCATAACTTGAAATTTGCTCATATAAGTCAACATAAGTCAACACAACATACTTTTCACAACATGAAGCTTCTATCATGAAACTTATGTAATTAAACTACTTTTAGCATGATTCTATACTCATGAGAAACTTTTAGTACTTACGTACCTCGTATAATAGCGATGAGTCGCCACTACTACTAAAATCTGCTTAGCTCGAAGCCTCCTACAAAATACAATTTGGAGACTAATTAAAAACTTACTTTTACTAAATTTTACAGCAACTCTAAACTAACTTTTAAGGCTGAAAAATCAATCAAAACCTCCCCTATGTTGTCTCTATTCAATTCCACACTTTTTCATTTAATTTTTTTTAACTCTTATTTTTCCTACTTTACCAAAAATGGCAGTTTTGAAAACTTACTTAAAAATTATTTTGAACCTTTCTAAACATCATAATAAACATCATAATTTGACAATAAAACAATATATCTAGCATAATTCTTGCATGAAACTAATATTTTTGCCATTCTTGGAAATACTTTAATAAATTTTACAACAATATTACATTGCTTAAAACCTCTTAAAAACCTTTCTAAATTCATACTTTGAGCATAAAATATTATAATAATATCAAAGGGTCATTATATATTAGTTTTGAACATAGAAAACCCTTTTTCATACTTAATTACATAATCAAATCATCCCTACTATTTTTATTCATCACTATAATTAAATTACAGCAATATTCAATTATTTAAAACTCCATTAAAACCCTTATAAACCTCATGAATCATGCATAAAACAATATAGTAACAGTGCAAGATCATTATACTTTAATTTCATGCATTAAAAACTATTTTTCATACTTAAAATCATGAATGAAATACCACTACTATTTTTATTCACACTTTGAAAAATTTACAGCAATAATATTTTATTAAAAATCCTTCACATCATAAACATTATTATTTGATCATAAAACTTTACTATAGCATACTATGATCATATTAGGTTAATTTAGAACATAAAAATCATAAAACTTAATTATTCTTCATGAACTTAAAAACCCTAATTTAATAATTCATGAACAACTTTTTAAAACATGATTATACATCATAAAACTTGATCATAAATTATTAAAATATGAATGTAAACATAATTATAAACATGATTGAATTAAATTAAAAGAAGAAGATGTGTAATTCACTCTCTATTTTTTTTTTTTTTTTGCCTCACCTTACTAACTATCTAATTCACTCTCTTTTTCTTTCATACAAGACTCAAAACACAAAACCCTATTATCTCTCTTTAGGGTTTCAAAACTTTGAGGCTTTGACTACTTGGTGGCGAATGAAAGCGGAGGACGGTGGGCGGTGAACAACGAGCGGACGACACAATGGCTGTATGACAGGTATGTTGAACTGCTTAATCGTCAATATTTGTGATTTGTTTGAATCAATTTTATGAAATTCGATTCTTGGTGTTTTATTTTTATTGATTTACTCTAATTGTTGATTTATTTTTATTGATTTACTTTAGATTCTTATTGTTTTATTTTGATTTTTTTTAGTTATTAATTTTTTTTTTCCATTTTGCTTCAAAACCTTCAATCCACTTCAATGGTATTACAAGGGTCTTTGATTTATTTGTTCGTTTTTCTATTTTATTTTTTCTGTTTTTACATTTTTTGTTTTCTATTTTTGTTTTGTTTTTTTCCTTTTTTTTCTCTGTTTATTTTTATTTATTCTGATTTTTTTTGTTTTTTCTCTAATTTATTCTATTTTTCTACTTTGCTGTGTTTTCTCTAATTTTTTTCTGTTTATTGTTTTTATCTTTTATTTATTTATTTTGTAGAAAAGGAACGATCAATGTCCAAGAAATACTTTGATATTTGTTATTCTCACTTAGGAGACTTTGTCATGCTTTGTTTTATTGTAATATATATTGTTGAAAACTTGTAATAGACTTTATTATTATTTTTATGGCTTTGGAGACATTAAACATTTAATGACTTGTTGGATATTGGATAATCGTATTATGACTAATGATTATTAATTTATTATGGTGTATATTCATATCTAGTATGTATAATTATGCATTGTTTAGTTGTTTACGCCATATACTGAAAATACAAGGATAAAATATAAATGGACAATACAACTACGGGTACCCGCATACCTGGCCCACGTATTTCGGGTAGAGCACGGGAAATAAAAATCATTACCCGACTTTGCACACCTCTACCGGCGGGGAGGCGTTTGCCGGCTGATAGACCGGCTGCTGCTGGTGGTCGCCGGTGGTCTCGGGTCGTCGATCAAGTGGCAGACGGTTGGGTCTGGTGGCTTTAGGGTTAGGGTTTGCTTTTGATTTGTTTTTTTTTCTTTTTTTCTTGTAAATCCTAAAACATAAAACCTAATTTTAATTCTGAAAATTCTGATTTAAAGGGGTATTTATAGGCCCCAAAAGTCACTTTGTTAAACTACTAAATTACCCTTAATGAATGAAATTACTTTTGTGCCCTTATTTTAAAACAATTTAGGAAACCTTTACAATTCCCAATTTGGCAACTTTTATAAAAACTAAATAATTATTCAACCTTTATAAAAGATATTTTATAACTTTATAAGCTTGGAATAAATATTTAACTCATTAATTAATTAAATTTCTTCAATTAATTAATTCGTTAGGCCATTATTATTCCAAAAATACTAAGAAATACATTTATAAACATTAAAATGTATTTATAAATATTTGTTTTTAATTATAGACATGCCTGAAAATACGGGGCATTACAAAACATACTTAGCCCTTTAAAGATTTTTATGAGCATGATGACATGATTATGTAGTTTGTTTTAGTTCTCTTGTGTTTTGAGCATGATTACATGTTTTAAAACCTTTATCAGCATGATGACATGATATTTAAAGTTTCTTGCAAATGGCATGATAACATTCTGAGCTTTTCTAACATGAATTATCACTTCCCTTATTTACGTGATTGCAGTTGTATGTAAGCCATGATGACGGATCTTCACGTAGATATAGGATAATAATAAAGACCGGGTTTCTGAAACCATGACATAAAGTCGCATGAGTCATAAACACTCGAAACTTGAATAGGTTAAACGTGACATAAATAAAGTGATCACCAAATCTAGATAATACGTATGCGTTAAATAAACTCGCTTAGTAAGCACTCAAGCGGTGCGCTCATTAGGTTAATACTATTGTAATGTTGCTTGATATCCTATGATGATAATTACAAAAGAGTTCTAGTATAGGACAACATGGAGGTACTTCTTCCCCGATCCCACTAATTTGATGCACGACCTAACCTTGGGAAACCGACGCACCCCACCTTGGTGGATAAGAACGCGGCTATTTGGGTCTATAAGACTCTACAGAGTGCGATTGTTGGCTTTTACTGGAGTTTCGTTCCAAGCCAGGCGTACTCACCTTACGCGATGACCCTTCCCATGGTCTAAAGAACAATATCAACTTGGGACACGGTTTTGTGACGTCCACAGTTATTAATCGAAGCATTATTGTATTATTTATGCTTTTATTAAGAGCTTATAAATAAGTAAGATATTGAATAACTTACTTCCAATCTGGGTGCACTTTCCCTCTCCCTCTCAATCGTTGGACACTTGATTCTTTGAATAGAATTCAGAGTGTTTTGGTAGTCCATTTGCTCTAAGATAATGTACCAGCATGCATATGAGAGTCTCCTCTAGCTTGGATACTTATTAAACAACCGTTGGGGTCATCACCACGTTTATTTTATTGGGCTCAAAAGTTGGATCATGCATAATAAATAACAAGATTCCAATAAGGACCATATGTATACACATGAGAAATGTAACGGAGATTATAATGCATATGCACATGAGACATGTAACAGAGATTATAAATGATATAGAAAACAAGTAACAAATAAAGTAGTAAAAACAGCGATAATTGTTCCTTTTTAAATGAAGTTTTTCTTCCTATATTTACACGATTTAATTCCTTTTTAATGTGATACTTTTTCCTTGAAAGTTATTTATTTATTATTTTAATTTTTTTTTTCAATATTATTGAATGGTGTGATTGTTAATATAAATACATCTCTTTATTGTATAAACAAACTACACCGTAGTGCCATACATCTACATTGCTTACTTGCTGAGTTTTAATTTTTTCACATCACACCACATAAAAAAAAAAAATTAAAAAAAAAAAATGTCAAAGGCCCAATCACTTTGTGTTCTATATGTCTCAATTTCTCTGCTTCTAATCTTTTCTGAATCAACTGGTAGTCAATCACATAAGTCTTTCATTACATATTTAACTGGTAATCAATTTTTTTTAATCTCATTATTTATTATTATGATCTATGTTATTTATTATTATGTTACGTTGTGTCTTTTTATTTTTATTATCATTTTTTTTATGAGGAAAAAAAAAAACCCTACCAGAGCTAACAAAAAGCACCCTTATGTATGTTACCTTATGTCTATGTAGATAAAAAATGCACATATTGTGTAGCAAATCCGAAGGCATCAGAGGACCTAATACAAGCAAAGCTAGATTTTTGTTGTGGTTTTATTCCCGATTCGTGTATTCAGGTGTTACCAGGCGCCCCTTGTTACGTCCCAAATGATCGTTATGCTACTGCCTCTTATGTTTTCAATGATTATTTTCAAGGGGGTGCTGAATGTGATTTCGAGGGCGCTGAAATTATGACTTATGATGATCCAAGTGAGTTTCTTCAACATTATCAACATATTACTTCTTCAACTTGTTTTTAGATAATGTTCAAATTCACATAATTTTTAATATGATGAAATATTGTGTGTTAGAGAGCTTTTATTTGGTTCACAAAGATCCTTTATATGCACATTTAAAAAAAAAAAAAAAATCAAAGTCAAATTTTAAATTAGTAAGATAGTCAATATTGCAATTGTTTGACTTGGAAATTTAGTTATTTTTATTTCGAATGTGACTGACTCCATCTTTTACTCCTTGCATCTTTCACACTCCTCTCTTTACTTTTTCTTCAATAAAATTACTTCAACCTACCTCAATCTTTCAAATTCTCTTGAAAAAAAATAAAAAAATGAAAAATAAAAAATAAAGAATAAATAGGTTAATTAACAAAAACTTCAAAATTCTCTCCGGTTCATGTTCAAAAGAGATTTTAAAGCAAATTATTTAGGTTAGTAAATTAAAGATGTTTTAGTACACTTAAAAGGAAAATTTAGGATTATTTTGAGTTAGTTATGAACAAAATTGTTAAGTTAAGGGTTTATAAGGACCTAAATTTTGATATTTTTCATGGCCTATGACCTCTTAACTTAAGGGCCTCATTTCATTTTCCGGTATGTGAGAAGTCAACTATTGTGTGAAAAATTATAAAAAATGGTCTAAGCCTACCTTTTAGATTTTTCACCATATAAGACCATGTTTATTATTATATGTTGTTATATGAGACCACATTATTGTATTTGCATGACCGGTTATAGTGTACAAATTAATGGCGGAGCCAATATTTAAATTTTGATGTACAAAGTAGATGTAAATAGCTAGTGTAAATTAAAATTAACTAACATAAAGGTTGAAACAAGCTTTGTTGCTAAAAAGATAACCTCTATTAACTTTTTGGTTTTGACAAAGCGCAAAAGACTAAGCTGAACTAAAAATTGATAGCTTAGCTCTAGTAATACATTGAGTCTCAAAAGACACATTACAAACACTACTAGATAACACATGAATAAGACAATATATGTAATTCTTGATTTTCTAGAAAATTTAGACTCTAAGGTATTTTTGGGCTAAAAAACAATCACAAGGTATGAGACGACCCAAAAAGCTAATACAACTCCTATCATTTAAAATCACTAATTATCTTGACTGTTGGGGAAAATCTGGCATGGAAATATGTTATATCTTTTATTTAATGCCACTTTAACATCTCGTATGGATGAGGCTCTTCTCTTGAGAGTTCTCTTTTCTTACTTTAATAGCTTCAACTTTGAACCTGCAATGACATAAATGGTTAGAGGAAAAATAATGAGAGTTCCTACGATTTGCATTGTTGTTCCTTTTAGCGGCTCTCATCATGACCCTCTTCTTTCTGATGACCCAATTAAGATCGCGAATTCTCTAAATTCTTTCTAAACTTGATTGGAAGCTAATGTCTCCGTGCTCATAGGGGATGAATGGCGAATATTCTGCCCTGGTAGTATAACCTCCCGGTTGGATAGTATAACCTCCCTCAAATTGGTTAATGTTAAAAGGCGAATTCCCTTCGTATTGGTTTATTAATGATCATTGAAATTGTCACCTACCTCCTCTTTAAACTCGCTTATGAGACTGGAAATGGAGAGAGATGAGTCCTGAACTTGATTCTCTCCCTCCCTAGTTGTGATCTTTTTATGTTCCCGCAACTCTAATGTTCGGATTGTAGTATTGAAAAGTGTTCCCTTGGATTAACGTAGAATAGACCCTCTTAGAGATATTAAGAAAGGACCTTTGATGTCTCCGGTTATGGAACTTGTGCTTAGGTTCCATTGTAGTATGACATCTTCTACCATTCTTGCGATTATCAGCATCTTTCATCTCAACTTCCTTCAGTTTCTTAACTTCAATTCTTCCTCCAGCTTCCTTCCTTCAATTTCCTTTCTTCCTTTGGCTTCCTTCATCACATGCAAATCATATCCTCCATTAGTTTCCCTTCTTCACCACTAGCATGATCAGGCAATTTGTCACCTTCCTCTTTGGAGCGATTAAAATCTAAGGTTAAGTCTATCGTGGTGTGCGCTTCAACTTTCAGCATCCCATCATCTAGTTTAGACAAACAACTACAGTAGAGAAAGGGACAATGTGCGAAATAAAACATAGAACAAGTTAGAGAGAGGAAACATAGAACGAGTCAAAGAACTATGCATAATATTATTAGTAATTAGCATGAGTATTACCAATGATTCACAGTCACTTTATTATTTAGTAACTAGTAAACTTTTAACTATTAATTATCATTATTTATTAAAAGTAACCTATAAGTAAAACTCGATTTCAAATACATAGTTTATAATAACCACTATATTGTTAAGAAGTAACCATCAATCATTATTCAAATAGATAATTCATACACTTCAAATAATTAAACATTGCAATTCTCATAAGTAAAAAGTTGTTTAAATAAGTGTAGAACATGAGTAATCATCATTGTTTATATAGGTAACAGTAATCATTCGAATACATAACCAATCATTGTTTTGCTAAGTAACTATTGCAGTGAAACCCTGAAGAAAAGAACGATTTTTAAATACATGGTTGCACTATTATTTGATGGTGCAACCAACTACACAAAAGACACATGCTTAATCATTTTTGTCAAAAATACTTTCAACATACATATTATTACACCGCGTACATATTATGGTACTAAAAGATACATATTATGGGTCCCCCTAGTAGTGCAACGGATTAAACATACATGGTAATAAAATACGAGAAAGTATCTATACATAGCACCTTTGGTCTAGAGGAGGCTAATTTGGTAATTTTACAAAAAAAAAAAATTCAAGTCAGAAATATGTAATTTAAGTCAAAATGAATATGTTTCAAGTCATAATTTTTATCAAGTCATGATACAAAATTTTCAAGTCACAAAATTAATTTTAATTTCAAATCAAGGATATACGCTTTCAAGTTAGAATGCTAAGTTTTTAAGTCAGTAAAAAATACAGTTGTCTTCAGGGCCAGCTATTCTCTTATATCACAGCTCATAAAATACTATGCGCATGATAAAAAATACTTTCAACATAAAAACATAGAATTTTTGTCTTTTCAAACATACTCACACATTAGTCTATTAATAAGTGATTAAATATACATGGTAATGATTATAAAACCAAGTGCTTCATTACCAAAATATTATTATATTAAAGCAAATAACTATCATTTTGAGCCGAAATCCTTTGCAAATTGCACAATCCATAATTCTCAAAATGGAATTATAATAATACTTGCTTACTTGTTCCAAAGTAAAAAAGAAAAAACAATAATTCCCATATATAAACACCATTCTTATTATCGGACCGAGTATAAGCAGCACATTTGGGAAAAATGTACACAACAATGTAATTCAAGCACATTAAGCAAACCAGTTCGAGTATTAACAATTAATTAGATTGTTGCCCGGGTGTTTCCCTGAGTATTGTATATACACATTGCACACAAAATAGCATGATACAAACCTACAAATAAAGTATTTAGTAGATATTAACTCAAGCGATAAACATTATTACGTGAATTTGAAATTATATTCTACCTCCGCCTCGAATTAGTTGCAACAAAAATAATATTTTGTGAGATATAAAATAATATTTATTGCAACTAATTCTTGGTGGAGGTAGCAGTAAATATGTTAGAATCGAATCAGTTTTAGTACCCGCTTAAAAATCCAATCACATTGTTTATATTTAGGCTATGATTATCTATTTTGGCCGATTTTTGGGTTTCTCATATTAGGGTCTCAGCCACCTAACCTTATAAAATGGAATAAATTATATAGGATTGCTATGAAAGGCTAGAATTAAAAAGAAGATTATATGGTAAGCAAGATAGTTATAATTTGCAAGAACAATCAATAGTGAGGTTTAAAATTAATAAAAGTCTGTCATTAAAGGAGAGCGATTATACCTTTCTTATATTTGTTATGGAGAAGGAACTATTGGACAAAACTTTATTTCATTGTTTATGAGGCCTAATTATATTGAGCATTAAGGATATTTATTAGCGTACTATGTTCAATAATTTAAATTTAGCTTAATGGTAAAGCTTGTTGTTGACAACAAAATGAACTCAAGTTCCTTTCCTCTTAGAATCATTTTTTAGGTGAGGTAATCCATAATTACATAACGCTATGGATGAGCACAACCTGCGCCAACATGGACGTGCCACATGGCGGGTTGTTAAGATGCGCTTGCGTTTTAATATGTAGTAGTTGATTTTATTGCTTTACACAACATTTCAAGCAATCAAAAAATTAAGTAATTTGAGACGAATTATAAGCAACAAAATTAAACAAATTAATTTGATTATGAGTAGGGGCGAAAGTAATTCGGATTAAAACCAAAGATCGAACCAAACCAAACCATTTTGAAAATTTGGATTGGACTTTTTTGTAATTTGGTGCGGTTTGGATTGTAAATTTTTTATTTTTCGGATTTCGGTTTGGATTCGGACTGGATCCCTCGGTGGACCGTACACCGAACTTTAGACCGAATAGTAATAAACCTTTAAGTCCCTAATGACCTTAAGCCTACTACTTGTTAAGTAGTTAAGCCCAAAACACCATAAGCTAGCAAAATCCTAAAATTCTCTATCATCCTTTTTCAATGTGTGTGTAGTATTTAATTTAGTGAGTTATTGGATAGTACTACAGATTATTGCTACAAATATATTAAGCAAGAATTGTTGTAAAAAAAAATATATCTTTAAAATTCGGATTGGATTGGATCCAAAATTGTAAGACCGAATTTAGGTGGATTGGATTGGATTGGACTGAAATTCAATATGGATTGGATTGGTCTCAAATTTCAAAGTCCAAAAATATATGGTTTGGATTTGGATTGAGCAATAATCCAAACCATACACCGAACTTTCACCCCTAATTATGAGCATTAAATTTGATAGCTTTACACAAATTTGAGTAATTAAAAAAAGAAATAATTGGAGTAAATAAATTGTTCACACATATAAACACACGAGTTGAAATGTGACGATGTTCCATATATTATAGCCAATTGTGTGCTAGTCACTCTAATTGGTTGAAATAAAAAATATCATAACTAATATTAATTTTTTATATTCAAATTAAAATAAAAATTAACTAATATGATCACGTGGCACACAAATGGTACACATTTTATCGAAAAACAAATTTCGTCAACGATCGAATACTTGACTTTATCACTAGATTTTGTCATTAATGTGTGATGGTGTAAATCCACCGAATAAAACACAAGATAAGACACCCCAAGTCGACCATCGAAAAAACTCATTAACCCCTATAATCACAATTTCATTCCTCAAACTCAGAAGAAAAAACCCGTTATTTATCTCATGTTTTCAGTCACAAGCTAAGTCGCGACTCGCGATAAACTCCATTAAAGCCACGATTGTTCACAATCACCGATTTTGCAAGATCAATCCCATCATCACCGTCGTGGCACCACCATGTTGCCTCTTCCCCTCTACCAGTGAGATCACATGATCTACCCTCACTTCCACCCGCGAATGTGGATGAGAAGAGAGAGAGAGAGAGAGAGAGAGAGAGAGAGAGAGAGAGAGAGATAGAGAGAGAGAGAGAGAGAGAGAGAGAGAGAGAGAGGAAGGGTAAAATTTAGGGATACAGAAAAAGTATAGACAGGCTAAGTGGGTGCATAGTAACATTAATGTGAACTAGATTCATACAAGACTAATTGATGTACTTTATCTTCAATTGATTAGTAGTTCAATCTTTGCTTTCAAAATATTTCGATAAGCATTATAAGAGTTGACTTAGATGATGACTTATTAGGATGAAGTGGTGCCATGTCACTAATATTTAAGAGATGACACATCATCGATTGCAAATTTATCCCATATGTTTTAATGTATAGTATAAATGTTAGAAACTCTGCTTAAAATTTCCCTTTTTCTTATTTCATTCGGTCATTCCAAAATAAAATCATAAATAGGTAGCTAATTTTATAATTGATTGTAAAAAATACAAACCAACCATTGCATCAGGAATCATACCAAATCAATTTTTATGGAATACAAAGTGAAGACAATAGAAGAAGATTCTAATTCTTAATGGCGGACCTTAGTGCACATCTGTAGGCGCCAGGACCCCAAACAAATATAAATTCTAGTTTAGAAAGAATATCTCTCCCCCCCCCCCCCCCCCCCCCCCTACCAACATTGCATTGGGAATCATACCAAATCAATTTTATGGAATACAAAGTGAAGTCAATAGAAGAAGATCCTAATTCTTAATGGCGGAGCTTAGTGTACACCTATAGGGGCCACGACCCCAAACAAAAATAAATTGTAGTTGAGAAAGTATATCCCCCCCCCCCTGCGTGTATACACAAACCCTATATTTCCTTAAGTAATAAGCACGTCGTTTTAAATGGTTTTGAAAAAAGGAATATAAGAAACCTAAGTTATGAAAGTAGTTGAAAACCTTACCTTCACAGAGGCAGATCCAAGAATTTGAATTAGGTGTAGCAACCCGAAAATTTTAAAGTTTGAATCAGTCGATTCGATTTAAGGATGAAAAGTTTGAATCAATGTTGATTATTGTTGATTTGTTGTCTTATTCAATGTAATTCAAGTCAAGTTTGTCAAGTCTCTAGCTCTCAAATTGTCAATACTCGATTTACATAACCACAATTACACAAATAAGATAAATAAATCAACTAATCACATAATCAAGTAAACACAAATAACCACAATTAATCTTTAATGCAGAAATTAAAATACACAGAAATTAAACTGAAAAAATAGAAATCAACAAGAAAAAAAAAAGAAAATTAAATTAAACGAAAACTAAGAAATGAAACTAAAAAGTAAAAACAAATATTAAATAAAACTAATTTAAAACCACTTCCCAATTAAATAGGAAAAAAAACTTCTGTTTTTAAAGACATATAAGGAGTATTTCAAAAAAAAAAAAGATATATAAGGATTAAGCCCACTAACCCAATCCAATATATTTATTAAAAAATCAATAGCCCAACTAAAGGGTACATGGTAACAAATTTAAATTGACTGTTGTCCCCACTATTTTACAACTTTACACAATCATAGGCCTCCTCATCTTCTTCTTCTACTATTTCCTCAACTTCAGAGACTCAGAGTTCATAAGAAGATCATCCAAGGAGTAACAATTTTTTTAAAAAAAAAAAAAACTTATTTGAGTTGTTTGTCCCTAATCCCCTCAAGGCCTCAATCATCACTCCTTTTTCACTTTTCGATATTTTTTTAAATAAAATAGATTTTTTTAAGAGGGGTAGCACGTGTCACCCCGTGCTACTCTTCTAGATCCGCCCTTGTATCTTGACACAATCTTTCACACAAGTTGACAAAATCTTTTTGCCTGCATTTCTCCTTTTTTCTTTTTTCTCATAATTTAACTTGAAGTACTAACAAATGGCTTAGAGGTCGTTCGGTCGGAGGTATTCATCAATAGGAAAGAGAATCTATTGCCCTTATTCCTTTTGACATTATTTGTGAGGCATTTTTTCTCATTCCCTCAAACTCCTCCACATCCATTCCCTTACCCCCATCTTTTCTATCCCCTACCCCTAATAACCATACATCCACCATTCCACCACCCTAACTACCACAATACACGGAGCATTGCACCACCAAAAAACCACCCGCCTCATTAATGGCACGTTCCTATAATATTAATTTTTTCTTCACATGTGTATAAGGACTTACAAGAGTAATTACTTTTTCTCAAGATCCAACTCATCCAGAATCTTAATCAATCTTAGCTTGGTTCTTTAGTTCCTATTTTAATTTTCTCAAGATCGGTATTTGACTGTTAATCTCCATGCATATGTACTATAAACGATAAAGTTAATAGGCTTAAAGTACTCATTGTGACAAATAAAATAAGGTCTCATATGATTACCTTTTCTTATATATTATGCAAACTTTTGGAGATTTCTTCTATTTTACATAAAAGCCTAAAAAATAGATGGAGTGAGTAACATACTTTCTAATAATTTTTCCAATCATAAATGACTTGTTCACCTGGCAATCAACGCCTTAGCTAAGAGGTGATACATATAATATTGTTGTATCTGGACCAAGCATACAACATCTATTAAAAGTTGACACATTATCTTGTAAAAATAAAAAAGAGCGGGAAACTCTTGGGGGGGGGGGGG